>CM046851.1:24963897-25283897 GCA_025618425.1 Heliocidaris tuberculata | reverse complement strand
ATCGCTGAAGCTGTAGGTAACATCAGTTGTACCGACAGAGAATGAACTACCCGATGGAGGGTCCACACTGACCAGAGACGTCGTTCCAGAGTCATCTGTGGCCGTTGCAGTTGGGAAGATGACTACCAGAGAGGTTACCCCTTGAGGGACTGATCGAGTAATGTCTGCTGGACATGTAACATCTGGTGGGGTGGTGTCAGCTATAAGATTTTTCGAAGATCATTGGGGTAAAAAGATATGTATGTTAGTATGACCTGATTGGTGATCCGGCAGATGCTCCTATATATATATATATATATATATATATATATATGTAATTAGCTAGGAACACAAATGAAGCGATGGGAGAAAGCTCTTTCTCAGTTCCGAGTATATTTATTGTTATATCTGAAGAAGTCCAATCCTGGAAGGGGTAGGGTACATAAATAAAACATGATAAAAGATTTGGGTATATACAGGTATATGAATGGAAGATGAGACATTTAGGACCATATTTGGCCCATGAATAAAAGATGAAGACAGGATCACCGTCACAGGAATTAAACAGGAGGACTTTATAACCATATATGGTTCTGGTCAAGTATAATTTCTGAGTAGAAAATGGAGTGACGGACATGACGGAGTCAAAAAGGAATGCGCTTATTCCAGGGTTATCTGAGGTTTTCTGAGGTTGACAATAGTGTATTATTCAACATCTACTGATGTGCTAAAACAATGTTTAAAAGGTTCCTATATTGAGAACTTTTAATATTGGGTCTTACAATAGTTTTACTTAGGGTTAGGATTGCAATTTGGTCTAAGGCTATGGTCTTAAGGCAGGTTTAGGGTTAGGGTTAGAGTTAGGTATAGTGTTTGGTCCAGGGCTAAAATTAGGAATTTGGTTCGTGTGGGATATGGACCCGGAGAGCAACCGAATGCAGCAACTAAAACACGACATTGAACTTTGTATTACAACTTATAGAATTCAATGATTTTGTGATATCTTCATTTCAGAGTGCATGTGTGCGAGATTCCAACACTAAAGAACGAGATTCGAATATGATTGTGCATATCGACATTTTAAAAGGGAAGACTTACGGATTCCGCTAGTGATAATGATGACCCTGAAGGTGCATAATCCTACATTTTCGGATGGATCTTGAAACATGAATATGACTTCAGTTGTACCGAGTGGGAATGAACTACCAGAAGGACGGGTCACGTTGACTAGGAACGTCGTGCCGGAGTCATCTGTCGCTGTCGCGGTTGGAAATGCTAGTACAAGAGAGGCAACTCCTGGAAGCACAGATCGAGTAATGTCTGGAGGACATGTCACATCTGGTGGAGTGTTATCCGCTGAATAAAGCAAAAATTGTTGACTGAAAATTTACCATGATAATATCAATAATGGTCTTATCTACGTGGGTAGCCTAATCAGTATAAATACTATTCTTTGCAAGAGTCCTCCAGTGATTATAACTCCAGCATTGCTCGTACCCATTACACCGGGATGTAGAGGGACAAATATCGGTTACACACCTTGTCCAAGGATGTAAGCACCGAACAGGGATCAAACACATGACCTCTCGTCTGAGAGTAGGCCTAAAGAGTCTCCACCAGTATACCACAATATTCCCTGAAAACTTCAATACCAATTTTGTGTCATTTGAATACTAAGATTTATCATTCCATGCATTTCTCCTCAAATGGACAGGATGGAGTTGATCAGTCCATTAGCATAAACTGACTTTCAGTGGGCCTCATCACATACTCATAATGTTGCGTTACCAACTTACGTATTTGATCCTCAGTAATGGTCACTTGGAACGTGCAATTTGCAGTGTTTCCACTTGGATCTTGAAACACGAATCTGACATCAGTTGTACCGAGTGGAAATAAACTATCCGATGGAGGGTCCACACTGACCAGAGACGCCGTACCTAGGTTGTCTGTCGCTGTGGCGGTTGGGAAGGTCACTATCAGAGAAGTCACCCCTTGAGGGACTGATCGTGTAATGTCTGATGGGCAGGTCACGTCTGGCGGAGTGGTGTCCTCTGAGAGATTTAGAAAAAGTCAATGACTGTAAGGACAAAGTCATTACATATATACAGACTAATAAGACCTACCACTCACACTTTCCTACAGTTTGCCATAAAGTACCCTTTAGGGCAAAACCGTTGTGAAATTACAGCCTTCTTATAAAAGGAGCTGGATCTCCATGGGGAAATACGAGAAATTTTTGTTTATGAGAGATTTCACCACATACAATTACACTTTTTTGCAATCTTTTTTCCCTCCACGGAGAGTTTACTTCTTCTTAAAAACATACTGAAATATGTAATTAAAATCAATTTTCATAATCATGGTAAATAGTACGTGTTGAATCAAGCACACAACTGAAATGAAATCAATGAACTGTCAAGTTAAGAGTGTACACATGAAATTCACTTGGTAAAATGATTGTTCAATTTCAACCACTTTTTTAAAAGTTGTCTTTAAAATTCATGTCTGGGATATACTTTTCATTATAACAATACAATGTAGTTTAATATACATGATATAAAATTACACTGCGCCTAATTTTTGTCATTTTGGCGTGTGTAAAGCTGAATACCACTAAAAGGTCGATAACCTCTAGAATATGGTCTGCTGAACATACTGTATTTTCTCTCTTTCTCTCTTCATTGATTGCACTTAGTGCATATACATTACAATGTATATGTCCACAATATCTTTGCCAGTGTCTGTTTTAACTGAAACGTTTATCCATTACTCACCAACATAAATGGTAATGGTAAACGTGCATGTCCCAACGTTTCCACTAGGATCCTCAAACAAGAACGTGACATTAGTTGTACCCAGTGGGAATGAACTATCAGATGGAGGGTCCACACTGACGAAAGTCGCCGTGCCTGAGTTGTCTCTCGCTGTGGCGTTTGGGAAAGTGACGGGTTGGAAGGAGACCCCTTGGGGTACTGGTTGGGTGATGTCCGCTGGACAGGTCACCACTGGAGGGAGAGTGTCAGCTAAAGAATCTTTGGAAAGAAATATTGACGGAAGAACGGGATATTAAGCATATCATATGTACTCTGCTGCACTCTGATGAACCATCGTACCTCAAAACTAAATCCATGTCGCACACACGACGGAAATAGTTTCGTACCCAAAATATCTTTCACTTGTATGTTTCGTACAATTTGGCAAAGCTTGCTGTCCCTCTATGACTAGGTTGAGTTATTACCAAAAACTTTAGCATGGTAAATAAAATGGTTCACGAGTTCTTGATAATTAGTCCCAAGAGTCCCAAGAGTTTCGCTACATCTCCAAGATGTCTTTGATACCATAGCATAAAAAATGATACACAAATTATGTTCTACGTTGTTTTGAGTTTTAAAAACAAAAAGGCGTCACACGAATTATTTGTTACTTTGACCAGCATTCAGTTCCCATTTTATGTTAAAGGGAAGGTTGAGTTCTGGGAAAGATCATTTGTGAGCTTTCTCATTCTTTTTATGTTACTTTGGAAGATTATCATAGTAGAAATGTCCCCTGCAAAGGGATGCTCTTCAAATGCCCTCACATTCAAAATATGACAATAAACAGTTGAAATTTTCGGGCCGAACATTTGTGTGTAGTCCCATATACACATTTCTGTGTGCAGTACATGTGACTCTCAGCAGGATTGAGTCAATTTCTTATCATTTTGGTGATTCCAAGACCTTACAGTATACCCCAATTCTTATGTGCTATAAATATAATCAACCTTTCCCAATTGCTTTGAGACAGTTTGTTTCAAAATTCAATCTCATGACCAGAACTCAACTTCATCTTTAAACTATTTGTCGGTGTCCCGGATATTTGCTCAGGTGACAATAGCCCAAGCTTTAGTTTATCAAAAATATAGGGTTAGGGTAGGGTTGCAATTAATTGGGTTTTAGGTTAGGTTTAGGGTGAGGATTAGGGTTACGTATGGTGTTAAGTCCAGGGTTAAAAGGTCCCTGCAACCCAAACGCAACCCAAATGCAAGTTTATTGCTGTTGATGTGAAGGGATGCATACAACTAATATTCTGTTATTCAAACATCTAGATATGTTACATAGATTTTAAAATGTTTCTTGAAATATTTTTCCCAACCTCCTAAGCTCCACCATAAAAAAAAAGCTCCAGATCTCATTCCTGCAATGACATCATCAGTCAATCATCAGTCTGCTACACTAACATTCTACAATAGACTGTGGAATGTAACTTCCCCCAGCTCAGCACATGCTCACAAACATGCTTTCAAACAATACCTCCTGATTACCATTCTTTTCCTGGTGATACAGCATGTTTGACATAGAAACTCCCGTGTAGGTATTGTATGTTCAATTAGAACAGATGGCCATCTCTGCCAAAGCTATACATACCACTGGCTCTCCTTAGCTCACTAATAGTCTGGGAGCCTGTCCCGAAATAGTCACCCCATTTTACCCATAAGATTTGACCCCGTAAAGTTACTTAGACCATCTAAGTCATTGACAAAAAGGTTGTCAGCCTGACCGTAGCCGCCGGGTTAAGCCCCCAGAACCCCCAAAAGGGACCCCAAAGTCGGGTCGATTTCACCCCATCTCACCCATGCACCAAACTTTGTCAGTAGGAAGTAGTATGACTGGGCATTACAAAACACAAAAAACTGACAAAAATTTCCGTCGGGATGGGGTGTCAGACAGCCCCTAAAAATTGGGGTAAATTTTTCCCCTTAAAGCCCAGAGACCAAATTTTGTCAGAAGGAAGAGCTATGGATGTACATTCTGAAGGCTGACAACCTTTTTGTCAATGACTTAGATGGTCTAAGTAACTTTACGGGGTCAAATCTTATGGGTAAAATGGGGTGACTATTTCGGGACAGGCTCCTGGCCTATAATGACTGACAGATTGCAGGAATGAGATCTGGGCCCTCTTGCATAAAAAGTTGCGATCAAACGCAACTCAAAAAATAAAACGCAACTTGATTTTCAACCAATCAGGATCGCGTATTTGGGACTTGCGTTTAATCGCAACTTTTTATGCAAGAGGGCCCTGGGGCATTTTTTTTAATTATATTTTTTGTAGGGTGGAGCGTAGCATGTTTGAGAAAATGATTTTATAAATATTTAAACAATTTATGAAACATATTTAGATGTTTAAATAACAAAATACAAGTTGTATGCATCCCTGCATATCAACAGGAATCAACTTACATTCGAGTTGCAGGGGACCTTTAAAGTCAGGAAAACCTCAGTCACACCAGCAAACCTACTCTAAAGCGATCGATACTTGGTGTGCGGGGTAATGTAAATTTTGTTCGGTCTGTTGTCGGAGTGGTGTCGGTCACATTGTTGTGACTGGTGTATTAGTATGGTATTGACTGTGGACATAGGCGCCGGAAGTGGTGGGGGGCAGGGGGCGGTCGCCCCCCAAACGAAAAAAAAGCCCCCCCCTAAAAATTTTTAAAAAAATCAGTAGTAAAGGAGTAAAATTACATCATAAGACACAATGACACCCTCAAACATGTCAAAGAATGATATTGGCTTCTAGTCGCAGAACGTATCCATCATAAGAGCATTTCACTACACTTTTTTAAAAATCGTGTGTATATTAAAAGCTTGATTGCTTTATTACGTAATTGTAAGCCTTTGTATTCATTTTTCGTATTCATGGAGATCACTGAAGACAGATAAAGCATTCAAACTTTTAACTTTAACGTAGTGGAGGTTTTGTATTAGACGTGTTTAATAGCGAAATATTCTGAAAGGTGTGTACGTGCGTCTGTATTGTTGTGAGAGGGTGGGAAAGTGTGTGTGTTTTTTTAGGGGTGAGAAGACATGAGCCCTTGAAAGGTGAGCCCCCTTGAATGTTTGCCCCCCCCCCCCCCAATCCCAAACTGCTTCCGGCGCGCCTGACTGTGGAGCAATTATTGTCGCTAGAGCATATGTCGTAAACGTGGTAAAACCACCATACTTCGCTTGCTGATTACCTGTAACATGGACGAAGAAGGTACAATCAGTAGCTATGTTGCCAGAGAGGTCTTCAAAGGTATAGGAGACCAAGGTTGATCCTAGAGGAAAGGTGTCCCCAGGGGCATGGCTCTGTGCAAGAACAAGTGCAGGACCTCCATCGTCTGTTGCAGTTGGTTCTTCATAAGATACTACTGCAGACGTCACACCAGGAACTACGTTCTCTGTGAAATTACCAGGACAATCTACGACAGGTGGATTCAAGTCCTCTGGAAATTAAGAACATTATAGAGTTTATATCATTTTATTCAAGTTTTTGATAAGTCAAAATAATAGAAGAATCTCGATCAACATTGAGTAAAATGAATTTCAAAAACATAAAAAACTGTTAAAAATAGATTCAATCCTTGAATTGTAAAAGTGGTCACAGTGACAAATGATATGGGAACCCTATGAAATAACTATTCAATTAACTTAGTCTGTCATCCTGAAGTTCTTTGTACCTCGTTATGAATAATTATTATACTTATTATTATTATTATTATTAGTTATTATTATTATTATTATTATTATTATTATTATTATTAATTATTATTATTATTATTATTATTATTATTATTATTATTAGTATTATTATTATTATTATTATTATTATTATCATTATTATTATTTTTATTATTATTATTATTATTACAAAACAAGACAAATCTATTAACCGTTTAACAATAAAACTTATAAACAGTTCACTACCATATCAATATGTTTATTTTACCATTTGCTTTATAGAGCTTTGCATATTATATCAATCAAATATTTTTCATAATATACGGTCATATTTACCTTGTATAACATATATGAAGAATAGACAAGCGGGAGCAATGTTGCCAGCTGCATCTTGAAATCTATAAAAGACTGCGGTAGATCGACCAGCAAAAAATATATCTCCAGGTTCATGGGTTTGTGAATATATTCTAACTTCACCTTCATCCGTGGCTGTCGGTTCCTCATAGAAAACGCGTGCAGCCGTTGTGCCCGTATTAACCTCCAAGGTTTGGTCGCTTGGACAATCCACTGTAGGAGGGGTTGTATCTATGGGGAGGGGGGGGGGGGGGGGGGGGGGGGATATGTGGTGTCAGAAAGTTTTTATCTTTTATCAGAAAGTGAAATAAAATATGCAAGAATTGTTTCCAAACTATGGCTTAAGTGAAGAAGAAACTCAATTACAGGTTGGGGATAATGTTATGATGAGGATGATGAGGAGGAGGACGACGACAACAATTATGATGATAATGGTGGTGATAAGGACGATCATATATGACGATGGTGATGATAAAGATGATGATGATGATGATGATGATGATAATGATGATGATGATGATGATGATGTTGTTGTTGTTGTTGATGATGATGATGATCATCATCATCATAATGACGTTGTTGACGATGGTAGGCCTATAACGATAATAATGAAAGTGATGTTTCGCAGAACTTGTACGGCATATATCTTTAAAGAATATAGGTGGCCGTTTCGGCTCCCTAGATTTGTTGTTGTTGTTAATGTTGTTGTCGTAGAAGTACACACAATACTTACCTAATGTGGCTTGCCAAGTCACTCGAAATCCGGCTGATGTTCCAGCATTATCAGTGCGCCAATACATCCAAGCCGAGTCTGTACCCTCCAGCGAAAACGTATTTGGAGCTGTCGTTCCCTCAAAGAAATATACCTGTTCCGTTGCGTCACTTGCAGAATTCAAGTCTGAATCGGCATCAAATGTCAGCCCTGCCCCAATGTACAACTCATCCCCATTCGGGTCTACGGCGAAGTTTGGGTCGAATGTGAAATCCAGGCGAATTGCCAAAGGGACGAATATGAGATAGACTCTGGTATCCTGATTCAAGTAATTTGAAGGCCAGTTGGGAGACGTGAAGGCTCTATTGACACAGCTAGACCCATAACACGTTTGCTGAAAAGTCGTAACTGTGAAGAATTTTTTTTTAAAATCAGATTTCATTGAACAATGGATTCATTGAAAAAAGTGAACACAAAAACAAAACATTCTAGACTTTAAAAGCATGGCCCCACCTGAAAAATAGAGATCATGATAACTAATTACAAACCAAAGGCCTACGTGGTAGAAATAAAGAAGATAACAGATATTTCACAATGTTTTCATGTACACATCTTTGACCGGTTCCCACATACCCTACATAACATTAACTATCATATGAGTCATGACTCTTTGTATAATGAAGATTACTGTTTAATATTCTTTGGCGATGACAAAAATATCCATCCAAAATGCTTGGGAAATTAGAGGAAATAAAAACACCCAGAAAAACACTCATTCTCAAATTTACCCCTTGTGGTTGACCCCCCCCCCCCCCCACCCCACCCGCCTTCTCTGCGTTTACGGAAAATGACTCTGAAAGTTAAAACATTCAAATATAGTTCTTTTCGGATGAATCTTGGTTTTCTAAGCAGTTTGGAAGAGATTTATGAAAAATGAGTCAACCACTGACATATTTTACTAAACAATGGAAATAGTTATTGTTAACAAACTCAAGAAGCTGAGTAGACCTAGCACCACTGGGCCCTGTTTCGTAAAATTTGCTATCAATATCAACTTTAGCAAGTTACAATAACTGATATAAGGTACTGGAATCATTGCGTGACTGTGAATAAATTCGTTACAGAACAAGTTTGTTTTGTTTGTTTTTTTTAAGGACGGGACCCTGATACACGCAACCTTCGTATTATAAACATACACTTGCCCAAAAAAGGTGAATGTAATGTTTATAAAACTTGCACAAATGAAAATAAACATCTAATGATTTGAATGCAGTAGAAATGGTTCGTCTAATTCCGATCCTCGTGAGTCGAGAATAATAAGCTACCTAATTCATAAACCATCAAACTAATAGATAGATCAAGATTTAGCACACTGTAGTGAGAAAATCTTTAAAGTCTAATGGACTGCAGGGTTTTTTTTTTAATCATAAAGCATGTTAGTATTTGCAAAGTCCACCATCCTATACGTTATTTTGTCATTAAAGGGAACGTCCACCCTGGCATGAAGTTGATTTTAATAAAAGCAAAAAATGAGAGAAAAAGAGATTGGTAAAAGTTTGAGGAAAATCCGAAATAAGAAAGTGATGAATTTTTGAAGTTGTAATCAATCAAACACAAATTGGCAACTCTGTGATGTATCTTGCGAGCTCCTCTCCCATTTGCTCAGTACAGAAAATTTCGTAAATACTATTTTCTTAGTTTCTGATGAAGGAATGTATTTGTTTAAGACATTTTTTTGTGTAAAACATAAGAGCAATGATTGTAACTAAGGTGCATGTATGTTTGAATATTTTCTTAAGTGAAATGGAAATAAATGATTTTTTTTTTGTACAGGAAAATGGGAGAGGAGCTCGCAAGATACGTCACGGAGTTGCCAATTTGTGTTTGATTGATTACAACTTTAAAAATATTCGTAACTTTCTTATTTCTTATCGGATTTTCCACAATTTTTTTTTTTATCATTATTATTATTAATAGCTGTGGAGCCTCAGTCAAGTCGGACATCCCAGTTTAAAAAGAAGAATATCCATCATGCCTGCGTCATTTAACATTTTTAAAATGTAAATCTGTCTTTTTCGAACTTATAAATCTCGGACTGTTTGTTTTTGATCTGTACATTACTACAATATTCTCCAGGAACATACCAATCTACATCGTTCATATACCTGTAACAGGTTGATACTGTTCTTTGAGGACTATCAATCGACATCAACAAGAAGAGCAATTACAGACAAAGTAAGACGGCTAATGGGGAGGCAAATACTAGGGTCAAAATATTTCCGCTTGCTCCAGAATGAAAGACATGTTTGACCAAAAACCTTTCATTGTTCCTTGTTCCGAGTAAATATTGTCCAGCACCAAGTGTGTTTGCAGAACTATATTCAGAGAACTGTTAAAGGTTTGACCAAGCGATGATGTCATTTTTGCTTCTGTTATCATGATTATCACCCATTCAAACGATGAGTGGAATACCAGTGTACAAACAAATGAATTTTCTCCCTCAAAGGAAATTCTTTGGTAATTCCCCATACGAATTCCTCTCCCATACATCACATTTATTCCTAACAATAGTTTATTGTTGACTTTTTCTGTTTTGATCCAGTTATTCTATCCTATCACTGTGCAAGTGGCTCATATTAGCGGTTTCTGATGTTCAAGTAGCTATGTCAGCGAGTTCTCGGTCTTGATACTATTTCTGGGGCCTGTAACATAAAGAGATACAATCAATCTTACGATTGATATCAATCGTAAGTCTATGGCAAACCATGTACTGAAGAGTTACATCTGATCGTAAGACTGATTGTATCTCTTTATGTCACAGGCCCCAGGACCTATTTTGCCTTCTGTAATAATAAGACCTAGGGATGGGTTCTGCATTCTAGGCATGGGTCTATCGAGGCTCAGAAACTGATTTAAACCACGGTTTAACTTAAGGTATCCTGCACGTACAGGGTCGGAGCCGGAATACTCCCCTTCCCGTTCGAACCCCCCCCCCCCTCCCCCCCCCCAAAAAAAAAGACAAGAAAGAAAGAAGAAACACCACTAAAACATGCCATAAGGTTTATGCATGAGTGGCACATGAAGCTGGCTATCTCGTTATCCCGGGTACATTACCCCCCCCCCCCCCCCCGGCCCGCGTTTATTAATTTTGAACCATGAACCATGTAAGATTGTTTCGAATTGTGCAGTTATATAAGATGAATACTGGACTGAATCTTCCATTTTACGTGAAGGCATGCACTATTCAATTCTGAAATGTTGAAAATCGGTCCAAAGAGTGAAGGGAAGCAATACCATATAATGGGCAGTGACAATGGTACGACACTGCTTTGAAATTACAACTTTAGCTGTGATATTTATGACGGTACAAAAGGATGTCTTCTTGAACACTGAAGTTCCCCTTACTAAACAATCATCATATTTCTGAACATTCTCAGGAGTGCTTTTGGTTAGTCTCTAGGACAAATCGATGAACAAAAAATTATTCAACTATCACGACCATATCAAAGTGTTTATAAAGCACATTAAGATGTTACATTTAACTATTACTTGCTATATACATTATAATCAAAATTATTTCTTAATACTGCTAAATTAGTGAAATTACTTACCCACGTCGACAGAGCAGTCGTAGCCCACATTCCCGTTAGTACACTGACAAGCATAGTCAGACACATTTGAGTAGTAGCGGTTAAAACAAGGCTCGTTGCCTGGACATTGGTTCACAGCACAATCTGGAATGGAAAACATATAACATGTAAATAATCATTTGGTTTGATTTAATTGGGTAGGACTGGAATAGATTTAATTTGATTTGCTATAATTTGATCAATTTAATTACTGTTTCAGTATAAGTATGTAAACGAAACATTATAGGTATATGCAGATATGAAATTGGATAGTGATTTCATGAGTAAACATATCAATACAATGTAATTACGAGAAAAAAAATGCTGCTTTAAAAAAAGTGATGTGTCCGTGCCAAAACTAGACATGGAATTTAATCTTCTGACATACAATTAATTGAAAACAAAACAACATGCAGGAACTTGATTGACACAATATACATGTATAATAGTATACAATATATTTTACAACAGTTTACAATATATAGTGTACAAAAACGAGGCCAACTTCTGGCATTGCATTTTTGTTTTAGAGAAATCTTGAATCAACGCCACACCCTTTAACAAAACGAAACTAACACAAAATCAAAACGCAAACAAGGATGCATGTCACATTAAAATTCCATTCATTCTTCCATTAAAAAAAAAAAACCCGTAATGAATTAATGTCGCTTGATTCCGTTTTGCCATTATTAATGACATTAATTTTTCTTTATCAAACGACAAGGTTGAACCGGTGACCTGTGAAGTACAGACAATAGCATGAAAAAAATTACACCATCTTTTTGTCTTTTCATCTTTTCATCATTTATATCAGTTTCATACCGCAGTCACATCGCCAAACCGACCCCACACCGACTCCAAAACCAACCGATTCTTGGCCATTGGTGGCAATGTAATTTTTTGTTCGGTCTGTTGTCGGTCTGGCATGGGCCTTGTTGGTGTGACCGCGGTCATGGTGGTATTACAGGGGATCCGTCCAATCCATAGGCAGATATACAAGGGGAAAAAACACCCCCACCCTACTGAAAAACAAGATTTTACATAGATGCTGCATGTGAAGCTACACAGATGTCTGGTACTTTTACGATTTTCACCACCCCCCCCCCCCCCCTCTTCAGACAATCCTAGCTGGATCCCGCCTTTTCTTTACGTACAACAACACATCAATTAGAGTGAATCGTTCGTTGTCAAATGTATCCTTGCACACCATACATGCCATACAAACACACAACTGAATAGGATATTATGTTATTGCAAGTTTTCGTCAAATTTACTTAGAAATCGCAACCATGAACGTAAGGTGATAAATCGGCCACGTCATTATCATAATGAATGTATACAATGCATTCCAGTCCATTTAGCATTGGATGTTGTTGATTTCACCGTGTATTTGGAGCTTTGGCTTATACCTATAAGTTCACCTCCGTTCATAAAACACCAGATAAAAACAACAACAACAACAACAACAAAAACATCAACAACAACAACATAAATAAATAAATAAATGGAAGGCAATGCACGGATCTGCCCCTGTGTACATTTCAGACTTGCTGACCCCTTATAATCCTCCAATTAATTTGCGATCTGCAGGTAAATATCTGCTTGAGAGTCCTCGAACACGCTCTCTTCTAGGTGATCGATCATTTACTGCTTGTGCATCGAGGTTGTGGAACGGTCTTCCTCAAATTCTTCGCTTCTGTAACCAGTTATCCACTTTCAGAACTCAACTCAAGACACACCTATTCCAGATTGCTTACAACTAGTCATATATTCTCGTCTTTCCCGGTTAGAATCATGAACAGACATTTGGTAGTTTTTCTACTACTACTACTACTAATGATAATAATGATAATAATAATAATGATAATTATAATAATAATAATTATAATTATAATAATAATAATTATAATTATAATAATAATAATAATAATAATAATGATGATGATGATGATGATAATAATAATACTAATAATGATAATAATAATAATGATGATGATGATGATGATGATGATGATGATAATAATAATAATAATAATAATAATGATGATAATAATAATAATAATAATAATAATGATAATAATAATAAAAAACAATAATAACAATAATGATAATATTGATAATGATGATGATGATAATAATAATAAAACCATGATCAGCAATGTGTAACAACACAACACCGACAGAGTGATTGCCATTTGGTCCAAATGCCAATTCGTCCGAACGCCCATTTGTAGTGCATTTCGTCTACACCCCTTTTTCTACTCTCCATGCAGTCTCATTGCAGTTTCGCCTAATTTTTACTTTGTCCACTTGTAAGTTCATCTAACATCAGTTCGGGCTAGCATCTATTTGGACTGATTTACCGTTTATCTAATGTTCATTGGGTCTGTTCTCCACTTTGTTTAAAATGTTATCTGTTTGGTCTAAAATGCTTGCAGGGTGCGCCATAAAGTTTTGTCACAGGACCTGAATATTATACCAAATGGTAATCAAACCAAAGGGAAAATCCACGTGATTAATTAGACCAAATGGATGATAGACGAAGTGACTGTAGGGAAACCATTTTAGGGGTATCGGCATTGTTGTGTAGGGGGTGGATCCAGGATTTTGTAAAGGGGGGCACACAAATCTCCAAAAAAATTCCGACAAGAAAAAAAAAAGGGGGGCAAAAGGTTATTAGTTCCAAAAGAGGGGACAATTTAAAAAAGAAGGGGGAGGGGGACAGTGTACACTTTTCTTTCAAAAGGGGGGAGGGCACAGGCCGGAAGTGCCCGCCCCCTAAATCCACCACTTGTCTCACTACTTGGATGAAATGTGATCAAGGCCACCTTTTTTAGGGGGAGGGTGTGGGAAGGGTCCCTGTCATCTCCTTTTCAGGTCCCCCTCTCTCTTTCTACTCTCTTTCTTTCCTTATTTTTTTTCTTTTATTCGTTTAGGGGGAGCATATGTCCTGCGGGCCCCATGTAGTTACACTGCTGGATATTACACCAATAACATGAATAATAGAAGACTGGCTGTATAGCCAAAACGGTATTAGACGACTTGGACACCACATAATTAGTATTGGATCAAAAAGCAATATTCAACTAACCCCAGTATATACACGAGAAATGTGCACTTTATTAACTGCGATCAAACATATTAAATCTATATTCTTGGACAAAAAAGTAATTTCAAGTTTTCAATAGTTAACTTCCTTTGATGTGGTAATGGCAAGTAGATCGATTTTCAAAATCTGAAATGGAAACTTCTCCATACGCATAAGAAAACAAGATGAAGCTTATTTCATAAATCTATAGAAATAATATGATAAAGGAAAACAGAATCATTATTCAAAGCAAGGGGTAGTTTGCGGGTTACAGGCCAATGGAGCGAGTAATATGTAAAGATATACCCAGATGAGTTTTGATTGTTAGAAATGGACTGTTGTTATTGTTAGGGCGGTCCTGTCATCAGAAGTGTGAAATTAATCCGGCTTTTAGATGACTTCCTATTTTTTATTTTGTAAGGAAGGATTTTTTCAGAAATAAGCTAGGTTAATGAAATCCTCATTTCATACCTCTGGGACAAAGAGATTATGACTGTCACTACGAACATTCTAAGTACTTCAGCTTCCTGCGTTTTGTTTTTGTTTTGTTTTGTTTGTTTCTTCCCTTTTAGAAACTGAACATTATAATGTAAACATATACACAGAACAAGGACAGGCAACAGCATACGTACAAATTCCCACTCTGATAGGGGCATTCCTATAATTCAACTATTTGGGGGGAATTTTTCCCCTCGTGTTTCTAGAATCGGCAATCGTCCCTTATCATAAAATATATCCAAATGTTCAAAGTCCTTTGGAAGTGCATGTAGAGACGTTATATCATAATGTGATACGCGCTATACAAGAACAGAATATTATTGTCATAATACACAATAATTGCTATAGGTTGGGCTTACAAGTGTCCTCCATGTTGGGAAAACCAAAAATATTAATTAAGCCCAAATAAGTAGTATCCCGCAGGGACGTTTAATTTTCAGTATTTTAAATTTTTTGTACAGATCGGGTCAAGGTTTGGATTGGATAGCATTCCTGTCCTATCCATATTTGTATAATAGAAAAGAAATGCTTGTTAGCTATCACCCTCAAAATAGATATATTTCTAAATTAAAAAAAACAAAACACACAAACTTGTTCATTTACCTATATATCTTAATACGAAAAATTCTGATATATTATTACGTAAGACAAGATATTTGAAGAGAAAAAAATTTCAAGCTAAAGAAAAATTCTCGCTAACTAAGACAAATTGATGACAAGCAAATTGCACAGTAGTTTGTTTTCACACATTTTTAGCATAATTAGTTAATTTATTTTAGAGACTCTTTTTTATTTACCACTCTGTAGTTGTTTTATTTTAATATACAGGCCTACACCTGATCATCACCTGAACTTAAGCCATACTTAAACGGGAAGTCTACCCTGGTATTAAGTTGAATTGAATAAAAGCAGAAAAAATGAGAAAAAAGGATTAGTGAAAGTTTGAGCAAAATCCGATAAAAAATAAGAAAGTTATGCAATCAATCAAACACAATTTGGCAACTCCGTGACGTAACTTGCGAGCTCCTCTCCCGTTTGCTCTTCACAGAAAATTTCATAAATTTTCATTTTCTTAGTTGTTCATGAAGGAATACACTCTTTTCATTCAGGTTTTGTATTAAAAAAAAGAGGAAATGGTTTTATCTCTGGTGCATGTATGATTCGATAATTTCCTTAGAAAACAAATGGAAAATTTATGATTTTTTTTTATGTATAGGGCACATGGGAAAGGAGCTCGAAAGATCCGTCATGGAGTTGCCAAATTGTGTTTGATTGATTAACATTAATTTTTTTTTAAATTCATATCTTTCTTATTTCATTCATCTGTTTCTTTAATTTTTCTGCTTCTTTTGAAAGCAACTTGATATCAGGGTGGACTTTCCCTTTAAGGCCGGCTCACAGGAGACGTCATTTCAACGGCGTCAGTACCTGTACTAATCGAGCATGTGAGGGCAATTCACCTATAAACCAGGTATTAAAAGTACTGTTTGCACCATTCATTTTGCAATCACTTTTTTAAAACGATATCACTATTTCTCTCAAAAGACCGTACCAGTCATTGACGCGGTCCTAACGTCAGCAAATGACGCCTCGGGTGCGGTCAGGCTTTGCATTTTAAAAATCATTTTTAAAGGGTATAATAGACAATGATCATTATAAAACACGGGGGAAATTTTTATTTTACCAACCTTCACTGAACTGGGCTTCTCCACTGGCCAGACACCACACCAGCACCGCAAAGATGACACCAAACTTCATATTACTTCCTTTTAAATTCCCCGTGTATCCGAGCGCTTCAATAAAGGCTTCTGCCCCACACGAATGAACGCCGTAACACCGCACACAGAATACTACTGCCGCGACATGGGCGTTGCTGGCCCCTCTACATACGCATATCGCCAATCCACAGCAAGATGCTAACTTCAAATTCAAAGTCTAGACGATTTATTCCTCACATAAACTTTCCTCAAGTAAGTTTTCCGGTCAAAACATAAAACCCTCCGCACGTATGTGACAGAAACTCGAAGTATGTAGTGCGGCACCTTTGGTTTGGTTGATGCTGCCTTTGCTGGCGAATTTTACACCACGGTACAACATCGGAAATGGCAATCGTTCGACCGTAAATAGTACATTGATCCTATTCGGCTTACGGATGATCACACAAACTCAAACGGTTCCCAATCAAAATATCATATTTGCAGTCTCAAAAGATCCTATTCATGCTTTTCTATGCTGGGAGAAGATGGGCTGGATTTAAAGTTGACTAACAGGTTTCGCTCCTATTCCGATTTCTATACAAATATAATTCATATTTGACATACAAAAGAGGTAATTCTGTGCAATTGTTGCTTGATAAGTCAAAGGCGAATAAAATGTTATTTGGGAAATCGATTTCTTTCTTTTGAACGATAAAAAGTAAAATGTATTTCAAAAAGCCATATTTGTGCACTTATTTATTCTTACGTGTTGAGGAACGTACAGCAGAGTTTCAAGCGAAATTTTGATAAAGTTATCTAATTGCCAAGATCATGTTTGACAGATTTTCTTAGGGTCACACTTAATTGACATTTTAAAGAATTATTGCTATTGATCGTTTCTGATATTTCAAGCAAACAACATTAGCTTTTTTCAAAGGGCTACATCAACAACAGTAATCTGATAAGCGTAATACCCCGAGGCCCCGCCCGTGATACATTCTTTAAAATAATATATTCCTTAAAGAAATATGTTTACTTTCTGTAGATCTACTAAATTGACATTGTTATACACTGAAAAGCTTTTACTATTATATTTCATCTTATTTTGAAATTCAAAATCTTTAGAAGCTAAAGCAGATAATTAGAATAAATTGAAATGGGTTACTAATTGAAAAAAGATATGTCATAATTTCTTATTTTCTTTTGAAGCCTGAAATCTTTGGAAACTAAAAACAACTAACCAATAATATTCAAAATAAAGTTTAATCAAACTGTCAAAGTGTGAAATGTGAAAAGGTTGTTAGAAATTTTTTGAATAAATAGAAAGAGTATTACAGAGGAGATCAATATCTTTGTCATTGATGAGACATTAAAGTTTGGGCATATTTTCCTAATATACCCATAGTTTGTGCTGCAGAGAATCTAAATAGCCTATATATAGCAATTAAACGTGACAATTGTCAAGATATCAATAAAAGTTAAATAGAACGATTTGTTACTTTTTTTATTGTTGAAATTAAAATTAAAAACATGAAATCGTTCTATCCAATAACATTTGATGCAGAACGCTACCTTTTTAACACGTTCCACAAAATAAGATTTCAGATATGTTTAAATCATGGCCTTCTTGCTATCATGATGCACAATTATTGGCTTCAGTTATCTCCATCTAGTTTTTATCTGATTTCTCATATCAGTTACAAAGCCTTTAACATGTAAAGCAGCTATGGTATGAAATTCCTCTTCAGTGATTTATCAAAGCTGAATCCAAAGAAAATCCTGAAGCCCTGGAGGGCGAAGTATTTGCCTGAAAATAATCCCTCTCGGTGCGTTACACTGTATCTGAAGTGAAAAGGAATATTTTGTCCTCTGACCTTAAACTCAATTGTCATTAAGTCGCCGTCGCGTTCTGTTCATCTACACTTTAATAATGATCGGTATCTGTATCGGAATCACAGATCGTAATGTGCTAGTAACAACTTACCTCTATTTTCCCTGCTTTTTCTTTTCCTTTTCTTTAACTTTTTCTTTAATCCTTCCCCATTTCAATGTTCACTCTTAATCCCTTTTTCTTTTTGCTGTTCCATATTTCATTCCCCTTCAATTTTCTCTCTTTTCGTTTTTCTTTAAGAAATACCTTGCCTTTCAAATTCATTATTCCTTCACGTCTCTCTCAAGTCACTTACAGAGATGAAACCAAAATCGTCCCTAACTTTTATGTTTCCCTAATATTTCTGCCACTGGCCCCTTATTTTACTAATTCCTTCTTTATGTCCCTCTTGTATTTTTGCAAAATCAATTTCTCTCCATATTAATATTCTCTCTTCTCCGTTTGATTCATATTGTTTAAATGGCTAATCCATTTAGAAAAAAAATCTTAAATACACCTTATCCACTTTAATCAGTACTCATGTATTGTGTTTCCCAAACTTTCTCTTCCTTCAGTTCATTTTCCTATACTAGTAATATAAGATTATGTTATATAACTCTCCGCATTCAAGGTATATTCGTGTATGTACAGGGGTGGAAATTCCACTCGAAATATAGTGGAATCCACTCTCAAAACAGTCTTTCAAACTACTACTTTGGAGTGGATTCCGCTTATTTTGGAGTGGATTCAACTCCATAGCGAAGTGATTCCCAGTAAGACTCCTGGGGGGGGGGGGGGCATTTCATCAAGTGTCTTGTCAGGGATTTTTACCGACAAATTTGCTCTCAGCCAATCAGATGCAAGGATTTCAGTAGCTTATAACAGTTAAAGCAACTTGTCATTGATGACAGTTTTTATGAAACAGGGCCCTGGAAAAATGGGTTGTGCACTCCTCTGCACGGTAAGATAGATACACGCATGTATCGTACATGGAAATACAATCAGAGATCGTGTGAAAGATTGTGTCATGCAGTCCAAAGAATTTTACGTGTAAAATATTCACTGTTCAATTGAAAACAGGCTTAGAAAGGAGTGTTCACCACTATTGTACCCCTCACAAAACCTGCTTTGAGGTTTGGGCTTTCAAAAGTGACATTCTTGCGTGTAATTGGTATGCACTTTTCATCTTTTTCATATTCATACAAACGATATGACAATAAAGAAGAACAAAGCTTAACATGGGGTGGAAAGAAAAAAAAATCATCCAGCCCGATTCTACCGCTATTGAAGCCAACAGAAGTCAGCAAAAAATGAAACCTTTTTTTCTTTCGAAGGTGTGCCATCTCTTTCAGCTCAGGTCATGTTTAAGAATACTTATTATTGTTCTTTCAGTGTACGCACCCTTTTTATAGATCTTTTTTCTACTGAAGTCTGAGATAATCCGATGTATTATCAAAGAAGAATTTGTTCAGTACTACCATGGCTACAGATATAGAAGTCAATATTTTTGTAACAACTTCTCTCCCGTCTCCTCGAAGAATAATTACGGGTCAGGATTTTTTTTTATCACTCGATTTTCGTGGTGGTGGGAGGGGGGAGGGGGGGGGGGGAGGGTAATTGGACCAGATTTATGTTTAAGCATTCCCAGCAAGCTGAAACACATCTTAAACAGGGGCAGTGAAGCGTTTTTGAAAGTGGAGGGGGGGGGGGCTGGTTTGATTTCACTCATTAATGACAATTTTCAAACCTTTTTTTCCCGAGCTTTTATGAAACGTGTTTACTCAAAAAGTGGGGGCTGCAGCCCCCCCCCCCTCCCCTCCAGCCCCGCGGTTCCGTGGCCCATGTTAAATACAGTGGCGTATCCAGCGTTTAAAGGATATGACATACATCCCTTCCCCCATTTGAAGGCCCAGAAAAATATCAATAAAACTTATATTGGTGTACTGCACACGAGGTTGATTTCGACACCCCCTACGCCTTTTTTTTTTTGGGGGGGGGGGGTTTTTTGGGTTTTTTTTTTGACCAAATCAGTGCAACTTGTCTTCAACTCCTTTGAACTCGTCATATGCTTGCATTGGTCGTAGTGAGCTCGTGATGAGCTCTTCCTAAGTCGCAATCGAGTATTTTACGCATTTCTAAAGCAAGGTTCCCACTTAGCCGAGTTGGAGTCTCGAGTTGTGCCGAGCTGCGCGAGTTTGAACTCGCGTGAACTCGCGCGAAATTTGCCTATTTTATGAGACTTGCATGAGTGATATACGACGCAACATCGAGTTTACTACGATAGCTGTACGAGTGAACCGAGCGCGAAACGAGTCACACCGAGCTTGGTATGAGTTGTGATGACCTGTGTACGACTTATACCGATCTATCAACGAGTTATCAAGATCTTGTTACGAGTGATAAGAGCTTTCTACGAGTTTCATACGATCCAGGGGGGGGGGGGTGCATATTTTTTGGCGCTCTGCAAAATAAAGATGGATGCCAGAAGCGTTTTCGCTCTGCTTGAGGGAGAAGGGAGAAGAGACCTTGATCTTCTGCACAATTTGTGTGACCCTGTCGTCAAGGAGGCGCCGCAGAAAAACGGATGTTCAGGAGGAGACCAAAGTGATGCAAAGGGGCCATTCTTAGTCTCGTGTATGACAAAAACCCCAGGCAACTGGGCTATTGTGAGCTCTATATAATGTTAAAAACCTTCCAAGTGTGTTGGTTTTTCCTCTATATATACAGTAAATACAGACATAGGTACATGGATTAAATAACAAAAAAATTGTCAATGATGATACCTGTTCTACGTCAGAGGTCAACACGTTCAGGTCACGTGCGTGACCTCGTTTAGAAGCAGGTTTTTGAAACTTACATTTTATCTTTAAATCTCTCTGAATTTTCAGAAGCTTCAATGTTCATATTAATGGTAGTTATATTTCATGGTACTATTTCTTAGAAAATAGCATTAATTTTGTTCGAAGTTGCATAAAATTTTTGTTATGTAATATTTTGTATCATGATGTATGGTCACGTGTGTGACATACCATAGGTAATGTGTACAGATTTGGTGAACTATTGAAAAAATCATATTTAGTATTTTTAATTCATTTTGCATTAGCTCTATATGAATTATCATCAATACGGTAGAAAGTGATTCTCAGATCTTTTCTTTATGAAAAATACACAGGGAACACACAATTTATTTTCTTTTTCATTTTTATACATTTATGGATATCATTTATTGATATATTCATTGAGATACCGTGGAGGTGTTTTGGTCTAGTAGATAAGTAACCGTGTAACCCTACTGCAGATCACAAGGTATGGGGTTCAATTTAATTGCCATTGCACTAACGTCCTTTGGCAAGACATTTTATCTGCATTTGCCATGCTCGATCCAGGTGTAAAGTGAGTACCTGTAGGATTTATTTCTTGAATGCACTGAGCGCTACGGTTGTCGTGCTAAAACCAGGGTAATAATATGCTTGTAGGGCCCTTAGGATGAGCAGTATTTAGTATTGATGAGGCTACCCTGGGTAAACAAGACATATAATTATTTTTATTATTAATTCTTATCATTATTGTTATTGTAATTATTATCATTATTATATATAATTATCATTAATATCTTCTATTACCATTATCATTAATGTTCAGACCAAAGAATCAAAGTAGACAAATCAAAAGTTTTCATGCTGATATACAAGTATATTCATCTTCAGCTTGTTTTCTAAACTTAATTGTATAGGGTTACGCAATCAATTCAGAGGATTAAACAAGAGGAATACAAAAAGTGAAAACAGAATTAATAGGTCAAGAAACTCAACATTAATAGATGAAACAGACTGTACAAATGACTTGCCCAGTACATATGCACTTGACCCCTTGCACTCAGGTCACGTGTGTGACAAAGTTAGTTGGGCGATATTTAAAGAACGAGAATCATACTTGGAATAATATTTGGTGAGATGGAGGACATATACAAGTTAGCGTATGACAGGAAAATATAGATTATCCAAATTGTATTTTTCAAATAGCATAAACTTTTCATGTTTTGGGCTCACGTGAGTGACATTAGAATGCATAGACAAATTTCCTTTTTCCTTCAACTTAATTACTTGCAAAGGACCTAGGAAGGGTATCATTTCACTATATAGTGACAACTATTAAAGCTCATACTGCGAGATGACTATTATATGGTGAAAAGGGGATTTTTTTTTTTTTTAACTTTAACTTATGCCAATGTAATTGTATGAAACTTAGCATAATTGGGTCTTCAATTAATGAAAAAATGTGATCCATTTAACTTTACACATTACTCTTCAAGAATATACTATTCAAAAATAGCAAGAATTAACTTCTTTTTTTTCAAAAAAAAGTTTCACTTTACAAAGAATGGCCCACTACCGCAATGTCCACTACAGCAATGTCCATTATCGCAATGTCCACCACTCTTGGATTTCTTGAGCCGTGGCATTTTTCTTGCCTTGTTTGTTGGTAGTTGTGGAAATGGAATGGCGATGGCCTATTTTTCTGTGTACACGTGCGTTTAGGGTTGAATAAATGTGTTCTATCTTGAAAATACTTTTGGGAAAATGTAAATCGCTGCATAGTTATAGGCCAGCTGACATATAATGGTGCGCTTGCAATGCACTCTGAATAAGCTCATACGAAACTCGCTGTAAGTCGCCTTGCTCGATCTAAACTCGCGCTAATCTCGTGGGCAACTCCGCCTGACTCGTAACACAATCGTAGTGCTCGTATCCCACTCTTGGAAACTCGAATAGCACTCGGGTATACTTGAAGGTGGCGAGTTATGAAGAGTGCATCTCGAGCTTCTTACGAGTAATGCGAGTATGTTGCGAATATTGCGAGTATATTACGAGTTCAGCACGAGTTACAACGAGTTAGTGAAAATTTTGAACATGTTCAAAAATTTTGGAACTGCTTGCGACTTCAAGGAGAGTTGTGCAGAGTTCCAACGAGTTACGCCGAGCCGTGCCGAGTTGTTGCGAGTTATCCCGAGTTACATGAAGAGCTTTACGCGAGTTATCGCGAGTGCCTCCTTGAGGCAACTCGCCACAACTCTCCATAACTCGCCACTATAACTCGGCTAAGTGGGAACCCTGCTTAAGAGTTGAGAACGAGCACTACGATTTTATTGCGAGTTACCTCGAGTAGTGCACGAGGTTTAGCGCGAGTTAAGTATATGGCGAGTGACAATGAGCCTATTCCGAGTGCATAAGTGCAGCCTGATCACGTGATGATCCATACCCGTTTTGCATTAAAACAATGCGCGTCGTCATCACCTGAGATATTTCTTATCTCAATCACAACTCGTACAAAGCTCGTAAAAAGATCGTGATAACTCTCGGGAAGATCGACACAAGTCGTATGCAGGTCATTGTAACTTGGAACGCACTCGATTGAACTCTTACCACACTTGGGTAACTCGGACAAATATCGTTGTAAAGTCGATGTTGGCTCGTAGAATGCTCATACAAAAAGGCTCGTACAAGAAGAAATTTCCCCAGTTTTCAGGAGTTGCACACGAGTTTAAGTTCGTGTGATACTCGCCATAACTAGCGACTACAATTCGGCTAAGTGGGAACGCTGCTTTACACAAAATATGAGATTATTTTTTAAAATTTATTTATTTATTTATTTTTGCTAACTAATAAAGCCCTCAACGGCCAACAGCCCTCCCCTGTGTCAATACAGATGCTTTAATTTTACCTCAAACTGCAATGAGCCTAAATCAATCCTTTCCCATAAAATATGCACGAGATGCCCTTTTTTAAATTCATGGTCCAGTTTCTCACACCCCAACTTATACTTAGTTACATGTTCAATACTATCAAAGGGAAATTCAACCTTTGTAATTATTTGATTTGTGTGAAAGCAGAAAAATCAGAGAAGCAGATTGGTGAAAGTTTTTTTTTAAAAAGAAGAAGAAGAAGAAGAAAAAAACTTTAAAAACCATATTGGCATACCTTAAGTACAAAACAACGAAAAAATACCGCCCTATAATTTTTCAGAATCGTACCCCCACCTTTTACAAATTCTGGATTTGTCTTTGCAGCAGAGATAATGAAACCTCCTTCTTGAAAGACGACCATATGGGGTTGGTTTCGAGAAACAGGCCTGTTTGAATAAGATCTATCAATATCGCAATTTCGTGATCAAGGACGACATAACCGACTAAAGTGCTATCCATACATAGAGTTTGGCCAACTCTGCTCTAGTGGGTAACAATATGGTGGTCTGTTGCTTTGTTAGGCAAGCATGTAACAAAGGAATATACGCCATGTTGTGCCCAACTGAAACCGAGTTGGCCAAACTCTGTGTATTGATGGCTCTGACCGACTATCGTGGATAGCCCCACCTCTTGGTGGAATGAGAACAGTTAATAGTGAACCTGATAAAACTACTTTCTCAAAATCAACTGAAGGCAAATTAAATATCCCATTAGCCCTGTCCATCACCTTTTAGAAATGTGCGAACACTACAATGGCTTATCATGTAATCCAAAGATTATATCTATGGGCAGTACAATAGGCTTTTGAAATTGCCCTCTTTTTTTCGCCAGCCCTCAAAAAGTCGCTCAGTGGGGGGTATCAGATGTTTTCCTCCATAGTTTGAAAAGGTCGATCCGTATTTTTCCATCTCGCCAGCTCTCCAAAAGTCGCTCAGTTGGGGGGGGGGGGGGGGGGGGGGGGTAATTCTCTGACAAGCAAAAAGCAAAAACAAAAAAAAAAACAAAAAAAAAAAGAGAAAAAGGAAAAAGTTTGAAAAGGTCTATCCGTATTTTTCCATCTCGCCAGCTCTCCAAAAGTCGTATCACATTATGAAGTCCAGAATTTTCTGATAAGCAAAAAAAAAAAAAAAAAAAAAAAAAAAAAAAGGTCTGAAATGGTGGAATTTTTTTCTTTCAAAAGTTGTCAGGGGCATCCTGCCCCCTCCCCCCCCCCCCCCGTGGATACGCTAGTGCCCTTGAGTTGATTTTTCGAAATTAGCTTTTAACGTGTTGGTGCATTTGGTTTGAAATTCCGGTACATTTGTGTTCGAAAGTATACATACACCCGCCATAATAATGTTTGGCTTTTTTAATCGTACATCATCCTGCCAACTTATCCTATGATTCAGGTAGTCAAGTATATTTACTTTATTTTAATAGATCAAATTTTCAATAATGGCACTAAAAAGGGGGGGGGGGTGGTTGATTGTATATAGGTCAAATGTTTACATACACCTTTCAATAAATGACACCACTGTAATTCCCAAATCAAGTCTTTCTACTGCTGAAAAACGCTTTAGTATAACTTCTTCTAGAGATTGGAACAATATCCCACGCTCAATTCGAGCAATAGAAAATCTGTGAACATTTAAAAGACAACTGAAGACCTACCTTTTTCTACAGAGCTAATTTTTTCTTGTTTAATTTCTTATTATGTTTAACTATTGATGTTTACTTTGTAAGTGCGATATACAGTGCGTCCCCCCAAAAAGTCTCCCAAAATAAATATTTCAAAATATTTGTAGGAAATTTTCATACCTGTGGATAGATTACGGCCTCTTCCAAAAAATGACACTAATATATGTGGCAATATTTTGAGCTCGAGTGAGCAAAGGTGACTTTTGCGAAAGGGTGCAAAATCCAGACTTGACAAGAATTGGTATTTTGTGCTGACTAGTGTTAACAAATTTGAGAACCGCAAAAAGTTGACAGTTTGGAAAAAGTCTCCCCACATGAACATTTCAAGATATGTTCATGAAATTTTCGTACCTATGGATAGCTTAGGGTCTCTCCTATAAAATGACACCGAAACATCTAACGATATGTTACGCTTGAGTGAGCAAAAGCCACTATTGTGAAATGGTGCAAAATCTGTGGTTGACAAAACTTTGTGTTGGTTCTGTCTGGTATAAGCAAAGTTTAGAGTTTTGAAAAGGCTTAGAAACTTTCATATTCTGATCATTAAAAGGCAATTTATGAAAGAATGGGCTTTGTTTTCTGTATGTCTGGACATATCCCATCAAAATTAAAACCTTGACAAAACTAATATTTTAAAACACTCAGTAAAGCAGTTAATTGCTCACTGAAACATGAAAATATTGATGAGATACGTAAGGGCATACAGAGAACAGAACTTCTTCTTTGATAAATTGTCTATTATTGAACGCATATGAATATTTATAAGCCTTTTCATGACACTCAACTTTGCTGGTACCAGCCAGAAGAAATACCAATTCTTGTCAAGTCTGGATTTTTCACCTTTTCACAAATGTGGTCTTTGCCCACTCGAGCGTGAAATATTGCCAGATCTTTAGGTGTCATGTAATAGAAGAGATCCTAAGCTATCCGCAGGTATGAAATTTTGCTTCAAATATTTTGAAATATTTATTTGGGGAGACTTTTTCTTACTGTTAACTTTTTTGGGGACACACTGTAGTACTTCTTTAGCACATTATAAATTACAATTATTATCATTATTATCATTATTATCATCATCATTACATGACAAAGTTTATTTATCATCTTGGCTATTATGTTGAAGAATATTTCATGTGTGTCCATACATGCAAAGAACCGATTGGAGTAACGGTACGAGGCGGCTTATTTCGAACCATCGTGTAATCACGTTTGCGTCACGTCGTCACGTTACACGACCTTTCGAAACACCCCTTTATTTACGAAGGGTAGAGTGAAACGTTTGTGAAATCCACCCTTCTTATTGACGAAGTGTTAGGTCCAGTTTACCCGAAACTTTATTTATAAAAAAAACAAGCAAAACAATTGCGAATCTACGAATACTCACGTCTTTAAACCACTAGCGTATTTGAAGGGGGCAATTCGTCCCCCCCCCCCATCCCGACAGATTGTCTATATTTAACCATGAAAAGGGGACTTTTCTGTCACTATGAAGAAGTTATTCAAAGTGAATTGTAACCGAATTCCTCTTAAAACCTCAAACATATCAAGGATAAGTTTTCAAAAATGTTTTCTCTCAGTATAGCAATGCGACCTCGCAAAACAAGATTGTTAATGTAAACGTTTTGATGCCAAACGTCAAATTAGTAAGCAAAACTAATATTGGGGCTCGTACCAAGCCAAACATCGCGAATTCAAACGCCACTCCTATGTTATAATTTGAAATAAAATCTGAAATATCTTCAAAGATACAGATAGATTGTTAACAGACTTAAAAAGTCTAAAGTATAGTATAAACGTCTAAAGTATAATAAATAGAATTAAGAAGTTTAAAGTATGTAATTACCTTTTTAAGTATAGTTGTAACACTGACTAAAATAAATACAAGTACAGTGTATAAACATAACAGACTAAAATAGATATGCAAGGTAAATAATTTTTCTGTGAAATAATCATGTCGCCAAACTTTGCATCTTTTTGCCCATTTTACTTGTTATTTCAGTCTTCACCAGATGGCATGTCATGTACTATTTGATATTCGGTGGTTGTAATTTTGCTTAGGTGACCTAGACGATCGCCTAGACGAAGCCTTTTTTTTTCTACTGAAAAAAAATCTTAATTTGAATGGAGTAAAGGGAACAAGGGAAGGAAAACGACAAAATAATAAATTGCATCTTCAAACACTTTCAATAAAAATTATATGTGGAAAACTGAATGATGATGTTAGCTATGAAATAGGCATACTGGCACCCCCTAACTAACCCCCTTAGTAACCCCCAGTCATGATGAACAGCCGGTAAACACTATCTTGTTTACTCCTTCAAACTCTTGATTATTTTTGGCATTTTATATGAGAAAAGAAAACAAGTCTCTTACTTCGTCAATCTTTCAATAGTCAAAACTAATTTGAGTCAGCTAAACTTGCCGCGCGCCGTCGTGAGTCATCTCAGCGGAGCGGACGTACGTGGATCGCCCGCACCTGTCCCGTTGGTAATTGTCACCTGCCCGTTCATGGGGGACCACCGCCAAAGAAAAAGTTCATGGGAGCTGTAAAAAGAAGGCTAATTTCAGGAGGGTTGGGAAAGTGAAGGGGAAAGAGGTTCACATTTTGTCATATATATAGGTAGAACTACTTCTAAAGAAACGTAAGTACGGATACTTGATGCCGGGCTCACTCGAGGAGTCATTGCGATTGCGTCAGTACCGGCGCTAATTGAGCCTGTGAAGGCAATAAACCCATGCGTAGGTTATTCAAAATATTGTTTGCACTATTCATTTTGCAATCACTTCTTGATCGATATCACTCTATCATGATGCACAAAAGACCGTACAAGTCACTGACGCGGTCCTTGCGTCAGCTAATGACGGTTCGTGTGAGCCAGGCTTTAGGTCTGTAGCAGTTGTCACATAAGCGAAGGCTATTGATGAATGCAACATATTGTGAGAGCACTGTGGGATATTGGTGAAGGCTCTTGACTCTGATCATTTAAGAGGTCCCGGGTTCGATCTTTGCTCGATGATAACATCCTTGGGCATGATGTCTTGCCCACATTTGACCCTGTCGACCAAAGTTTATCGAATGGGTACCTAACAATGCTGGGGTATTGATGATAATCACTGCAGGGCCTGCATGAAGACAAGTTTCAATACTGATCTGATGTGGTTACCCTGGGTCAATAAGACCAAACTATTATTATTATCTTTATTATTATCATTATCATTATTATTATTATTATTATTATTATTATTATTATTATTACTATTATTATTATTAATATTATTATTATTATTAATATTATTATTATTATTATTATTATTATTATTATTATTATTATTATTATTATTATTATTATTATTATTATTATTATTATTATTATTATTATTATTATTATTATCATTACTATTATTATTACTACCATCATCATCACCATTATTATTTCTGTCATCACTGTTATTTTATTATTATCATTATTATTGCTATTATCATTATACTTATTATTATTACTATTCTTACTAATGATGATAACAATAGCAATAGTAATGATAATAATAATAATAATACTAATGATTATAATAATGATAATGATAATAATAATAATAATAATAATAATAATAATAATAATAATAATAATAATAATAATAATAATAACAATAATAATAACACTATGTTTTGTGTTATTACCCAGGCTATAGCCTCGTCAGTATTATATACAGTTCTCCCTGAGGGCCCTGCAATCGGAGCGTCTATGATAAGGCGCTCCAAACATTCAATGAATTTCTCCCTACCGGGTAACCATTTACTTCACCTGGGTGGAGTATGGCAAATGTAGATTAATATCATGCCAAGGGACATTAGTGCTGGGCCAGGGATTCGAACCCCGTACCTTTTGATCTGGAGTCCGGTGACATATCCACTGGACCACAACACCTCTAGAGAAAGGCACATGTTAATCATCCTAAACCTTCGATATTCGGCACTTTCCATCTACTCACTAGACCCATATACATTATACATGCCATCAAGTGCCTGCCGGAAGGAATTTTAAGATACCAATCTTCTATTGTTATACATTTTCACAGAAAAAAAAGAATACACCCAAATTCATCAATAAATATTGAGGTTTTATTATTTGAAAAACGTCCTTAGCATATACCAGTCGGGCGTAGAGCGGAAATCAAGACAAACAAATTCAAGTCAGATTTGAATATCCTTGTTAATAAGTGAATGGTACATAAACAGAATTTACAAGCTTATCTTCTTAATCCTAAAAGAATACACTATATTCATATTTTTTTATATTAAAATCACAGAAGTTTTAATTTTATGAGTTAAAAGCGTGTAATTCAGCAGAGCCAAATATAAGCATATGATAAGTGCAAATATTTTGATTTGATAATTAATTGTTCCTCTACGTGAGATATATTGTGGTTTTTTTTTAAACCGCATATTAGACAGAAATTGAAAAGTAAAAAATGCAGTGCAATAATACTTTTATCCCTCCCAAATCCCCCTCGCGACCCGTCAAATAAGTATCTCGTAAAGCTTTATTTTGTCTATCAGCAATTAAAATCATTTGTAACGGCAACATTTGACGTTGTATATAAGTATGATGCATGTATCTCTTGATATTTCAGCAGACTTGTTCTCAGAATATTTTAAAGCAATGAAATGATAGCTTTATCCTCCAATATCCCTCTCGTGGCCGGTCAAATTTGTCTGAATTAAAGTGTATCGCAAAGCTTTATTTTGTCTGTCAACAATTAAAATCATATGTAACCGCAACATTTCACATTGTAAGTATGGCGCATGTATCTCTTGATATTTCAGCAAACTTGTTCTCAGAATACTTTCGATAACCAAGAATAACTCGTGGAAAAAAATTAAGTGTTATCTTATCTGTTATCCGCAATTAATGGCTCTTTATTATTTCCTGATGTTGATATATGAAACTCGTATGGATTAAAGTTGATTAAAAAGAATGGAGAATCACTAAACTGTCGTGACTCAAGCTGTATCATTCATTGTTTCTTTCTTTGGATGTATCATTTTCAAGATATTGTATACCCCGTATGCAACTGTATAGGGATCATTCTTGTTATGTTGCAAAGAGTTCAATACGCATGTCTTATTTCTACTTCTGTAAAACTATTACAAATGCTTAAATTTATTAGAATAACGAAATGAAATACATGATCTATAAAACCGTTGCCCTTTGTTTTTTTACAGAACCCACGCTAGGTTGTGTTTACACTCTCTTCAAAACAAAAAAAGAGAGAAGAAGAAAGGACAAATGGTATTTTTTTCGAAACTGTTCTTTTCTTTCCATTTTTATAAAGGATACATGAAATAGTCATCATATCATGATTAATATCATTATTATTTTTATTCTTATCATTATTATTATTATTCAAGGGAAATCCATCCTTGGTGGTAAGTTGTTCTGAAATAAAGAGGAAAAATCAGAGAAGCAGATTGGTGTAATTTTGAACGAAATCGAAACAAGCAATAACAGAGTTATGAATGTTCGAAAGTTTTAATCACTGCATTTGGCAATTTCAAATTGGTCGAATCAGTATTGTCACTGTGATGTAATGGCGGACAACTTCCCCATTTGCTCCAATACACAAAATGACTAAAATATCATTTTTTCCAAAATGTATTTCTCAGTATATAGGATCTTTTTCTTTTGTGAGGACCTATAACAATATATGCTATCTACAATATTCTGGGTACTGCCGCAATGGAAAAGGCGCTTAGGAGAAACCGCAAATCAATGATATTTTAGTGTACAACAAACGGGAGAGTTGACCTCCAATACATCACAATCGACTAAAAAATTACCAATTTGAAATTAGCATGATTTCATTTTTCAAACATCCATAATCTTCTTGTTTCTTGTCCCATTTCTTTCAAACTTTCAAGCTGCTTTCACACAAATCATCTTATTACCAAGGTTGGATTACCCTTTAAGTATTTGGTGTCACCTGTGCCTGCATGGGAGGGGAAAAGCGAACTGAATCACTGTAACCCTCAGGTATCTCCTCCCGATATAACTGATTGGGGTGTGCAGGTGTACCACTTCACCGGGATTTTCCCCTACTTTTCTTCGAATACATGGGGCCTCCAGTCTGCGTCTATGAAACAAGGGAGGGGCACACAACGCAGGCTTTAGTCATCCGCTCGGGATGGATTCGAACCCACCATCTTTGGTTCTACAGGCAGACGCTTTACCGACTGAGCAATCTCGCCTCCTTTGCCTTATGAAGGACATGTTAGATGATATATACACTCTAAGAAATATAGGCTCAACTTTGCACCTTTAGAGGTGCAGACGAATGTCACACTGGGAGCACCTTTAAAGGTGCAATTTTCGCACCTTTTTTAAAGGTGCAAATTTGCACCTTACATGAAGGTGCTATTTTGCACCTCAAAGATGCAGGATTGCACCAAAAAGGCACTTATTTGCACCTGCTTAAACTGTAAAAAGGTGCATTATTTTGAACCTGAAAGGTGCAAGATTGCACCAAAAGGCGCTTATTTGCACCTGTTTAAAATGTAATATAGGTGCATTATTTTGAACCTGAAAGGTGCAAGAATGCACTAAAAAGGCACTTATTTGCACCTATTCAAATTGCAATAAAGGTGCATTATTTTGAACCTGAAAGGTGCAACATTGCACCAAAAAGGTGCTTGTTTGCACCTATTTAAATTGTAATAAAGGTGCATAATTTTGAACCTGAAAGGTGCAAGATTGCACCGAAAAAGCGCTTATTTGCACCTGTTTAATTTGTAATAAGGTGCATTATTTTGAACCTGAAAGGTGCAAGATTGCACCAAAAGGCGCTTATTTGCACCTGCTTAAACTGTAAAAAAGGTACATTATCTTAAACCTGAAAGGTGCAAGACTGCACCAAAAAGGCACTTATTTGCACCCGTTTAAATTGTAATAAAGGTGCATTATTTTGAACCTGAAAGGTGCAGGATTGCACCAAAAAGGCGCTTATTTGCACCTGTTTAAATTGTAATAAAGGTGCATCATTGTACTCAAAAAGTGTGCCTTTTGGGTGCAATTTTGCACTTCACAGGTACACTATTTACGAGTCCCACACCTCAAGCACGCACACACGCACCACACACACTCGCACGCGCACTCACACCCTTTCGCGCACGCTAACACGCATGCGCATAAACACACACAGTGAACGAATAAAGCACATATCAAATATGATTACCATACATAATTATCAAAAAAGACAAGCTTTCAAAATATATGCTGAACTCATATTTACATTAACGTTTAATTGTCTTTTGTTTTTGTACATCAGATCAATGTACACTACCTGACTGGTTTTCAATATATTCTGAAGTAAAAAGAGAATTCCACAACAATACTTGTTTGCAAAATGTAAGAAAATAAATATGAATACAAGAATACGGTTTCAAATAAGTACGTACATTAGTAAAATGAGCTGTCAATGGATGGGCAAAATATCGGCAATAAAAAACACAGCAGCAAAACAGAATACTGTACACACTGTACATCTATAAACTGCATCCGTCGTAGGACACAATGAAGAATTACCTGTTTCTTTTCAACACCTTTCAAGAATTGCATGTTAAAATATTTTCTTTTAAAAAACATCATACTTTACTTACACTTTCTAATACTTTGTTTCATTACTTAAAAAGGAGGAATACTTGAGGCCTGCTAAACTAACACTCAAATGGATTGTGGGCAAGAGAGCATAACTGTTAAACTGAATAATGAAAATATATAATGATAATGATGATAATTAACATAATAGGAACAACAACAACAATAATAATAATAGTCATCATCTTCATCACGACCGTTGTTTTTTTGTTGTTTTTGTTGATTTTGTTGTTGTTTTTTATAGCCCAGGTTGAAAAGCAGTAGCTTGGAAAATAATATAACATAGCAAATAAAATGAAATGTATACAACACATGCTATTAAACCATCTTCTGCAAGACGAAATATTTCACTTCTATTGTATTCACCCTTTCGAGTGTCATCTTTTAAAAAATATCAATATTATACATCGACTTGAACTGAGGAAATTACAAAGTGTGGTCCACCAGATGAGCATACTTTCCGTCATACATTACCTAAATAACTGACATCGACTGTAAAAGCATCGTGAAGAGAAAGAGCCAAAAATCTGAAAGATTTTTTTTTTTGTACTCTTTGTTCTTGGTGGCATTTTGTGGGGCACTTACTGAACCCAAGTAATACCAAAGTATGATCAGTAGGATGTATACACCAGTGCAAATCCAAAATCTTGCACATATATCACTAGCGTCATGTGAGGTAAAATAGTTGCACAAAATATGTGCTTAAAAAAAAGAACTACTCAACAAAAATTTGGATGTTTCCCACAGGAATAGTTTGTCTGTATACTTCCAACATTGTTTTTGCCATTGTATGACAAAACACGTGCTGACGGAATGTATAAAGGAATTATGCTACAAATGAGTACAAGTATTACTGGATAGATGAGATGTACCCAGCAACTATATATAATAACGATGAAATGCAATAATACGAATTAGCAAACACTGGAAACAATGAGATAACCACATACTCTGTACATTCTAATCTCAAAAAGTATTTATCACAAATGCAAGTATATAATGCTGGAGGTTTCAGCAAATATATATATATATATATATATATATATATATATATATATATATGATCGCTTTACTCACTAATGTATATCTAAAGGGGAAGTCCAACCTGATATCAACTTGATTTTAAAAGAAGCATAAAACATAAAGAAACAGATCACTGAAAGTTTGAGCAAAATCCGATAGGAAATTTTTAAGAAGTATCCCATCTTATCCTTAAAGGGAAAGTCGGCCCTGACATTAAAGGTCATAGGCAATCTCGGGAGCAAGCGCCATACTGGCAAGAAACGTATCTAATAGAGTCACATACTATTCTCATTTTATCATAAGACACAGGAACGAGATTATTTAACATTCCATTCACGATTTCAAACAAATTTTTAGCGTAAATATCTTTAAGAAACTCTTGGTAACGGCTTTTCACTGCCTCACGCCAAGACCATATCCACCCGAAGGTTCCACAAACAATAAACCCAGCGCTGCGCACTGTATGTAGCGTATTCTATAACACACAGCAATCCTCATGTAAGTAACGTGTGTGGTCATTGTTTGAATTTACATCCTTTTTTTTTGGGGGGGGGGGGGGGGAGAGGCAGGCGGTTTTATAAATTTTCACCTCTCATTCGATAAATATTTCACCTGAGAAGGAAAAAACTTCAAATCATCTTAGTGATGTTAGTATGCTGCTAAAGTAAAATCGAAGAAATCTCACGAAAAGTTTTTGAGGGCTTCCCAAAAAACTATTACTTTTAAGTTGGTTAAAAAAGAAAGAACAGATTTTTTTTTTTTTTGGCAAACAGATCAGTGAACGATCTCATTTACAAAATAAGCATTCTAATGCCCCCCCCCCTTTAATCGTCCCATTTTTTGTGAAATATGACTTACTCTAGAGGTTGTATCGTTTTTTTTTTCTGTTTGTTTTTTTTTTCACAAATATTCAAAACCACCCTCTGTATGTATTTATTTTTTATTGGAAGGGAGTGGGCCTCTGGAAATGCACAAAACTTCTACACCTATTTCATTGAAATGGTTTTCAATGAAACAATACAATATTACAGGTCACGTGTCAGATTGAATAAGGGATTTTTTTTTTTAAAGAATGGTCTGAGTTTTGTCAACATGATAAGGTTCATAAAAACTTGAAAAGTTTGACCTGTAAATTACTGATTCAACTTTTTTACTTTTGAAATGTGTAAGGAGTATCAGTGCATTAATTTTGTCAACACAAAAGATACCGTGTGAATATAGATGCCACCAAATAAAATGAAAGGTACACCTTTATTTTGTTTTATCTCAAATGGAATCAGGCAGTTCTTACGAAAATGAGATCATACTGTTATGTACTCCATCTTATCTTTAAAAGGAAAGCTTACCTTGATACTAAGTTGGTTTTAAAAGAAGCAGATTTTTTTTTTCAAACAGATCAATTAAAGGCTTGGCAAGCTGATAGGAAAAAAGAAAGTTATGAATTTTTGAAGCTCTAATCAATCAAACACAAACTGGCAACTCCATGACGTACATTGCGAGCTCCTCTCCCATTTGCCCTGTACTGAAAAAATCGCAAATTTCAATAATTTCTCTAAAGAAAATATTTCATCATACATGCACCCTAAATATAAATGATTTCACTTATGCTTTTACACAAAATCTGCACGATACAAATCTATTCCCTCATCAAAAACGAAGAAAATTAAAATCTATGAACTTTGGTGTACAAAACGAATGGGAGAGGAGCGCGTAAATTCTGGGAGATGGATCGACAACAGGATCATCAACAGCGTGCAATAATCGCTTTTCCGCCCCTATTCTAAGTGATTACATACTTCTGACACTTCATATTTTCCCTGGGCTCTCACTGCTAGTTCTGTTAACTCATCCTTCTTCTTCCCTGCGCTTGAGATCCCTCGGTCAGTTAAATATTTCTTCAATTGGTCAACTCTCACTCGCGGCGTCTGCTATGTTGGAAATAGTTGTCGACCCGCGAGTGGGAAAATAGGCCTCTCATGGTACGGACGTTGGTGGCGCATGCATTGTGAAACGCGAGAATTTAAAGATGATCAGGTGCTGCAGCCGGTAGAGCGCTCCCAAGAAAATCATTATTTTCACAATAATGTTACTATGGCAACGATGACTCTACCGACATAAAAAACGATAGGCGTCTTCGCTTTACCTTCTGATATCGGTTCTGTGTGCCATATTTCAAGACAATCGGGTAAAAACAGCAGAAGTTACAGTTCTAGAATATTTCCAAAACAAACATGGTTACCATGGCAACGATGAACCCGCCAACACCAAAAATGATACATGTCTTCGTAGCTTTGTAGCTTATAAGCTTTTGATTTGTTCATAATTTGTCAATTTCACTTTTCGCTCCGGTTGGGGTCTTTAAAGGGGGTCATTAGAATGCATACTTTGTACATGAGATCTTCTTTATGATTATCTTAATGAATTAGGTTAATAAACCTTTGAATTTTGGATGGCATCGCAGTTTCCATTCCGATTCCCCCAACGAACTGCTGAAGGAACAGCAACGTGCTGCGACCTTGCTTGGGATACTCTAAGCCGTACACATAGTATGCCGCAAATGTACAGGTAAATGCCTGCAAGATTCCGGATGGCCTGCATATTTGAACGCCATCACACCATATCTCAAGATCAGTTGGCTGTAAATTATCTCCTTGAAGTACCATTGATGGTGTCGGTCCAGTAGGTTCCTGCAAGGTTTCGAAAGAATAAAAAGAAAAAGAAAAACAAGCGTACACATATAGCATTGGGGATGAACAAAATGGATTAAGTCCGACCTCGGTTGACGGTTATCCGGCAACTTCACGACGTGCACTAATCTTCATCGGAATATTAGAGTTATGCATCTCACTGGACAAATGTGACGTATGTAAGTTTAATCTGATAATGCTTGGACAACCATAGTTTTACGCGCCCTTTTTTTTAAAGTAAAAGCTATTTTTTATCATAGTTAAGGTTAGAAGTTACAACCTTCAGACAGTCAATCCTTGGTGCTTAGATTCCTGCTGTTCTATGTTCTATTCTGGCTATTAAATACACCTTACCATTCTCAAGACTACTTTGATCAAATGTGGAACTACACCCTCTAATATATCATGCATTTCATCAGGTGCTAGACACCTTGCAACATCAAATTGCTGCAACTCGCTAAGTGCACAGCGTCTATTCACACCGTACACTGAGGTATTATCGGGACTAATTTCGATTGCATTTAAGTGATACTCATGTATTTCACTAGTCCTCACCACAAAATCCTCTTCATCAAATTTATCTGCAATATCTTCTTTCCTAGCCATGCAAAATCTGCAAATGCGTCCAGCATTGAAGCAGGTTGAAAACCACCAATAGAATACACAGTTGTGTGCCTATGTCGAAAATTCTCATTCACTATTCAGTCACATAATTTTATTAGAGCAAACTATTACTTCTTGTCGACATTTTCTTGAAAACTATATTTGGGTTGAAAAAGTAATTTTACTTGAACTTACCAGTAACACTGGGAATCACCACAAAACTCGAAAGAAATTTTTTTCGTTGTTGAATTGGTTTGCTTTTTGAGGTCAGGGTTAGCGTACGCACGTGGCTAGCTAGCTAGCTTGGCCATTCAAGGAGTGATAACTCAAGGAGTGATAACTCCTTGGGTCATTGCACAACCGCGGCATCGGTCTCAGCCACGTTTTACACGCATACTTGCACTCATGCATATCGATATCGCATGCCAAGGGTGCACTTGCACGAACACAACACCATTGTGCATCGCACCTGCCATTTCTGCCAATAGTACGTGTCATTAATAATTCATGAATCTAGCTCAAAAAGAGGTGCTCTGGAATTTCCGGTGCCATGCACGCTGAATGGCAAGTGTTGTGCTCTGAATTGAAGGTCCCCTGTAACCCAAATGATGTGTAGAGATGCATACAACTTATAATTCGTTATTCAAATATCTCAATATATTTCATAAAGTTTTAAAATATTTTTGAAATCATTTTTCATAAATGCTAAGCTCCTCTCTAAAATATGCCACAGATCTCATTCCTGCAAAAACATCATCGGTCAGTCATAAGAGAACTAAGGAGGACAGTGGTATGTAGCTTTACCGGAGATGCCCCATCTGTTCTAATAGACCATACGATGCCTACATAGGAGTTGCTATGTCAGACAATGTAGCATCACATGGAAAAGAATGGTAATGAGGAGGTAGGCATAATGCTTGAAAGCATGCAATTCTATTGTGAGCATGTGCTGAGCTGCGGGAAGTTACATTCCACTGTCTTTTGAATCTTAGTGTAGTAGCTGACTGATGATTGGCTGTTGACGTCATTGCAGGAATGAGATCTGGAGCTTTGTAGGGTGGAGCTTAGGAGGTTGGGAAAAATATTTTAAAACATACATTAAAAATTCTATGAAACATATCTAGATGCTTGAATAACAGAATATCATTGTATGCATCCCTGCCATCAACAGCAATAAACTTGCATTTGGGTTGCGTTTGGGGTCTACACACCAGATTCTGTGGCCTTGGTTTTTCAAAAAAGTGAAAACCTAATCAAATATTCAGAGTATATGCTTGTAAGAAAAGTATTCAAAGAGACGTCATAAACTTTAGTCAAAATAAATTTGACATCCTTCAAGTTCACAATGTGAAAACCTCAGTCTCATCTACGAGTATTAACTTTTGAACTATTAACGAACTAAGTGTCATTTTTCCTATTACTAGGTGTAAAAAAAAACATTTGACACTTTTGTTTGTTAATAACTCGTATCGGACTGAGGTTTTCAAAGTGTAAAATTGAAGGATGTCAAATTTATTTGGAATAAGTTTTGTGAAATATTCTTCATTAATATTCTTAAAATAATGCTCTGAATATTTAATTAGGTTTTCACTTTTTGAAAAATTGAGACCACAAAATCTGTGTGTGTCAGTAATTAATTCAGAACACAACAATTGCCACTGTGTATTGCACCTGGCATTTCCTGCCAACCTTTTGCTATCCAGTTTCATTAATGATTCATGACTCTGGGCTAAAAGACGTGCTCTGGGATTTCATCTGCAGTGCACAATGGCCATTGTTCAGCCCTGAATTAATTACTGATACACACAGATTTTGTGGTCTTGATTTTTCAAAAAGTGAAAATCTAATTAAATATTCAGAGCATTATTTTAAGAATATTACTAAAGCGAACTTCACAAAACTTATTCCAAATAAATTTGACATCCTTCAATTTTACACTTTGAAAACCTCAGTCCGATACGAGTTATAACTTTTGAGTTATTAACAAACAAAAGTGTCAAATTTTTTTTTTTACACCTAGTACTTCTTAAATGTACGCGCAATCAACCAAACACAGTGCATGTAACAAAATGCGGATGACCAGAAAATAATATTCTGGTTTTTTTTTTTCCGAACAATGAATTCAATTCAGTTCATTTATTTCATTCTCCATAAAAAGATACAAATGTGATAAAGGTCATGGTACATGAGATATTGTGACGTAAAGCAAACTAAAGGTGTGCAATTCAAACAGAAGGGGTCGGCTCGCTATTCATAAGGACCGCTATTCATTTAACATGCGTTATCAGCGATCTTTATGACTTATGAATAGTTGTCCTTATGAATAGAGGTCCTCATGAATAGCGAGGTAATTTGTCTATGGTTTGCTCGCTATTTAGAAGGGCCGCTGCTTATAGAGGACCGCTGTGTTCATTTAGTCACGCGTTGTGGATAGCGGTCCTTATGAATAGCGGCCCTTATGACTTGCGAGGTTACCGCAAACAGGATACCATATTGTAAAACAAAATAATAATATTTACACGAGAGATATTTTATAGGAGAATTGTGTCAAAACAAAAAGAGCATTTAGCCATATAAAACGTTGACCCAATGAATCGTAAAAGCAAGTAAATCGCACACAAAAAGACAGACAGAAAGAAACACATACAGAAAGAAAGCAAATCAATCGATCTCATATACTCCTACGTACTCACACATAGTCACAAAATGGGATTTGAAACATTAAAAAAAACAAAAAAACACCAGAAGCACATATTTTTTTTTTAATAGAAGAATTACTTGTAATGCGATTTTAATGAGTCAGATATTGTGTTGCTTACTAAATAATCTGTAAATAGGCTATTTTCGTAATTTATTCAAATTTATACACGTTTACCCCCGGCGTTTGCCTAGTGTCAAACTATTACATTCACCTGTAAAAAGCTATTCTTTTTCAGTAGTCAGAATGTGAATTGCATGTATTAGACGTTGTTAGGTTGGACAAACATTTTGGCTTGACCAACCTAGCAACACTTAATTTATGCAATCTGCATTCTGACTATAAAAATACAGGTGGATGTAACCGTTCAATACAAGGGGGTTTGACAAAGAGGTAAGCAAAAAATTTGAATGCAATACGATAATGGCCTATTATAAGGGGAAATTATATGGCGGTCTCTTATTGGTGGTTCGTGGATCCGAACTGTCTTAGACGTTGCGCAAAAAAACTTGCAGACCTTAAACTTGGAGTGTAAACGATTGGATGTCAATAGTAGGGCCTATTTGATAGTACTTGACATTTATTCTTGAATAAAATATTTTCCATTGCCCCGTTTACTTCAAGAACAAACGTTATTCGGGTAAAATCATAGAGTTCGCCGCATGTCTTGTGAATATATCTAGCAAGGATGAATGCGACTCAGACTAAGCTAAGTGGCAAACTTGCACCACCCATGCTGGAGGCGAGCACATAGCCGTGAGAGGTGCAAATTTGCTCCAATCCAGCGGTGGAATTGAATCTGCACCTTTTTCTGCAAAGTTGCACCTTTTCTGCACCTTCATTTTTTAGAGTGTAGAGGAATTAGATATTCCAGAAGACTCTTAACAATTATTGGATTAAAAAAAAAAGGGTTTCAGAGGTCAAAGGATGTTACAATTAACGTGAAACTTTCAGTTTTCTTTCAATGATGTTTCCTCAGTTTGACAATTAAAACTTTTCAGGATGATGTCAATATTAATACTATTTGTTTTTTTAGGTTTTAAATTCGAACACTAAACTTATGTACCGGTATGCTCCCTTTAGTTTTGCAGATTTCATGAGTGTTGCCTACTTAAGGGGTCAATGTACTTGAGTAAGAGGTTATTTGGACGAGGGTCTGATCCCAAAGTTTCCGTCATCTCATATCAGCCCCCCTCACGTCCACTTCACAACTTCCCCGTCTTAATCTAGACGAGATACAGCCGGGAATTAAAGGATTAACCCCAAGAAGGAGAGTGAAGTGTGAACAGTTACAAGTCGTATTGCAAACATGGTGGAGGTGAGTGGACAAATTGCATGTATGCTGACACGAAAAGTAGTTTGTGGGACTGTGCACATGTTGCGAAGGTGTTTCTATATAAAGTTCAGTCAGTTTAGCTAAATTATTGACGCCCCCTCCCTCCTCGTTAAAGGGGGTACCCAATGCTGAAACAATGTTAGTTCATTTAAAAGATCATGATTTTATTAGAAGAAAATCATCTGCCTTAAATTTTTTTTAAAATTCGTGTTGCCAGAAAATCCCCGAAATATGGTAAGATTTCAGGATATTTTGGCCCCTCAGCTGCGTCCCAATTTCAGCTAGGTAACCACAATGACGTCAAAGTGGTTACCTTGTCGCGCAATTATAGCAAAATGCGCGCAAGGTGTAATGCATTTTGTACAGTCTAGCGCGCAACACATCTGCAATACGCGAACCTGGGTAACCACTTTGACGTCATTGTGGTTACCTAGCTGAAATTGGGACACAGCTGAGGGGCCAAAATATCCTGAAGTCTTACCATATTTCGGGGATTTTTCTGGCAACACGAATTTTTAAAAAACTTAAGGCAGATGATTTTCTGCTAATAAAATCATGATCTTTTAAATGAACTAACATTGTTTCAGCATTGGGTACCCCCTTTAAGGGTCAAAGGAAAAGTAGAAAAACAGTTCAGAAAGAGAGAGAGAGAGAAGAATACGAATGGAAGAGTAAGAAGAGAAGAGTGAGTAAGGTAAAAGGAAAGAGAAAGAAAGAGCCAAGAAAGAAAGAAAGAGAGAGAGAGAGAGAGAGAGAGAGAGAGAGAGAAAGGGAGGGGTTTCGTTAGAGATGAAGAAGAGATCATATTGAATCTGCTTTGACACAGACATAATGAATATCATCGCATTAATCTGAAAACCCGGATGCAGGGGATACGATGTATACACAAGACCTTCATTTTCATTTTGTAAGGGCGCTCTCGTAGAGTCACCCCTCCCCCGAAATACGACGTAAACATCTTTTCACCTTTGACCAAAATAGCCTGCATCTTGTACTGAGTGCTGCTAGATAGGGACTTCTGATTTTTTTAAAATCTGTATTTACGTTACCCTCTCTTTATATTTCAATAATTTCGTCCGTTTGGACAGTTGATCAGGACGAGGGGCACTTGAAAATGCTGGGGTTCCATTCCCCCCCCCCCAAAAAAAAAAAAAAAAAAATTATCGGACACGTGTGTGCTAAGCGCATATTTAGTTTACTGCGGAACATAACAGATAAACATGATAAAGTTATACTTGCGGAATCAATATGGATTAAAAAAGGAATATTCTAAGTTACTCACCTAGTAGTTTGAATAATTATGAGCTACTTCAGTGATTCCACGGTGACAGAGCTGGTACTAGTATATTCACTCTGCATGCCAGAGGCAGCCTGGCCTAGCATTTCTTCTTTTATTTTTTTGTAACTAATAGCTCATTCTTTGTGCTGAGATACTTCCAGTGTTTCACTTCATTGATCTTTTCAAGTACCTGATTCGTCTTTCTGTTCTTAATCTAAAAAAATGTAACACCCCCTCTCTCTCTTTCTCTCTCTCTCTCTCTCTATTGTTACTGCAATTTTCTCTCTCCTCTCCCCGCCCCCACTTTTCATTCTGAGACAGAAATCTTCTCTTTTTTGCACGTATATTCTTCCCCTGATTGCTCACACTTATCTTGAGTGACTGTTTCATACGGAAAACGTAGATATTATACAGTCTACTGGGACTGCGTGTAATAGCCATTTATAGAAACGCGCGGAAATCATTCTATTGTCGCCATTAGCTATCGGTTACCCTAAGCCCATCGTAGACGACCTGGCTTTTTTTTTTCATAATACTTTTCAAAATCAATTTGACCTCCTTTCATCTCAAACCATCGATGAGGAGAAAGGTCACTTTCAAAAAATGATATTACAACTCATATGACAATTTCCATAATGATCGAATATCAGCTTAATTATTATAATCATCATTGGGCTATTAGATATGGTAACACAATGGAACAGCGTGTGGAAGTTATAAAATGACATTTGAACATGAATTTTCAAGAAATCAATTTTCGGTGAATTTTCATCATCGTCACCATAATTGTTCGCAAGGGAAGTCACTTGCCGCGTGCATGCATGCTTTTTTTGAAATGTTATTTTACTTAAGTTAAATAAAGATATTGCTCATGAATAAACGATTCAAAGAATGCTGGACCCGAAAAATAAACGGTCTAAAATCATCATCATCCCATCATTAATTTCAGACACTCCTATTGTTGTCTGTTAAACCAATTCTTTTGTCCAACCAGAAACGAATTCACTGCCATACCAGACGATATGGAACTGATATCGCTATCGATACCATTTCTTTTATTGCCATGATTTTCATTCTGTGCGTTGCTATGGCAGCCGTGACGCCAGAGTGTGACTGTACCAGTGTATTGGTTGTGTGGTCAGAGAAAAGCAGAAACTTGAGACTGGGCGGAGCCTTAGTGTTGATTGACGCGTGGCTGGCATGCATTTTCACATTTGCATGTGACAAGCTCTCCTGTTGTTATAGTCTAGCTCACAAGTGGATTTTTATTTCAATGCTAGAACATGACTTAGAGGGAAATCCAACCTAAATAGCAAGTGGCTTTGAAAGAAAGAGGAAAAATCAGAGAAGCAGATTGGTGAAAGTTTGAACAAAATCGGACAAGCAATAAGAAAGTTATGAATTTTTGAAAGTTGTAATCACTATACATATGGGAATTTCAAATTGGCTGAACAGGTAATGTCACTGTGATGTAGTTATGGACAACTCCCCCATTCGCTCCAACACACAAAATGACTGAAATGTCACTTTTTTCAAAATGCATTACTCCGTAGGATCTTTTCGTTCATGAGGACCTGTAACAATATGCTATCTCCAATATATTTTAAGTACTGCCCTGAGGGTAAAAGCGCCTCGAAGAAAACCGCAAATTAATGATATTTTTGTGTACGACAAATGGGAGAGTTGTCCACAAAAATGTCACAATCGAATCACCAAATTGCCAATTTGAGATTCGCATAGATGTAGTGATCACATTTTTCAAACATCCATAACTTTCTTATTCCTTGTCAGATTTCTTTCAAACTTTCACCATCCTGTTTTTCTTATTTTTCTGCTTTCACACAAATCATCTTATTACCAAGGTTGGATTGCCCTTTAAATGTGTCGTTCTTGTTTATACTTTCTCTAGCAAATGTAACAACATCGTTTTTTGTTTGTTTGTTTGTTTTTTCACATTAAACGGGGTCGCTTGAAAGGAAGCAACACAATTAAGAAAAGACGAATATAGCGTATAGGTGATCAGTAAGATCCTAATTTCACGATAAAGTTCTTAATAGTAATAGAAAAGTTCATCTCAAGTTTCATATATTGTTCATACTTTTTAAGAGATGTGAAATAAAATGAATTTAATTGCAAAAAAACCCCAACAATTTCACTGGCTGAAAAAAAACCCTTTAAATTATGTCCACACGTCAGTCTCTCTCTCTCTCTCTTTGTCTCTCTCTCTGTCTCTCTCTCTCTGTCTCTCTCTCTCTCTCTCTCTCTCTCTCTCTGTCTGTCTCTGTCTCTCTCTTTCTCTCTCCTCCTCCTCACTCTCTTTTCAAGATTCAAGATTCAAGATTCTTTTGTTGGGAGTAGCATTGTGATACATATTCTACTCATCCATTTGCGTTTCCTATGCGCTAAATTGTGAAAAATAACACATTACTCATAGTAGCCAACTTAGGAACCAAACATCCGATAAGCATCACATACAGTGATACAGACGTATCATTCAATTATTAATATTTGTCATGTAGACATTCAGAAGCACACAGTTTTATTGTTTGTTTGTTTGTTTTTAAAATTGGCCGAGGGGTGATCACTTTTACAAAACGGTATATAAACACTTTAAAAATGCTTGATGAGTTGCTGTAACTCTATAAAGGCTGAATCCTGCATGTTAGAAGGGTTAATCCGCCATTTTGAATAGGTGGTCACACCTCGGCCCTATTAAATGGTGATTTAGCATTTCAGTTTTTAGAGTGTATTTCATTTTCGGAATCATGAACCTCCTTGGAGTGGGAAATGTGTGTTTCGGAATTATGAACCTTCCGAACCTTTTCCCAGTTTAAAGGTACGGGTCCATCACTTTGAAACAAAAAGGACACATTTCGGGTGATACATCAACGTTTATGAGTCATACCTTGTTTGTTTCTTGCTCCCAATCTAATAAAACCACTCATTTCTCCCCCAACCTTCAACCACCTGCCAACGGTAACATGGAAAAGGGTGATACCAGATTTTTCTCATCAATTTTGTTTTCTGGTTAGATCACCGCAAACAACCATTTTTGCCAAGTCTTCTCCTCCAAAATGTTTGCAAGCCAAAAATCAGAGTTGAGAGCAGCGCGACCAAACAGGGAAGGGGCATCGACACGGACTCCTGCCTCTTACCCCTACCCTATATATCATTGTATATCCTTTATCTCCTTTACCCCTCTGCTTTCATCTCCTATAGCCTCTTGCTTTCTATCGGTTTTTTTCTCTCTCTCTCTCTCTCTCTTTGTAATAATAATAATAATAATAACGGTTGCTTATAAAGCGCTTTACAAGAATATACCAAAGCGCTTACATTATCATTATTACCCCGGTCACTGGATTCAAGTATACCATCCCGCACATCACAGTGCGCAATCTCCACTCCCTGGGGAGCATTCCAGCCAGTCGCCTTTTTACGGGCGCGCACATGCTAATCCAATCACATTGACCTTCGCATCCTACCGGGTACCCAATTAGCACCTGGGTGGAGAGTGGCAAATGTAGATTAATGTCTTGCCAAAGGACATTAGTGCCGGGCTGGGATTTGAACCGCGTACCTTGTGATCTTCAGTCCGCTGACTTATCCACTAGACCACAACACCTCTAAATGTCTAAATGTTTCCTAACTGAAAATTTGTAACAATAATTGTATATGAAACCACACGTACCTGTGTATCAACAACCTTTATCAAAGGCAAAAAGAAGTAAAAAAAAAAGCCAAACGAAGTGAATAGAATAAAATGATGATATCCAAAGTTCCAAACTTTCGTTTTCAACAATATGCGGTTATAGCATTAGATGAAATACTTAAGAGCAGAAATCATAACAACTCCTATTTCAGCGTCTAGAGAATATGCATGCACTGCCAGTTGTTTGCAATTCGGTAGTCGGAAGTGCCTTTGCGCACGGAGCTGTTGCTATGTCGGAAGAAAATCTGCAACAAACCTTATTAGCCAAGGACAACCTCAGAGAGCAAACGAACTAAATGTTAATCAATGAAAAACTTGGTTGGTATAGCATCTCATAAAGGACTTCCCCAACTATAGCTTTTCCCGACGCCCCCCCCCCCCCCCCCCGCCTAAAATTTTCGGTTGCTATATATGCCGATATGAGAAGACGGGTTGTTTTTGCCAAATTGCTGGATTGAACAAGAAGTTAATCTTTTGAGGAAGCGATTTATTTGAGATCGAGTACATACCGGATGAATTACAAGGGAACAACGCATCAAAACAAGTGATTTTTGGCATCAAATATCCCGGATAAGGGTTGGAGATTAGGCTACTGAATTCATTAATAAAGCATCAAATGAGTTATAGAAGAAGGGGGAAACGATATCAGATAACACTAGGGTTGAATTATACCGTTTCAGAAATAATTCATTAATGCAGAGATTACTCTTTTCAATTTTGAAAATTATGACATCAAAACAAGTGATTCTGGCATCAAATACCACGGATCAAGGGTTGGAGATTAGAATTAAAATTTATTGATAATGCGTCGAATGAGTTATAAAAATGGGAAACGATATCAAAGTACACTGTTATATTGTTTCAAAAATAATTCATTAATGCAGAGATTTTGTTTTCAATTTTGAGAAATTTGAAATAAAAACAAGGGATTTTGGCATCAGATATCATGGATCAGGGGTTGGAGATTAAGGCTACTGAATTCATTGATAATGAGTCGAATGAGAAGTGAAGTCAGGGACTGGTGCAGCCCCGGGGGGGGGGGGGGGTACTCACGTATATTGGGTATACGGGGATGTGCCGCTGGGAAGGGTGACTTTTTGAAGAAAGATCCTTAGACATGGGTCCCCTTTTCATTAAAAAGATCCTTAGACATGGGTCCCATTTTTCCCCAAAAAATCCTTAGACATGGGTCTCTTATCCCGGCTCTTATCATTTGTTTCATTCCTCTCTTTTCTCCCTCATTTGTCCGGGAAATCCTTAGACATGGGTCCATTTTTCACAAAAAATCCTTAGACATGGGTGCCTATTTACAGCAAAAGGACCCTTGGATGTGGGTATGGGTCTGGAGTTCTCAGCCGCACACCCCCGTCCGATTATAATCTGAGTACCCCCCCCCCCGGGGGGTGCAGCCTATGACGCGCCATGTATGAGTGATATCATACAAAAAAGCGGATGCATAAAGCCCAGCTCACGCGAGGCGTCGTTTCGATTGCGTCAGTACCTGCGCTAATAGAGCATGTGAAGACAATTACCCCATACTCCAGTTATGAAAAATATAATTTGCGCTCCTCATTTTACAATAATTACTTTTTAAACGATATCACTCTGTCATGACCCGCAAAAGACCGTACAAATCACTGTCGCCGTCCTCAATGACGCCTCGCGTGATCCACTAACTACCTTCATAGGCTTTATTAGCGCAGGTAATGACGCAATCGAAATGACGCTTCGTGTGAACAGGGATTAAAGCCCATCGCACACTCTACGATCTGGATACGATCCGATTTGGGAAGAATTTGCCATAGCATTTGATATTTACATTCAAATAAGTAAAATCGTAATGATTGAGTTTGCGGACACTCATATGAATAATGAAATAGGAATTTCGGGGGATAGGAAGCCTTCTTTTTGGAAGGAAAGCCAAATCGGTGCCGATTCGTAGTGACGTCGCACCAATCGTGCGATTTTCTACGATTCGAAGCCGATTTGGCCGTTACTCCAACAAGAAGGCTTACAATTCACCAAATTTCGATTTTTAGTATTCATATCATTATTCAGAACCTCAATCAGGATGTTGATATGTGTTTAAGTTTACATATCTAATGTTATTGCAATTTAAAGAAAAAAATGGGGTCGCAGACGGATCGTATAGTGTGCGGTGGGCTTAAGACCAATGACATTGATTTAAAGAGAAGGTTTAGTTCTTGGATAAATGGAAAATAATTTGTGAGCTTTCTTATTCCTTTTATGTCAGTTTGGAAGAACATCGTAGGAGAAATGTCCCCTGAAAAGGACTGCTCCTCAAATGCCCGCATATTCGAAATAAGACGAGAAATGGCTATAGTGTTCGGGGCGAACACTCATGCCACAATTGTGTGTGCAGTCCCATATACCCATTGCTGTGTGCAGTACATTTGCTTTTCAGCAGGATTGGGTTAATTTCTTTATCATTTTGATAATTCCAAAACCTGCAGTATTCACCAATTCTTATGTAGACACTATCAACCGTTCCAAATAGTTTTGAGACAGTTTCTTTCACTAATGTAATCGCACTACTAGAACTCAACTTTATCTTTAACATAGTTCGTGTTAGTTTCTGCTCTTATAAACTTTCTAAATTGCATCACAGCTCGCTATTCTATCGAGATGCCAAATACACCACATTTCAAGATCAGTCTTGACATGCTTGACAACAGAAAATAGTAAAAAAAAAAAAATTGAACGGTACCATGAGTAAAGCATGGATTTCACTAAAGGTAAGAGTAGTCTTTTTTAAACTTGCCAGAGGAAGCCCAATAAAAATGGGCGGATGTAAGATGTAGGTAACAATGACTCACAAAGAATTTCTCGGGAAATATTTCGACATTTTTCTCACAATTATTGCAATGCACACAAGAAGAGTTTCGTTTCGGAAGTCGCGATTATTCTTTTCCCAAATGTTTGAGTCTTGAGAGTTCCGAACGACTTTCTTACACACACACACATTATATTTATATATGGGAGAGGAAACCGTTTACATTGTAAGTTATTACCCAAAAATGATTTGACATCCTAGAGCCATAATCCGTCGATGAAGAATTTCTTGATTATGAACCTTGTCAAATCAAATTAACTTTTCTTCTACCTTGACAATCATACAAAATAAACAACAGGGGGCAATAGGTGGGGAAGCGACTAGTAGTTTTTGCAACTAATATATTTCCGTTAAATTTAAAGTGAATTAATATACCTTAAACTAAGTCGCCTTCAGATTGTTTTTCGATATTTTAATGACAATCACAATACCATAATTATGAAAAACAAATAATGAGCTTCGTTCACCCAATGATTTCATTTTATGAGGCCTCTTTTCAAAATGAGCGGCGGAAACATGGAATTTCATCATTTTCGACATTATAGAACATGACCTTGAGTTCGAATTCAATCCGGTGTTAATACCAAGGCATTTAGTCTGGAAATGACTCTCTTGACCCAGGGTAAGTAACGAATGAAACTTTCCTTGAAATGCCCATGCTGTCATATAATTTGATGCATTTAGGGGGAATAGTTCTATGATTTTAAAGAAAGAAAGTCATGCTTATAACTTTTTTTTGTTGATCGGCTTCTGGTAAAACAAATCTATGCCCAGGGGAGGATAAGCATTCAAGACCCCCTCCCTCCCCTTCACGCACCCACGATACCCCTCATGTCTGTACCCCTTATAGCCTCTGTGGGCATTAACAGGGGGCAAGGTTTCAGGAAGTATACCTCCCTGGTATAAGCTCAAAGCAGAAGTCAACGTCACTCATTATGATGGAATTAATCAAAAGGAAGATGAACACTTCAGAGTAATGTGAATTTCTAGGAGGCGTTAAGCCCGGCTCATTCCGCTTGCGTCATTACCTGCGCTAATCGAGCTTTTGAAATGAATTAACCCATACGTCAGTTATTAGAAGTATTGTTTGTACTGTACATTTTGCGATAATTTATTTTTTAACGACATCACTCTTTCATGACGCAAAGAAGAAAGTACCAGCCATTGACGTCAGCAAATGAGCCGGGCTTTACATCAATTTATTAAGCTATCATCATCTGTATGACTGAACATAGAATTGTGTACATAAGTTTCTCAAATGAAACTTTTAGGTAAGCTTATTCTTTGATGACTAACAAAGTAATGTACCTCAAACAATTTAAAGCTGAAAATCAAGAGAGTCGTATCTACCCGGGGAGGGAAATAATCTTCCAAAATGCCATAATTGGCGATACCTTTTATCATTCGTATTGAAGAGTTAAATTAACGAATTCTTCAAAATGTCTGAATATCATCTTCAATTCTGTGTTTTGAAGGAAAGTGTTTACTCTTTCTTCACTTTCCTTTCCTTTTCGTTCTCTTCTTTTTCTCTTCATCTAAAGCATACAGATAGTTCAGTTTATTTCAGTTCATTTATTCTCTGCAATAAAAAGCAAAAAACAAACTTGTCCATATAGAATGGTAATGTAGGATTAACACATTGTTGCAATTTGAGCGATCGCCAATAGGGTAAAAATGCCCGGATGTACCGTTTTTGGCGAATTCTCATTCAACTTCCGGGACCTGTGTACTTCCGGTGTATACGGATGCTAAGTTACAGTAACCGCGGTACACACTTCAGGAATTTTTCTTCAAACTTATCTAATAAAAGTTAAGGTAATCGTAGAATTGTCATGGCGAGCGTTTCTCAAGACTTCAAGAATATGACCGTTTTGCAGCTGAAAGCTTTTCTGACAGAAAGAGGCATTCCATGCAACGGAAAACGCAAACTCGAATTGGAATTGCTAGTACGGAGAGCCGCTGAATGTTACAGCGTTATTGAGCCTTGCGACCGGGAGGCGTCCGGCAGAAAGCGACGACGGGTGCCCGCTGCGGACGGCTCTGTTCGAGACTTAAATGACAAAGCCGTATCTTGGAAAGCTGATTTGAGAGGTTATGCACGGCCGCCGGGTCATTCACCGACCGGTCAGATTCCGGAAGTAACTAGGTCACAAAAGCTGTCCCACATTGCATAGCAAACGCACCCCGATACCTGCATCCGGGCATTTTTACCCTATTGGCGATCGCTCGAATTCTATTCATGATGTAGGAGAAATATACATAAATGACAAAATTAGGTAAATATTAATAACAACAATGACTATCTATATACACGTGAAATTCAAGGACATGAAACTAAATGATACATCGTTTTAATATGAACCGCTGAATATCATTAAAAATCAGTTTTTCATAAAAATGGACAATGATACATTTTAAAGAAAAGTTTGATCTAAATTTCTAGTGGAAATTTTTGTCAATAAAAGGCCACAAGAATGATTTTTAAAAAGTCAATGGGGTTTTTTTTAATTGATAAAGATATAAAGTTTAAGAAAGGGGAAACTTTATTCACATTAAACTTAAATTTACAGTTTGACGAATTATGAGACATATGCAATATGGTATTTCATATCATTGCATAGTTCTTAGAACCACAGATCTTAGGTGAACTTAACATTGGATATCTAGCCTTGGCCTATGAATGAATCGGAAGTCATATTAATTAATGCCTAAACTCAAATCTATTTAAAGAGAGGGATAACGGGTGACGAATTAGCATCAAGCAACTATGGTCAATTTCCTTTGCATTCTTTCGTTCCTGTATTTTGTTTTATCTGTTTATACAATTACAAATAACTGTAGTATTTAATTTTTTGATGGATTGTATAGGCTTATGAAATACAAATGTTCATTTGTTATTCTTTGATGCTGTGTTTGTTCGATTTACGTTTTATTTTTTTAGCGTGATGTATAAAATTATGTGGAGAAACTCCAAACATAATGAATTCTTATTTTAGATAATCTCCAGGTATTGGCCGGTGTGTCTTCGTTTTCTTCCCTATTATAAAACTTCATTCAGTTTTTTTCGTAAGATTTGTATTATTTCTGTATGTATACATACAGAAATAATAAAAATCTTATCATTTATTTCTATTTTATTTTCTATCCAAATTATTTCCAGGCATGATACACAAAGCATACTTTGTGTATTATGCCTGGAAATAATTTGGATAGAAAATAAAATAGAAATAAATAAATAAATTTGTAGTATTGCATGTGGTAATTCCATGGGTAATTCAAAGGGAAAATTGTGAACGAAATTCTGGCTGACGTAACCCAATGTAAATATCCACATTAATTTCACCCAGATTTTTTCAAAACAAAGACAATGTGAAAAACCAAACCCAACCAACCAACCAGCCAAACAAATAAAGAAATCAAAATGCAAATTTCGTTCGAATAAACCTTCTAATAAGTTTACAAGTCAGAAAAGAAGGAGTTTTTCAAGTAAACTTTGAATGTCTTCCCTGATTCTATTCTGCCATTGCTGGTTCTCCTCACATACTTCCTGAAGATGTTCATGAGTCACGTATCACAGGCCAACCCTGGCCCGTCATTTAGACTAACGGCTGCCAGTGACTCACAGCTACACCACATAGTGTGGCCTCGTCACATACTAGCTGAAAAAAAATGTTATATGTAAAATAGCTTCTTCAAAACTCGTAGGCCCGATGCACAAGAGACGTCATGTCGATTATAAACTCCTCAAAAAAGTTCTTCAATTTAAATTTGAGCCTTGATACTATCAGAATTGAATTTGGTATCGATAAAAAGAGATATATCAAGGCTCAAACTTGAAGTGCAGAACCTATTTGGAGGGGTTTATATTACTTAGTATACACATGCATAAGTTTAATGTTAAGAACCGCTGGGGAAAAGGCAGCCGCTGTTGATAATCATTATTATATACCTCATACATAGATTCTTATTCACTGATTGGTCAAAACTATATCACATGACACGGCGCATTTCGATCTATCATTGCCTCAGAGGGTTTTGGCGTTCTATCAATTGACCTAGGTCAAATGATAGAACGCCAAAACCCTGTGATAGAACGCGTAACCCCTCCGCGACTTTTGCACACACGTACGTTCACAAAATTTGGTTCAGGTTTTAAGAGCGCTTTCGCGAGTTGCTAGGCTACGACTACGTTAATCAATATACGCGCAACGCGTAAGAATTCAACATGGCGAGTGACTTAGCAAAGGATGAGGATGAAAAGGATGAAAAGGATGAGGTATATAAAACAAATATGGACTGCTCTGCAATCGGATGGAGGTGGAAATCATCACTCCCTCGGTGGTGTTCATACCGGCCCTTCTATCACCCCTCGGCTTCGCCTCGGGGGTGATAGAAGGGCCGGTATGAACACCACCTTGGGAGTGATAATTTCCACCATCATCCTCATGAGCAGTCAATATTTGTATACTATATAAATTTCATTGCAAAACAGGGTAAAGTACATTCTATTCTTACTCTTTATCTTACACGTTTTTTGCAAAAAGCACGAAGTTCTTGAAGTTTCAGGTTTCATTCTACTGTGGATCACATGGTTCGAGGTTCGAGTCCCAGCCGCGGCGCTAATGTCCTTTGGCAAGACATTCATCTACATTTGCCCACTCTCCACCCGGGTGTAGTAAATGGGTACCTGGCAGGAAGTTAGTTGGTTTTTTAAAATTCTTTGAAGGCCTCAGCGCAGCTGGGATAAAGCCCCTGTAATCATGGTAATATTAGATTATTATCAATATTACTTTTATTCGTTTCTAAACTTTGGAACAGTTTGGTTATGATGAATAGTATTATTGCATGGTTAATTACATCAATAACTACATCAATAACTATTTGTACCTTATTGTCTATCCTCGAGCAAGTTTCAAGGTGAGAAAATAACATTTCAGTCAAGTAAATAGAGTTACAGATGACCTTCTAGGGGTGTATCAGTTCAAAATTCGTGCATTGTAAGAGAGACGGATAGACGGAGACAGAAGGACAGAGAGGAACATATACAAACACAAAGACAGAGAGCCACTGAATGAGATAGATAAATTGCTGAGAGAGATAGAGAGAGAGAGAGAGAGAGAGAGAGAGAGAGAGAGAGAAATAACACGAAGGAGAAAGATAGAGAAAGAGAAGGAGAAAATTAGTGGCTTAGAGCGAAAATGGCTTGTAGAGAGAGAGAGAGAGAGAGAGAGAGAGAAGAAAGTGAGGGCAGAATGAGAGGGAGAGAGAAAGAAAGAGAGAGGGTAGAAAGAAAGGAAGAGAGAGAAAGATAGAGAGAGAGAGAGAGTATAAGAAAGACAAGGGGAACGAGAGAGAGAGAGAGAGACAGACAGAGTAGGTACTCGGTTGTACCCTTCTTCTTCTGGGGCTTACCCCTCAATCGACGGTAGATAGGAAGTGATCTCATTCCAACTCTCGGTGACTAGACCCAAAGGACCCCCCCCCCCCCCTCTCTCTCTCTCTCTCTCCGTCTCTCTCTCTCTCTCTGTCTTCCCATTCCTTCCCCCTCTCTATTTTCCAACCAACCAATCATTCCTGCACCTTCTCTCTCTCTTCTTATGCTTCACTATTTATGTTTTCTTCAGCTTTATCTCTAGTTGTGTTAACCTCTCTCTATTCCAAACTTTTCCTTTCCTCTCCTTCAGTATGTCTATTCTACTCTTTCACCGTTCTTTTATCCTCCTCTCCCTTTTCTTATTTATTAGTTTCTTTCTTTCCACCTAAATATCTTTCCTTCCTCACTTCCTTACTCCTCATCTGTTACTCTCACTAACACAAGATACATGAAGATGATGTCAATATTCCCTTTTCGTCACCCCTCCTCTCTCTCTCTCTCTCTCTCTCTCTCTTCCTCCCTCTCTCTCCCTCCCTTCCCATTTTTTCACCGGTGATATAGACAGCGGAACGATAGCATACCCCTCGTATATAGCAGTAGTCATTTCTTTGCGATGCATTCAGAGCGTGCGAACGTGTCTTACGCATCGGCTGCCTACTGGTTGGAAGTTTTCAGCAACAAATTCTTTTCGCGCTCTTTTGCATCGGGAGATCCTAAATCAGCTGTAACTTGGAATAAGCAACGTCCAATGGTTTTAGCTCAACCGGTATTATTTCTTCTGTCTTTTGTCAGCGAGTAGTTCGATTCTGTTCCTTTTTATTCACGCTCTGAAAATATCCAGTCACAATTTCAAAGAGCAACATTTCATACGTTAGAAAAGTTTCGCGGTGTGTACGAAATCGAGTTTTTCCCGCCAACCATGTACATGTAAAGTAAATGGGTTTCATTCAAGTCGTCTGTGAGAGATATCCTCTCAAAGGGTGATCGCCCGGTCATTGTTCTCCTCGGTTTCTGAATTTGAATATTGAATGATTTCGGGGGGGAAATATGTCACACTGATTTTGACGTCTTAAAGCTTTGATTTGAATTTAGTTTTCGAAAATTACGTCATGTATTCTGGTTCACCAGTCGCAGATTTAAATTTTGAGCGGAGAAAAGCATTTCAGTTGGGATACGACCGTCTATAGATTGGAAGCTTCAACCATGGGACCGCCTTAGAAATGCACTGCTAGTGGATATTAACCCTGGGAATTTCTGCTCTCTCTGAGGATTTCTTAGTTGTTCCCTGGATATTTATGCTCTAAGGATATTTGAGGATTTTATTTACGCATTCGACGATATTTATTTGTGAAATTTGTGAAAGGTAGGTAACATTGTACTTTTTGAAAAGTGTGTTAGAAGTATGAAATGGTAATAATATATCTTTTTGTCTGTGATGTCTTGTCAATTCACTTTTTTTATTCACACAAAATTTACAAAACAAATTAATGCTATTGTTGAGATCGGTGAACGATTTGACGAATAGGAGTCATGAGAAAGGATGTTGATTTGACACTGACAGTGAGAATTATTTTTACTGATAATGTTGTTGAGAGAATGCTGAAAAGAAAGATTGTATTTAGATGACGACATGAAGAAATACACTGAATAAGAATTTAAGCAAGTAATGAACAACTCTGTATACACAATCGAAGAAATAAAAAATAGATTCACATAAAAACAACACACATTTTTGCATAATTGTAATATACCTACCAAAAACACTTCACCTTATGGTGCATCTAAGTCCATTCTCTCTTTCTAATATGTAACATCTTCATGCTTCCATGTGTTAGTAATAGTGTCATGAATGTGTAAATCTATCGAATCAAAGAAAAAATATCATATAATAAGTAATTGGCATCATAAATTTACAATTTTAAGTGCTACCATAGCCTACTTATTGCTGAAATTTACGTGTAAAGTTTACGTTTCATATTGCAGAAATTTAATTCAAAATCACGTTGTAATGTCTTCAAATATTTCCCCCACAAAATAAACATACATCCAAGCATAGAATATTATATTTCAATATGCTGATGATATTCAAAGACAGTCAAAAACGAAGGTCAAAACAGTGACACAAACTTTATACCACATGCAGGTCATTTTGAATGCGTGTGAAAATATCTTGTTATGCCCTTGTTTACACATTTCGAAAGCACTCTGAAATAGGTTGCTTGCGAGAATAGCATTATGGGCTATTTCTACCAATCAGAAACCCTGGGCAAGTGATTTTGGAGCGTCATAATCTTCTAAAATACTCTACAGTATCTCTTCTGCCGGCTGCGGTTGCTAATTTTGACACCGTTTGGGGATCATTTTTGCTATCCTGTAAAATGAGCTGCGAAAATGAGCAGAATATGGGAGAGTGTTTGTAAAAAAAAAAAAGAGTCGCGATAAAGTGAAGCCAAGTTTATAATGATCATCACTTATCCATCTTTCCGCTACAGAAATGGATCGCGAGGGGGAAGGGTGGGGGTGCGAGAGGGGTGATTGGGTACAGGAACAGGTGAAGCTAGGCTGGAAAGGGATTAATGTAACTCACCGTATGGAAATAAGGTATCATACATAATAACAACTACAAATTTTTAAATATCAAAATATTCTGATTACTTTCGGGTGAAGGGGCGAAGGAGTGATGGGCTCGACAAGAAAAATGTTGTAAGCAGTGCAACCTTCTCTTTTTATTCATGACTTTATTTTCTCTCTTTACTTGTTCTCACTTTCCCGAGAAGGAACGAATTTTGCAACATTCTCATGAATTAAAGTGTTAGAAGGGTCGCTTTGTCGTATTTTCCGAGATAAGTTAATGCGGCTAATTAATAAAATAAAAAGTTTTTACGTCTATTCTGAGGTGGCAGCCAAAAAATTGCTGAAATGAAATAATAACATCAAGCAAGCATAGGCCTTGGAGCCGGGGATGCTTGGGATGCTGCAGTAGTATTGCTCGTCAGAAAAATTCGGAATAAAAAGGCGCCCCTTAGCACCCCCAGTGACAAAGTCGCTCCCATGTTTTTTCTTTCTCCTACCTCCCCCACCTCCGGCTCCCGCCAAACCAAATCTGCAATACTTTTATTACAACAAAAAAAAGTATACCAACGTGTACCCTTGTGCCCCTCTGCCAAAGTTGAGTCTTTTTTTTTTTTTTTTTTTTTTTTTTAAATATCTCTTTTCTTGTCAGTAAATTTAGACATGTGCCCCTCCGCGATTAAAGAATCACCATGAGCATGGATCCGTCACTGACTTCTTTTCAACCTTTGGGCAAAGGTGTAGAATCATGGTGCAAATGACCCTGAATTGACCCGTTATGTACGTGCACGCACATCTCTTTGGGTCATGGTTTTGATCTGATGCTGCAGTGGACGCGCTACCTGTTTAAAGCTCATAGACAGTCTCGGTAGCAAAAATCATACTGGCAAGAAACTTATCTAACATAGTCACATACTATTCTCCTTTTATCATAAGGCACATGTACGAGATTATTTAACATTCCATTCACGATTTCAAACAAATTTTAGTGTAAATATCTGTAAGAAACGCTTGGTAACGGCTTTTCACTGCCTCACGCTGAGACCATATCCACCCGAAGGTTCCCCACACAATAAACCCAGCGCTTCGCACAATGTGTAGCGTATTCTATAACACACAGCAATCCTTGTGTGAGTAATGTGTGTGGCCGTTGTTCGAATTTACATCCCCTCTTTTTTGGGCCAGGGATTTTTATTCTTTTCACCTCTAATTCGATAAATATTTCACTTGAGGAGGAAAAAACTTCACAGCATCTTAGTTATGTTAGTACCCTGCTATTTATTAAGTAATATCAAAGAAATCTCACGAAAAGATTTTGAGGGCTTCCCAAAACTATCTAATACCTTTAACATGACTTGTAAAATATTGAGCCCCATTGCATAAAACTTACCATTAACGGTAACTTTGCCATCAATGGTAACCTTGATTTTGATTGGCTGTTGAATGACGTTACCATGGTAGTTACCATTGATAGCAGAGTTAATGGTAAGTTTTATGCAACGGGGCCCATGCAGCAGGTGCGCGTATCGTGGTGCGTCAAAATGAAATGACCATTATCTGCGCATGCGCAAATTGTAATTAAGAACTGGCTTATTAGTGACGAGAACGGGTGTGTAAAGAACGCATTCAGAATCGCATAATCATCTTTACTACAGACAATGGGCAAAAAAAGGGGAGGGGATGCTGGTAGAAAAAAAACTCCCAAAGATTTCCCTACAAATAGGGATGGATGTAGAATCTAATTAGATTAATATAATAAATATTAATATAATTATTAATATAAATATTAAAAATACTATTATAATATGAATATTATGAAATTTATGTTTTATATTAGATATTAATATAAATATTAATACAATTATTAATTATATTAATATCAGGATGCTGTAGCATAAAAGGGGATGTCCGGGGAGGGATGGGGTTAGATAAATTAAAATGTTTTTATAGTGAACACACTTTGGGCGAGTGGGCAAGTTTGTCCTAAAATCGTTCGATCTATCCATCTCAATCAGACATATTTCACATCAATCACAATATGACGTCATACTATCCTTTATCAAGCTATCTAATATAAGTATAAATGATACTAGTATAGCCTTTCCCCCTAGTCGCTTGGCATGATGTCATGCTTTGTAAGAAAGTTTACACTGGTACATTTTTAAAAACGATTTGGCCATTCGAGTTTTTGGCAAATCATACTCAAGTTGGCTCCTTGTGGCTATGGATATCCATGTTGTGGCTTTAAAACGGCTGCATATCGTATATCCGTTATGGCTTTGGTATATATATATATATTGATTGATTGAGAAAAAACTATGAGGTATGTAAAAGTATTGCATGGAGACATTCGAATTTATGTAATTCCAACTACATGCATATATAGCTCCATCAAATCGACGTAGACTAGTTTCTAATAGAAGAGAAGGAAAAGAGGTTAAAATTTTCGAGGCAATGTGAATGCCCCTTGCAGAATGATTACGCTCCCCCAGTGGATGCAATTTATACTTATTGGAATATTTGAATTTCCTGTTTACACGATGCTACTGAGGATAGGCATAGAAAGACCTCAGCATGACGAGGAAGGGGACTGAGAGAAAGAGGGGTGTGGGAGAAAAGGAGAGATATAGACGGAGAGGGAGAAGGAGAAGGAGATAAGTGCGAGGGGGAGAGAGAAGGGAGAGAAAGGGAGCAGAGAGAGAGAGAGAGAGAGATGTTTGGGAGGGAAGGAGAGAGAGAGAGAGAGGAGAGGGGGGAGAGGGGTGGAAAGACTGAGAGACAAAACCCGAGCTGGGAGAAAGAGAAGGGGAGAATGAGATAGGCAGAGAGAGAGAGACAGGCAGAAATGCATGCAATGACAGAAACGATGACTAAATAGAAAAAAAAAAAGATAAATAGAAAGAAAAAAGGAAGATCGAGAAAGAACGACAGATATATATATATATATAGGAAAAGACAAAGAGAAATGGTGGAGAGAGAGAGGGGATCCTCTCTCATTTGCCAATATTCATAATGACCATAAATTGCCTAGAAATCTGTATCTATACATACAGTGCAAGACGAACCATCCCAAACAAACAATAAAGTTCAACTTTCAGCAACATTTTTGTAGAACTTACTATAGCATTTTTCCGTTATAAGGATAGTGATGTTAATTTGACCCCCCCCCCCCCAACCAGCTAATAAACTAACAAACAATAAACAAACAACCAAAGAAAGTGCCAAAGGCGTTGTAGTTAGAGAAGTGTCACAAGCTTGCCCTCCATCATTCGCTCTCCACAAATAACATATTGGTACTTTATATATAACCTCAAAATGTGATAAAATGTGAAGTGTGTCGTTCTTTAGATATCTCATTGAGGTACCTACATTACGAGCTAAAATTACCTTTTTAAGAGCCTTAAAATACACTTTGATATGTAGATGATATGTCAAGGTAGTCTCGTAGGGAAACATCTGAAAATTAATCACCTTCAAAGTCTAATGTAACTGTACAGATATATTAAGTTATATATTTGTATTAATGAAAATTCTAGTGTTAAACAGAGGCATGGGGTCGACATAATAAAACAGTTTGAGATTGGTATGTGGGGCCATACGTCACCATGTTTTGTGGAGTTCTGAACATAGAGTAACATTATGTGTCATTTCACAAAGCTCTAGTAGGGCTGTCAGCATAATACAATAATTATCAGAGATATGAAAATCTGAGATGTGATCTGGGTCAAAATAACTTGGACTATGTACAAATTTACTTTTTTCATAGGAAGTCTGAATAGGATTATCAGTTGAAGTAAGTGTCCAAAGAGTTCACATCATTATAATTTAAAACAACTACAAACTTTTGAGGGACTAAATGTTATAAAATAAAAGTATGAAGCTAATGTGGAAATAGCTGTTAAATTTATGAATATCGAAGAAAAAGTTATTGAGAATCATTAATTTTTTAGTGTAATTATTATATTAATAATACATGTTCATTTTATAATCTTTGAAATATCGTCATGAATGCCCAGGTTTATATTTTTCATTTCCTTGGAATTGTTAAAAGAACATAATTCATGCCCACTATACAGCATATACGCGGAGAGCCATTTTGTGTTCTATCTCTCTCTCTCTCTCTCTTGCAAATTATGATGACGTTGGAGGGTTGGAACATAATTATTAAATATAATTACGCGGCATATTACTTGATTAGACATTTGAATGCTTCTGGTAATATTAAACTCTCCAATCATCTTGCAATAATCCAAACGATAATCCTAATCGAGGGATTAAGTAAATCCCCATCCAGGCAACAATTTCAATCCAGGCATAGATCTAATCATCATTTTTTCCAGATAATGCATCGAATTTGTCATCCCGAATTACGTTCCGTATAATCAGTATAGGACGAGTCTGGCGTTTGACGTTGTGCTAACCACAGATAAGACACGAAAATGATCAAATATCATGGCTTTCTGAAAAGTCTAATCCGTCAACTCTCATCAATAATACCTCATTTAAGTTGATAATACCACATTTAAGTAAGGTAATTAAAGACTAGACTATGTTGAAATTGCTGAATACGCAAAGAACATTAACTTCTGAGAGGTTAAACAATAAGCTCTTGGGCAAGTTGTATTAGGATAAGCGATCTAGGGACTTCCTCTATAAAAAAGCGAATCCCCTAACTTTGGAGAGTGGATTGAAGAGATTATATTCCATTCTATTAGACATATTAGAAAAAAGGGAGCTCTGAATATCTTATTATTTCTAGGATTGAGTCGTTATACCCCACGTTCTGATCCGCAACTTAGTGTAGCTAATTAAAGTGTATGTTAGCGAGACGATTAGCAAGAAAATTATCCAAGAAAATGACTGGGGCATGACGACACGGAGCTGTAAAACTCATGACTGAGATAACAATCTATTTCTTTAACATGTTTAAAGCAATGAATAACATAAATAGGAGTGAATAAATGTTCCTCACATTTTATGAGAACTTTGTACTACTTCATCGGCATTATTTCATTGTTTACAATCACATTTCACAAGTAACACGAGTAAGGAACGGTGGTATGAAAGTGATGGAAATGATGGTGATGATGATGATGATCATCATCATCATCATCATGATGATAATGATGATGGAGACAAGTTTGTAATACAGCACCATTCTCTAATTTTTCTTCAAACACATAGTTTATAACCATATTCCACGAGTAAGTATGAATATAATGGCAATGGTAATAATGATGATGGTGATGATGATGATGATGATGATGTTGAATAGGAAAGAACGAGGAGTATAGGAGGAGCATGATGTAGATTTCATAATGGTTATTATGGTGGAGTAAATTAATGAAAATCTATTAAAAGGAACAAGGAGTAGGAGGAGCATGATGTAAATTTAATAATAATAAGAAGAAGAAGAAGAAGAAGAAGAAGAAGAAGAAGAAGAAGAAGAAGAAGAAGAAGAAGAAGAAGAAGAAGAAGAAGAAGAAGAAGAAGAAGAAGAAGAAGAAGAAGAAGAAGAAGAAGAAGAAGAAGAAAGAAGAAGAAGAAGAAGAAGAAGAAGAAGAAGAAGAAGAAGAAGAAGAAGAAGAAGAAGAAGAAGAAGAAGAAGAAGAAGTAATAATAATAAACCGTTCTTGTATAGCGCAAATCACATCATGTTATAACGTCCCTATGCGCTTCCAAAGGCTTTGGATGTTATTACCCTGGCTTTAGCTTTTTTGTACTCTGTAACACTGGACTAGACGTATTACTCTTAAACATAGTTCTCATCTCACAACTTGTCTCCTCCACCTTACCCCTTTCCAACATCCAGGTACCACGCCCACCACTACCATGCCGCATCACATCGACAACCCGCCCTTCAACCGTAAAGATGCCATCTGGTCCGGCTGGCTCATCAGTCGTATCCCGAGTCTCATCCCATTCCGCCCCTGGAAACAGTACTGGTTTGTGCTCACGGATGACCGCATCCATTACTTCAAACACGCGGGATCCGTCCCCCTCCATGGATGCCGCATGATCTCAAGGACCAGTAAGGACCCGGAGGAACCCCTAGGTTTTGTCCTCGAGATCAACCCACGTAAGTCTAACTGCCATAATTATTGTGGTTCGGCTTCTATATTGTAGTAAGTTAGTTTCCCAGCTCATTCACACTAAAACAGGCGCGATGGCCGAGTCTCGTAACTAGTAGGACTCGGGTTCGAAACCAAGTGGATGCGCTAGTGCCCTTTCTTAAGGCATTAATCCTCATTACCAAGCTCCTCGGAGAGGACTCAAAGCCGCCGGTCCACTGGTTGCTTAATTACAAGCATACACATGCTTTCTTAGCAGTCAGGTAAAATAAACCATCAAACATTTTTGTTCAAACCTGGTAAATATGCATTCACTAACCGTCATGAATTTTCTATTTGTATTCCAATATCTCAAAATGGTTTTAAAAAAGATAAACAAATTATCGCACTGGTGCGATCGTATGAAGATGTTAACATATTGACATTATGAACGATATATTTAATAAAATAATTATCTTCAAACAGAATACGTTGAGGTGTTGCAAAATTTTTATTCGGATAGGAAAACATTCCTTGCTACAATTAACATGATTAAAAACATCTAGGCTATTGTCTATATGTAAAATATAGGGAGAGGTAGGTCTATATAAAGTATAATAAATTGGAAGGAAGTTTACTAGCGTTGATCTGGTGCTCCGTGAGCTATACATTAAAAAGAAATTGAACTGATATCTTTAAACTGAACTGCATATCTTTAAATTGAACTGATCATATGTTGTTGTTTTTTTTCTTTTAAATTCGCTTTAAAGCCGCCCATCAGTGACAAAACAAACAGACAAATGACAATATAAGACTTCATGGGTATGCAGTCTCAGTTTCAAAAAGTCCCAGGCGTCAGAAAGTATGCTGGGGAGCATATATACATTTTTTTAAAATATATGCTGGGGAAAACAAGGTAACGAGCGGGTGGCCTTGTTTACCCTTTTCAGCAGCAGCCTATATTCAGTAGGAGACGATTCCACTTACCAATGTAATCTCATAATCATCCCAAACATAATGGCTGTTCCGCATCCTAGTTCAAGGTGTTCTAAACCTGCCATTTTGGACCTCACGCTGGGAGTTCCAGGTCTATATTTAGACCCAGTGTCAGGAACGTGACAGGATATGGTTTTATTGGACAACACGAGGAAGAGAAACTCCTTCCGACATCTTAATTTATGCTGATCTATAAAGGAGCCTGTCATGCGACTGATTAGGGTGCGACGCATCTCTGAGTATAATGGGAAAGGGAATATCCCACCCCATCTTGCATGTGAACTTGAATATTTTGATTTCAGACTTTGGCTACGAGTTGATAATCGTATCAAATATAAGATTTTAACTCTCACTTACAAATGTGTCAATATTCAAGCCCCAGTATACTTATATCTGATCTACTCCATGCGCACACATTCATGTACAGCACACGCTCGGCCACTAGTAATACACTTACCGTTCCTCGAACCAGTAAACAAATACGTGAAAGGGCTTTTTCACTTATCGTCCCCCAAAACCTGGAACTCCCTGCCTTCTGCATTAAAGAATTGCCAATCTCTCACATCAATTAAGAAGTTTCTGAAAACAAATCCCTTCTAATTTTTTTTTTCTTAATAGTTCTCTTTGTTTGTAGTTAATGCTATTCGTATCATACTGTTTTCTTTCTTTGTTTATCTGTTACATGCGCTTTGTATCTGATGAAAAGGCGCTTTATGAATAAAATTTATTATTATTATTATTATTATTATTATTATTATTATTATTATTATTATTATTATTATTATTATTATTATTATTATTATTATTATTATTATTATTATTATCATTATTATTATTAATCCTTAATTATCGGCGCTCCTTTCTACATAAAAGGCGTATACTTTATCGTATCAACATATCTAATAATCTAAAGCTCTTTGAAAGCTCATAGAGACCTTGATAAATATGCAATGCGCTATACAAGAATTGAGTATTATTATCATAATTATTTAAATGCATTCATACCTGTGACGACATTGACAGTTAGGAAAGAGTTCTCATTCTAATAACAATACGTTTAAGTCTATACTGTTATGTAGTAGCGTAACCAGGATTTTTTAAAGGGGTGTCTTTTTACTCCAAAATTCTCTGACAAGCAAAAAAAAAAAAAAAAAAAAAAAAAGGGTTTTCAGCAATTTGGCGTCAAAAATAAGCTTATGCTTCATTTTTAAAGTGGGGTGTTTTAACACCAAACGGGGTGTTTGAACACCTAGAACACCCCCCCCCCCTTCGGTAGGCGCATGCTGTTATGTGGAGGTAATAATCATGCATCCTTCGAACATTCTTCAGGCAAGAGTTCGACATTTTTGAGGAACATAAAGCCCTGTCGTATTGCAAAGCAGATCAGGCATAATCGATGACCCGATCGATAAAACGTTGATTCCTTTTGTTTATGCTTTTAAGTTCACCAACACTAAAGTGCTTTTATAAAGGTGCTACCTATATCTTTGTGTGTAAACAATAGTTTGATATATTATGAAAAATCAAAGCTCATTCCTCAGCGAAGAACTCATTCATCAAATCTGTTAAAGTAATCATGTGCTCTTACACATTCTTATTAACTGTTACGTGGCATGACCATTACATTACCCTGGGAATCGCCCACGCAGAACAACGTTTAAAGAAGCCTAGAAGATGTTTGTCAAACTAAACCTGTCATATATTTAGAACAGGATCGCTAATTGCACAGGCTATGTAAAATTGAAATGCTCCGCATCCAATTTACAGCTAATTACGGGAATATATTATTCCTAAGGATGGATTCCACTCAAACAAATTGAGTTAATTATGGTGACTCCCTTAGACTCCACATCCATTTAAAGGTAATAAGGAATTCTAGTCATGCGATTGCACTGTGAAAAAAAAAAACGTTTGGTATCTATCTGGAATGGTTGATTATGTCGTCCATATAAAAGAATAATTCTGTTCTTTTAGTTTTAGAATCATTAAAAGGATTTTATATTCACTTATTCTTGCTAAAAACCACAAACAGTAAAAAGCACCGGACACTGATTTGGGTGTTTGGGACCACCCATTGTGGGATAAAGATTTGATCCAAAACTGTCAGCTATTTTTAGTCATATTTGGAATACGAGGGCATTTCAAGATCAGTACTTTACACGTGACACTGTTATTTTTTTTTATATTCCTCCACATAGGAATTAAAGGAATGAGAAATCTCACAGATCATTTTTCGCTTAACCAGAACCCAATTTTCTCTTTAATCATGTTAATTGTATTATTTAAGGAGAGGATTCTTTACGTGCTCGTATGACTGATTATGACTTGGCATTATTCATTGAGACAAGGGAGAAATGAGAAATCAGTCTATTAATTAGAACCACAGCGTTCAAACAAACATGGGATCTTAAAGGTAATACTCAAAGTTTGAAAAGTGTCATAATGAGTACAAGGATATTGTTTAATACTTAAGGTGATTGTCTGCCCCATCCCCTCATGTTAAAGGGAAGGTTTATTGTGTTTACCCCCCCCCCCCAAGAAAAAAAAAAGTAAAAGAAATGGTAATTTACATACCCCTCCCCTATGTAAGCATGGTCAGTAGTAGGATGAAAATAAAGGTGATGGTTCCCCCCCCCCCCTCATTTTATCATGTTAAGGAGTGAAGAGAAAGGTAACTACATGCCCCTCATATCTTAAGAAAAGGGTAACCGTTTGCCCCCCCCTCATGTTATCATGCTTAAGGAGTGAAGGGAAATGTAACTACATCATGCCCCTCATATCTTAAGAAAAGGGTAACCATTTGCCCTCCCCCCCCCCTCATGTTATCATGCTTAAGGAGTGAAGGGAAAGGTAACTACATCATGCCCCTCATATCTTAAGAAAAGGGTAACCATTTGCCCCCCCCCCCTTGTTATCATGCTTAAGGAGTGAAGGGAAGGGTAACTACATGCCCCTCATATCTTAAGAAAAGAGTAACTATTTGCCTGCTCATGTTAAAGTGTGAATAGAAGAGTGACTGCGTCTACCCCCTCCTAATGGGAAGGATAAATACATGCCCCAACCCTATTAAGAGTATGAAAAAAGGGTGACTGTTTGCCTCCTCAAGTTACGGAGTAAAGGAAAGGGTATCTAAATGCCTCACATATGTGAAGAGAAGGGTAAATGTTTTCCCCAACCATGTTAAAGAATGAAGGGAAGGGTAACTATATGCCCCTCATGTTAAGAGAAGGGTAACTGTTTTCCCCAATCATGTTAAGGAGTGAAGGGAAGGGTAACTACATGCCCCTCATGTTAAGAGAAGGGTAACTGTTTTCCCCATCCATGTTAAAGAATGAAGGGAAGGGTAACTACATGCCCCTCATGTTAAGAGAAGGGTAACTGTTTTCCCCAGTCATGTTAAGGAATGAAAGGAAAGGTAACTACATGCCCCTCATGTGACTGTTTTCCCCTGTCATGTTAAGGAGTGAAGGGAAGGGTAACTACATGCCCCTCTTATGTTAATAGAAGGGTATCTGTTTTCCCCTGTCATATTAAGGAGTGAAGGGAAGGGTAACTACATGCCCCTCATATGTTAAGAGAAGGGTAACTGTTTTTCACAATCATGTTAAGGGGTGAAGGGAAGGGTGTGTATGCGATGAGTCTTTATAGAAACGATGCGTCATCAGCCCAGAGTCTCCACCAATTATCACAATCTTCTTAAAATGATAAAATATCAAAATATACTCTTCAAATCTCACGACCTTAAAAAAGGGGAATTTGTTAATCATTTCTAAGCACAAAAATGAAATTATTAAAGAAATATATTCATTATTATAGTTATTGATACATTTTTAGTATTGCGTCGGTAAAGATTTTTTTAATTTATTTATTTATTTTTTTGACTTGTGAATTGACATTGTTTGTAAAGGAAAAGAGCAAGTAATCAACATGTAAATTAAGATACTGATTGTTAACTTTTTAAAAAGTGGACATTTTTTTAGTATATCATACGAATATTTTCATTATTTTATACGAATGAGAGCACGATGCATATGAAAAAATGAGAATACATATTAATTTCAATATTACAAAAATGCAAACAAAATTCTTAAGCCTCACAATGTTGTGGGTTTTTTAAATAATCATTTATTAATTATAGGGGGGGGGATACCAAACAAAACTTTTAACAAATTACTCTGATGATATATATATTGCCAATGAAGAAGATCCCATACGATGTGATGGGGGGGGGGGGGGGAGGGGGGGGAGGGGGTAGCCCATCTAAGTGGCCATACTCTTTTCAGCGCATAGGGATATGCAGTTAAAATGCGGTCGTATAATATTATTATTCCTATTACATGCATGTAGAAAACATACTTTATTATTTCCAAGTTCAGACAATAAGCTGCAATAAGCTGCCCTTCGCATGCAATAGTATACCTACATCTCATTTCACATTTATTAGTAGTACAATAGATCGAAACCTGGTTTCAATTATGTCTGGAATTCAGCAAATTAAGATTCAAGGAAACATGAACCATAACGAAAGTGTAATTTAATGAGAAATTTCTGAGCAATCTTCAACTAATTATGACGAGCTTATGAGAGATGGTAACTGAATATGACTTTTGTTTAAATGGGATGTGATAGCTTGGTTATTAATAAGGATTAAAGTGATTCAATCACACTTAAACATTCCTCTCTCTTTCTCTCTTGCGCTTACTCTATTTCTAACCTCAACTTCTATCTCACTCTCTTACACACGCACACATACATACACACACACACTCACACACTATATATATATCTCTCTCTCTCTCTTTCTTTCTCTCTCACCTCTCCCTCTCATTCCCTTAATAATTTCCCTTTCTGATAAAGTGCGGTGTGCTGATTTATTGACATGATTTCCTTCTGAGATTTATCAATTTCTTCATAACGTGTCATTATCCATTAGAGTATACATTATTGTGTAAAACTTAGTGAAGATGGTATATCTATTTTAAAGAGATTCTTCTGTTGAAGTGTATTTCTTTAACCTACTTTCAAAGAGATCTATTTTTTTCCATTGATGCAGTGTTTACATCTGACGTCCATGCGCATACACTTCATTTTCTGATCAGTGTATTTGCATCTAGAGAGGGTACCCTTTAGCTATTTTCACCGTAGTCCCTCGAATGCAATATCTTGTTCGTGTGTATAATAGCGTGTCTGCTGTCCGGGGCAGCTGTTCAGCTCCGAAGATTCAATATAGAACAGTTGAATCAGCATCTCAATTTCAACTTCCTCTGTCCATTCATCATCGCGATAAATTGCCCCCTCCCTTGTCGTGACATCGCGATCAATTACCCCCTCCCAGAAGTGAGGCCCCGCCTATATAACCCCCTCTTCACATCCGCTCGACCAGATCGTTTTACACTGCGCGCGCCACTTCCGAATCCTATAGCAATGTACAATCTTTATGATTTCTTCAGTTTTGTTTTGTCTTCTTCATGTTGACGTCATCACAACCTCGTTCGTGATGAATGAGATGCGAGTCAAAACAAATAATACAAATGTCCTTTACATCTTTTACTTGGGTCATATACTCTTCTGTGAATTTCATCAGTGTAGTTTCATCAGAGTAGTTTTAATAAAACCAAAAATGTAGACCTGGAATAGTCAGAAACAAACAATCAGACCTGTGACCTGTCTATACAATCTCGAATGGATATATATTACATATTAAATACTTAGGTATATTGAAGGCTCATGACTCTCATACGAGAGGTCCTAGGTTCGATCCTCGCTGGGTGCTTGCATCCTTGGAAAAGATGTTTACCCACATTTGTCTCTCTTCACCCAGGTGTATGGGTGCCTGGCAACTTCTGGGGTAATAATAATTGCAGCGCCCTCAGAAAGAACAGTACTAATGCTGATAAGGCTTCCATGGGTAAAAAAAAATATTATGATCAGTATTATTGTTATTATTGTTATTATTATCATTATCATTATTATTGTTATCGAAACTCATAACACAAGTGAATGAGTAAATTACGCAATGCGTAATAAATGTCCCCGCCGGAAGTGCAGATCTGTGGAAATTAACTAGCCTGAACCTTAAAACTTCAGTGAAAAACTTTAGTGAATAAAATAATAATGTTACTGCATGCAAAAGAAGAGAATACCAACAATTCATGTATACAACTGAAATATAAAACATGAAAACATTATGAACCTTCAGCCATTTTGAATAAATTTGCATAAATTTGCATGAATAATGAATTTCAAAATTCTGTGTAGAAGCCCCCACCCAGCCCTATCAGATAAAACAATCGGAATAAAAATCCGATGTGAAATAGAGGAGAAGTAGCATTTTTCGTCAATTTTGAATAAATTTGCATAATTAATGAATTTCAAAATTCTGTGTAGAAGTTTGGAAGCCCCCACCCAGCCCTATCAGATAAAACAATCGGAATCAAAATCCGATGTGAAATAGAGGAGAAGTAGCATTTTTCGTCAATTTTGAATAAATTTGCATAAATTTGCATAATTAATGAATTTCAAAATTCTGTGTAGAAGTTTGAAAGCCCCCACCCAGCCCTATCAGATAAAACAATCGGAATCAAAATCCGATGTGAAATAGAGGAGAAGTAGCATTTTTCGTCAATTTTGAATAAATTTGCATAAATTTGCATAATTATTGAATTTCAAAATTCTGTGTAGAAGTTTGGAAGCCCCCACCCAGCCCTATCAGATAAAACAATCGGAATCAAAATCCGATGTGAAATAGAGAAGTAGCATTTTTCGTCGATTTTGAATAAACTTGCATAAATTTGCATAATTAATGAATTTCAAAATTCTGTGTAGAAGTTTGGAAGCCCCCACCCAGCCCTATCAGATAAAACAATCGGAATCAAAATCGGCCAAGAAATGACGGAGAAGTAGCATTTTCTAACATTTGAGCACACACGGACAGACGGACGGACGGACGGACGGACGGACACACACACACACACACACACACACACACACACACGCACACACGTACGGAGCCCGTTTCATAGTCCCCTCGCGAACTTCGTTCGGCGGGGACAATAATGATCGATTAGGCAATAGCAGGTATGTTATTGTAAGAGTAGTGGGGAACCTGCGATAATCATTAATCATTAATTTCCATTTTCTCTAAAGAAGCTATTAAATCATACATGCACCCTAGATGTAATCATTGCTCATATTATTTTTCACAACACCCTTATGAAACAAATATATTCCTTCATCAAAAACTAAGAAAATGAAAATTTATGAGATTTTCTGTACTGAGCAAATGGGAGAAGAGCTCGCACGATATACTTCACGGAGTTGCCAATTTGTGTTTGATTGATTACACCTTCAAAAGTTCATAACTTTCTTTTTTGTTATCAGATTTTGCTCAAACTTTCACTGATATGTTTCTCTCATTTTTCTTTTATTCAAATTAACTTAATACCAGGGTGGACTTTCCCTTTAAAGAAAAGGTTGAGCCGAGGTTGAGTTCTGGGAACTTGAGATGAAAATTTTTTGTGAGCTTTCTCATTCCTTTTGTGTCAGTTTGGAAGAACATCATAGTATAGAAGTGTCCTCTGAACAGGATATCTCTTCAAATGCCCTTATATTCGAAATATGACGAAAAATAGCAGAAGTGTTCGGGCCGAATATTCATGGCACATGTGTGTGTGTGTGTGTGTGTGCAGTCCCATACACTTATTTCTGTGAGCATTGTATGTGCTTTTCAGCGAGACTGGGTCAATTTCTTATCATTTTGATGATTTCAAAACCTCACAGTATACACCAATTTGTATGTAGACAATGATCCATCCCTCCCAATCTCTTTGAGACAGTTTTTTTTTCCCAAAATGTAATTGCATGACCAGAACTCTACTTTATTTCAAAATGTGACTTGTGTATCATATCCGCTCTCTGTACTTTAAAGGTATGCACGTTCCAAGGGAAGCAAAACAGGGTCCGAGTGTTGGCAACTGAGGCAAAGAATTCTTGCTCTATCGTTAATTCCATCGGTTTCGACACTTGTCTGTATCAGTTACTCACATTTAGCCAAATCATTCCATTTTAGTTCCTCTGATTGGGTTTATCTGTTTCGCCCACGGAAACAGCTCTGTATACTGTTAACGACTTCATTTTATTTTTTTGCGCACAGCACCCATTCACGTGATTACTCATCTAAGAATAGCATCTTTACATAATGACTTTGCAAAATCACATTAAGAAGGTCAATTTCACCCAAACTCGTCATCAAGATAAAGAGCATTCATGAATCATTGCCAGGGAACTGTAGGTAATTTTTTTTGTCCACCTGTAATTACTACTCTCAGTCATTGTAGTTTGATTTACGATTCTTATGTTGCTTTGATCACTTTAAGTGAATATTTTGGTTTATTGTTTATCATGTTTAAACCTGTTGGGCTTATACCTTTTTTTAAAAATTCTTTGTGACTGACTAAAGAGAACATACATTATAACGAGGTTTCGATTCATATAATAAACGTAATGAAAATTTACCCATAATAATTCGACTTACTAGAACACTCGCAATGGTTGTTTTCTTTTACGGGGAGGGGGGCGTCTTCTGTACAAAAACACCCAAAATAATTATGAGCAGAATTTAACGATTTATGAATCAAACATGTATTCATACCATTTATGGAAATTGAATAAAGGAAGAAGAAACAATAATCCTGCTATCATTTAAACTCATCAAAATCTGTCTTCGATTGCCATACTAAAAAATCACATTTTTGTCATTTTCAATAGTTTTAAAATCATTATTAATGAATCACAATAGAGAAATTACCAAATGATGAAAACATGTGGTGTTTATGTAAATAGGGAAACATGGATAATACAGTACGTCCCAGAAAAAACGTCAACAGTTGGAAAAAGTCTACCCAAATACATGTAAATGTTTTAATATATTATAAGGAAATTTTCATACCTGTAGACAGCTTAGGATCTCTTCTATCAAATAACTCCAAAATATTAACCAATATTCTACGCTTGGGTGAGCAAAAGCCATTTTTGTGAAAGGGTGCAAAATCCAGACTTGACAAAAAATGACATTGGCTTTGGCTGGTATCAGCCAAGCTGAGAGTCATTAAAAGGCTTAGAAATTTCCATATTCTGGTCAATAAAAGGCAATTTATGAAACAACAGGCTTTGGACTCTATATGTCATTACATGTATATATATCCCATCAACATATTTTGGTTGAGTGAGTTAACTACTTTGTTGAGTGTTTAAAAAATTCATTTTTGGTGAGTCTTTTAATTTCATCTGGCTTGCTCACTCAGCTATAAAGTTTTGATGGGATATATCAAGACAAACAGTGAACAAAGTCTATTCTTTCATAAATTGTCTGTTAATGATCAGAATATGACATTTCTAAGCCTTTTCATGACTCTCAACTTTGCTGATACCAGCCAGAACATAATCAAACAATTGTCCAGTAAGGATTTTGCACCCTCTCACAAAAGTGGCTTTTGCTCACTCAAGCATGAAAAATTGTGAAATATTTAAATGGGGAGACTTTTATCAACTGTCGATGTTAAACGGTTCTCAACTTCGATCATACCAGCCATGCAGGACAAATACCGATTCTTGTCAAGTCTGACTAGAATTTTGCACCCTTTCACAAAAGTGGTTTTGATCACTCAAGTCAGATTTTTTTGTGCGTGTGTAATTGCATAGGAGAGACCCTAAGCTATCAACAGGAATTAAAATTTATGGAAAATATTCTGAAATACTGATTTGGGGAGACTTTTCCAACTGTTAACTTTTTTTGGGGGGGGGGGACGTACTGTATATATGATATACATGTGCTTCTAAAAATTGCCGGATTTTCATGAAATGTCTATTCTTGGATCTTGGCAGATCTTAACTTTGGCAAGGGTATCAGAAAAAACCCTTTTTCCCCTCGCACCCGTTATTACTTCAATACCATACGATCAGAATCACATGAATTATACACGACACCCTGTTAATACAAAACAAATGTTCCCTGACCAAATTTGCGGTTATGTCTCTAATTCCATCCTCTATACATGCTAAATTTAGAAGTCTTCATACACAATTCATTTGACGAATTATTCCTTAAAGAGGCTCCTTTCCTCCAAATATTCCCCTGTGGTGGTTAGAACGAAATAATTTCTTGGATAAAACATCTCAATTTGATAAATATTTTCCTTTCACTCTTTTGGTGGAATTCCGAAAATGAAATAGGGTTCATAACTCCGAACATTTGGTGCATTACTCCAAAGGTTCGTAATTCTGAAAATACAATAGAGCCCTACTTAACTTTTCGGAATTACGAAACCTCGGAAATATGAACCCTTTTTCATTTTCGGAATTACGAACAGTCGGAGTAATGAACCTTCGGAAATACGAACCTTCGGAATTATGAACTCTCGTAAAAACGACATGTAACCGTTATTTTTACCATGATTTCTTTCCGCATTATATAGACGGTATTTTCTGCGTAATTTAATGGTGCCTGAAGTATATGGTTTCAATTTTTTTCTTATATCTAGGTTAACGCTCGTTACAATCCTTATAACAGCTGCTGCTGATGTTGCTTTTGTATTTTATTCGTTATATTTATTACATTAATGGATGAATTAATGAACCTCTTTCCTTCTGCATTCACGATTTCAAGCAAATATTTTTCACCCAAATTTCTTTCAGTGAATTCAAAGAAAATGTCTCTGGGTTTACCTGGTATAGCATAACATATTGTATGAAAGGTTATATGAAATCGATATTGTACCGTAGATCCCTGGATGGCCTATACCAAAAGGAGCTTAGTCTGTAAAAATGTGAAATTGAATTGCTCCATGTCATATCGATAGCAGTTGCATTTAGTATTTGTGAAGTTGCGTACCTATTATCATTTAGAAACGCTACCTCCTCCCTCCCCCCCCCCCCCTTCTAGGCCCAGAAAAATAATACAAATTGCAGGGGGTTTTAGACATTCCACCATTGTCCCTCATGGGCTCATGAGGGGGGGGGGGGGGGTCCGTCCCTGTTAATAGATTCCTGAACTTCAGAATTCGTTAGTATGTGTAAACTTGATTATGACATTCGTATCGTGAAATGAAAATGCAGTCAACAATTAGGGCTTTGGGATATAATCACGGTCAACAGTTCATAATGTTATCGCCATTCTCATCACATTTGCTTCCATCCTGTTCTTTGTCGATTCCCAAATGATGTTATACTGCCGTGTCACTCATGTATGCTCTCTGTTTTTAGGCGGACTCACGGTTTTCACTTCCTTTCTCTAACAGTCCTCCTTCCTATTGTCCTCGAGGCTAAACATCAGCCAGACGATAGTGCAGAAAAAGGAATAAATTTTCCCGCCAAATTTTGCTTCGTCACTCAGTACCATGTACCCCCTCCCAAATAACAACTGACAAAATTTGCCCGTTATGATGAGCTGCCCTTGCATGACGGTTTCCCTTTAAGGAGAAGTTATTCCGGAAGTAAGGTTTAATTGATATTTTCCCCTAGTTGAATTTAATTATCAATTTTTGGTAAGATGTGCAGCGCAGAATGCACCGCTGCTTTGTTATGAATGCCATTAAGAAAAGTCGGCTTCCGGCACTCTGTGTTTTCTGTTAAAGATAATTTTCAGAAGCTGTTTATGGCAGCAGAAAAGACAAAAACGAAGTCTGTCTTTGTTTTTTATCATCTACTAGTAAAATGATGCATAGAAGGAGCGCCAATGAATATGTGACACAACATTTCAAAGTACGATTTACAGCCATGGGATCAACTATCAGATAATTAAACACTTTGCCATAATACACTGCTTTAAGGCCAAGTAAAATGGATTCCTCGTTTCTCGTCCGAATTTTCCTTATATGAGGAGGAGGGGGTTCCATGTTACTTGATATATATTTGAACTAAAAAATTGTACATAAAAATGCTAATGGGTCAAATTTCACAAAAATTTCCTCATTCAATTTGATTTGTACATGCACTTCAGAGGTTTAAAACAAGGTGAAAATGCACAATATTATTTTTTTTCCTTTCCTCATTGTCTAGATGTCCTCCGATTCTTATTTATTCTATTTCAGAAGAAAAATATCAATTTGAAAAAACTGAGGAAGCCGAAAGAAGGAAGAGGGAACGAGAAACTAGGAATTAATCTTGTTTGGCCGAATCATTTCGAGTGCGATTGCGACTTCACCTATCAATAAAACTATACCTATTGTACTTGTTACAACTAATATAATTTACTTTGTTATCATTTTACTACAAAACTATTGCCACAGGTGCCCCCTTAATGATTTTCAAAAGTATTTTTAAGTGGGGTGCTCCACGGTCATTTCGAAAAGCGTGTGTGTATGTGTATGTGTGTCGGGGGGGGGGGGGGGAGCTGAACGTAAGTGAAGTGTCCAAATTATACCTTTAAAAATCATTTCGCCTTTCCACAAAGGCACAAAACGCACAAGATGAAAAACTGTCTGTTTGATTACACTCTGTCAGTCATTATTACATATCGTTTTTAAAACAGATAAGAACTATCACTTATCGCGTTTTCATTCTTACTTCGAAAATACAGGTTTTTGAGGAGAAAAACAACCCATTGAACACTCTTTGGGAAGGTTGCACAAACCTGTGAGTAATGCTTCATATATCTCAGGGGATTGGCGGCTGAGAATGTGTCATCGAGTTTGAATCATTCTCATTTTTCTTCAGAAGAGAACCACAACTACGATTTATTTCCCAAGTTCTCGAATTCAGAGGATGAAGCCAATATTTGGTATATCATGCACGGCTGAGTAGCCTGCTGTTCAGGCTCTAAATTTTATTTATGTAGAAGTGTCGTAGTCGAGCGGTCAAAAAAAACACAAAAAAATGACGGGAGATGCGAAGGTCGTGAGTTCGATCCCCAACGAGACGCTTATGTTCTTGATGAAGGTATTTGATCTACATTGCTTCTGTCATTGCAGGTGTAAAATGGGTACCCGGTAGGATGCAAACGTCATTGTCGTTTATTCAATATTGTGAGCGTCTGCAAAAATTCGCCTGGCTGAAATCTCCCCAGGGAGTGGAGAATGTGCACGCGTTGTGGCTAAAGCGCGAAATGAATCGAGAATATTTATTGTCATATGTCTTATAGCACCAAACAATGAAATACATGTACATGTCCCACAAGAACTTCGTTTTGATATTTGATATTCGATATTTAGTAGGCTTGTTTGGTATGCCCGTATGTCCTTCTACTACTTAAATTGAATTGTTACAATATCATGAAAAGACAAAAATGAAATCTCACTCAGACTGGAAGGTAGGTTATGTTGGTTTGCGGGCGACGCCGCGGTGTGTTAATGACCTTAAAACAAGAGGGTTTGGATCAACTTCAAAATCCTGATCATATAACAACCAGAACAACAAAATGAGCTAAATTTTCGAAGAGATAAAATAGACAGCTAAAAACAATAAATGAAAAGAAGAAAATATTGGAGAAAATGGAGGGAAAAGAATGAGAAAAGTTACATATGAATGGAAAAGGGTTTGAAAATGAGAAAAGGGAAGAAGAAGGTGAAGAATAAGAAGAAAAAGAGGAGGAAGAAGAACGAGATCAAGAAAGAAGGGGGAAGGTAGAAGCAGGAGTCCAATACTTTATTGTTTAACGTAATGCTATTAAACCATGATTAACATGAATTAAATGAAAATACGACCTTTGCAGGCCTCGGTCAGCCAGATATTTTGGGCCAATCGTTCAAAATCTAACTGCTCATGCGATTTTGGTCATTGAATCAATTAAAAAATAATAACGATAGTTTTGATTCGTTGACCTTTGCGCAACATATTAAAAAAAAAACTGGAGAAAGATCGTCCATGAGGTCACCAGGAGTCCGAGACGACTCGACTTTCCATATCAACATATGCAGCTAAGAATCAGGACTAGTCTGATATGTTTGGCAAACCGTTTATGATGTGGTTTCCCTAACAAGACAAACCGAATATAGTTTCTATCTTAATGCAGTATTTAATCAATTCGGTCTCTTGATATTTGCAGGGAATATCCTGATCAGATATCCTGATATCTTGGGTAAACCGTTCATGATGTGCTCTCCTAAACAAGCTGGACTAGCCATATGATTTCTATTCTAAATGTGCTTGACGATTTCTATATTGGTTCTTATGTAACCATCTTTGTCTCTTGATATTTCCAGGTAAAAATCCGGACCAGCCGGATATCTTATGCAAACCGTTCATGATGTGCTTCCCAAAACAAGCCGAACTGGACATATGATTTATATTCTAAATGCACTTAAAACGAACCAAACATCAATACCAGTCATTATGATTTAACTATCTTTGTTTCTTGATATTTGCAGGGAAGAATCCGGACCAACCGGATATCTTGGGTAAACCGTTCATGATGTGCTTCCCAAAACAAGCCGAACTGGACATATGATTTATATTCTAAATGCACTTAAAACGAACCAAACATCAATACCAGTCATTATGATTTAACTATCTTTGTTTCTTGATATTTGCAGGGAAGAATCCGGACCAACCGGATATCTTGGGCAAACCGTTCATGATGTGCTCTCCGAAACAAGCCGAATTGGATATATGGGAACGAGAGATCAGAAAACTCCGAGGAGGTAAGTCATTTGGAAAAGAATGTCTAAATAGGAAAAGTGAATAATGAAAAAATGTAATAATAGATTTTTTTTCTACGTACAATGCGTCATAATTGAGAATGGTGGCGAAAATATACAAGAGAGATAAGGAGGGATGGAGAGAGGATAGAGGAGTAGAGAGAGAGAGAGAGATAGAGGGGGGGGGGGTAAGAAGAAGAAGAAGAGGAGATTGGAGAAAAAATAGATTTTGAGAAAGAGAGAGAGAGAGACAGAAAGGGAGGGGGCAGTAAGAGAAATTGCAGGAAAGAAAGAACAAGGGAGATGAGGTCCAAAAATGAAATAAGAATGAGTGATACAATAGAGTACCGAAGTGCTGACGTCATATTCGCTCGTCGTCCAGGATACTGGTTCCAAACAAAAGAGCCTGAATCTTGAATCTTGAGGTTCACCGCGAAGTCATTCAAGCAACGGGCTGGAGGGGGGCAATTTCAGTGTTTGGTGCTGGTGTGATCACCACGCCATTGTTTAGCACAAAATTGTTTGGAACCAGCAACCTTGACAACTTGGCCGGTATGACGTCACACTTCGGTACTCTATATGGTTTAATGTATAATCAGAAGAGAAAAGTCAAAGGAGAAAATAAGGAATAGGTCCTTGGAGAATATGTAAAAGTTTAATTTTGTATTTCTTTACTTTGTCTAAGACAAAGGTATAATGACAATTTTGCTGAGGATTGGAGTTCCTGATGATGATGATAATGATGATGACGATGATGATGATGATGATGATGATGATGATGACGGTGATGATGATAGTGGTGGTTTTAATGGCTAGAGAGGGTTGTGGTTAAGGAGGTTATGACGATGTCGATATTTGGCAAGTTTTTTTTAATGCAAAACGGAAAATGATTAAACGGCATTTGGGGATCAATCAGCTTAGAGACCGACCAACTTCTTGAAATATTTTTTTTCTAATTTTGGAAAGGAGATCATGCCGTCACATACATCGATTAAAGGCAAATCTTCATTGCCATAGAATGCCTTGAAGGTTGCCATAAAATTTTGGTACAAAAAAAAATGCATAAGTTATTAATATTATCTGGATAGTTTTATTACTCGTGTTTATAGAAAACTGGTTACTCGTTACAGGCTCAAATCTGTTTAAAACATGCAGAAAGTCTGACATAATTTCATGATGGTTTATACAAAAGAGTTAATCTTATTACTTTTGCCAACAAATCCACGAAATAAAACTGTAATTTCAAGCTTATTTTAATGAATAATCATATTCGAATCACATATACTTTTAAACTGAGTTATGATTAGTTTCAAATTGAGTTTATTCGTCAGTCAGGATTAAGCTTTCAGCAAACACATGAAATACCTAAATCCTTACTGGACATTTGGCTGGCTGTAATACTTGGTTCAAAACGTCTCTGATCACAATTTCCATATGTTAATTATAACTGTCACTTTGACACGAGGTGCGGAATGGCGATAGTATGATAGAGCATTGACGAAAAGTGATTTAGTCCGTTAAAGGTTTAAAATTTGACCGGTAAATGTTTAAGGTCCCTAAAGGGGCCCACAATGTAGGTCAGTCTATAAAAAGACACTGACCAATGCACTGGCCAAGGCAGTCACCAACAGAACAACTGCGGCAGTGGGGGCGATAGGGGCAGTTTGGGGGGGGGGGGGATGATTTCTTAGTTGTTGTTTATATCTTTATATCTCGCATACCGCGAAGTTCAAAAAACATTCACACTCAAACCATCCTTCACTGTATAAAATTGCCCAACATGCCCAAAAGTTGGGCAATTTTACCCCCAAAAAAATTTTATCAAAAACTTTTGAGCAACCATATGATTACCCTGATGTTGGGTAATTATTATTTTATCCAAGACTTTTTTTTACTATATAACATTCAAATTTGATTTCTAAAATGCCGCCCGTCCTTAATTGTGGGCACTTATCAGTTTTAAAACGATATGCAGTGGCATATCCAGGATTATCTAGAGGGGGGGGGGTACAATTCCACAAAGCCTCTGGCAATCAAAACCGAAAAACAAAGAAAAGCTGATCACATTTTCAGGCGCCTTTATGGTCATTTTTTAATTTTGTGTCCTCAAGGTATGCCATATTTAGTTTGCTGAGGGGATGGACATGATGGGGGGGGGGGCACTCTTATGCCACACGTTCATAAAATTTGTGCATATTTTTCTCTTTTATCTTGGACTTGCCTTGCTTTGACACTATGTTTGGAGGAATTGTCCATTCTTCACACAAGAACACACCTTGTAACGTTTAAGAGCCTGACCACTCCCTCGCCTTGTCGCCCCCCAATGCGGAAGAATATGGGGGCATGTCTCCTCAAGTTAACCCGACCTAGATTCGTGTATTGCAATCAGAGCTTGAGCTCTTAGTTACTTTTTTTTTTCTTAGGAGCATATTGAAAGTTATATGAGTGCAATATGCAACGATTTTTTGAAAATTTGCATTATATATATACATGTGTATATTTCTAATTATTCTTCATTTTTCTATCTATACCCTTCTCACCCACTTCGCTCTCACCTCCTTCTCTCTCCTCTCTTCTCCTCTCCCCTCTTTCTCCCTCTCTCTCTCTCTCTATCCTTTCTCTATCCCTTATGCTATCCCATCTCTCCTTCCACTCTCTTTGTCTCTTTCCGCCTTTCTATTCATCTCTCCTCTTTTAACCTATCCTCCCTCTCTCTCTCTCTCTCTATCTCTCTTTCTCCTCTCTTTCCCTTCTCCTGTCTCCATCTGCCTCTCTCTTTCCCTCTCTCTTTCTCTCTTTTCCTTTCCCCGCTCTCCTTTTTTCATTCTCCTCTCTCTCTCTTCCTTCTTCCCCCTCCTATCTCTTTGTCTTCCAATTCGCCCTTTCTCAGGAGTCTTCGGTCAGAGTCTTGAAGACACCATTGTGAATGAGAGCGAGGAATGTACAAGGGAAATCCCCGTCGTGGTGGAGCGATGTGTATCACATCTCAGAGCGACAGGTCTACACGAGGAGGGTATCTTCAGGTAAGAGATGGGAACAAGATTGGTATATCTTCCCTTCCGATGACAAAAGGAAGCAAATGAGATCTTGAATAATTCAAGAAGTTTGAAGAATACCTAAAAACAAGTCAGTCAGATATTGATAAGAATGAGCAATTTGGTCCGGAAGTCTTTTCCAATTATACTTTACAAGAATGGACAACTGGGGGAAGCTTTTGAATCTAGTCGAGGTTTTTATTTTAAAGTTTGACTAGATAAGTTCGTAGGTTCCAAAAAGGAGTCACAAAATTGGTAATATTTCAGATACATTTCTAACACAGCAGAGGACGAAAAAAGATGTTTACTAAAAGGAGGTCATTTCTCGAAAATATGAATTACACTGAATTTAGATTCATATTCAATAGAGTGAATACTAGTTTACGTATAACGTTCATGACGAAACTGATTAACTTTCTAAAATCAAATGTCTAATACAATTAGTGTCAACTTCGAATACTGATTACACGGCAGAGAAATTGATTCTCTTGATAACTTCAATTAATGCTGCATCATCATATTACTTCGCACAATGTATAAGGTTACACAATATTCATCTTAAGTTATGATTCATTTGATGAAACATGACATATATTTCCGTGTTTGAAGAAAAAAATGCTAAGCAAATGTCAAAATTATGTCACAGACGTAAACATTTGAATGAATTTGACCTAGTAATTGTGCCCTCTCGGTAGTCGTCACCCAGTTCTCTAACTTCTAGGAAATGATTGAAGAGTTGAGAATGAAAGTAGTTAGAAAACGTAGTGTGGATTCGGCCATCGAGGGGCGCTGGCATTATGGGGGGGGGGGGGTCTTACTTGGTGAATAACATGCAAATTAAACAAGGCCAACGATTAGGTGGAGTGTGCGGGAGGTCGTCGTTTCATCTTCTCATTTTTAAAATCCTCCCTGCTCCCTTTTCACTTTCGTCCCTTTTCTTTTCTTCCCTTTTTCATTCAATTGCGGGACATGTGCCCCCCCCCCTCCCCTTAGCTATGGCACTGCAGACAAGTGAAATCCATTCTTCGTCGAAGAAAACAGATAATATGACATCAAAATGTCCTCGATATGAGTAATCTCTCTAGCCAGACGATAGATGATTAGTATGTCCGTTCCGTTTCTACAGACATCTTCGAAATGTCTGCGAGCGCGGGAAACAAATCGCAGAGTATTTAGAACGGTCTTCAGGGCAGTGTCTGACCGTATGGTCACAGCGTCACGCATTTTTTCTTTCTTCTTAATGTCGCTTTGAATAATTGATAGCAGTTCCGGTTGTACAAATGATTATTGTTTACAAGACAACTTTTTTTTCAAGGATTATAATTTTGACAGTGTGCAATTAAGAATCATAATAGGTTTGTGCAACAAATTTTATGAAAATGTGACCTTTAATTCTATGAACATTACCAGATACATGTAGGCCATACTGGCTGCACAAATGATCTGGTATCATTCTGTAAGATGTAAGGGAATCATTAGGAAAATTATGAATGAGATTTCGAAACATAATTAACATATCGTTTCTATTATCATTTGTTGGACACTTTGAAGTGCCGACATTATGATTACCGTTAGCATTGACTGTGTAGCAATAGATGGGGTGCGAAGGTTTAATTACGTGATGAGGTACGGTACATTAAACAGGCTGTCAAACTTGAATGATGCTCGGGCAAAGATGTCATTAGCAATCATTCACTGAGCTCGTCACTATAGGTACCTAGTATGTTCACATTAATTCTAGGACATGATAACTACTGTCATATCGTCTGTTGAGAGCTAGAAGGGCATTAACTCTGTGTTAAAGTATATGAGTTAACTCCCTTCCGGCTCCAAAAAGACGATATTTAGGTTATATCTTATGAGCTTCTGCCAATGCTTTCCACAGAGTAAAATTCATTGATATTGAAGATATTAGAGATAGCATGAAGTTCACGATAAGTTTGGAAAAATTACGAAATAGATGTAATGACGACGCCTGTGAAGGAACTGTACATTTTGCTGAATTTATTTTTTAATTCATGAATTCATTGTGTCCTGACATTGGGCTCTAAAACATTGAAAACAATGCTTTCCACAGAGTAAAACTGAAGATACTTATGATATCATGAAGTCACGATATTTTTGTCAAGATTACGAAATTGATGAGATTTTGTAAACGTGTAATGATGACGCCTTGTGAAGGAACAGTACATTTTGCTGAATTTTTATCTTTAATTCATAAATTTAATGTGTCCTGACAATCGGCTCTGAAACACCATGCCTGGAATTCTTATAATGAAATCATACATCCAGGTCTAATGGGTCTTGTACGATATTGGATCTGTCGAGAAATCATCCCGCACTTGACTAGAAAGCAAACAAAAGATCCCACTGTGCTAGGGGTAAAGAATAAATCCACGGCACTTTTACATTCGGAATGAAAACTCAAATCATAATGGAGTTTTCAACTTCACATTATCGTTGAATGGTCTAAACTTCTCTTACAAATGCCGAATAGTGTCAGATCTTGCAGACTTTTAGCTTACCATTTTGGTCATGTTGGGGGAGACCTACTAGTTTCAAATGTTGTCGAGGCATCGGACACGCTCAAACCCATAGGAAGGACAAGGCATGAATCATCACACTCAAGTGATCCAAAATTAACTTTTGGCACCGACAGAAAAGTCACATGAGATTGAAGTACTTAAACTGTCCGTTATTTACAGAAGAAGATTGCTGACCGCAAATAAAACCGCAAGGATAATGTTCCTGTTCTCCTTCTTTTCCTTCGTTTCTATGAAGATAGAATGACTAAAAGATTTGACGTTATTGATCACCTGATGAAAATTTATTTAAGTCACAGAACATTTCCATTGTACAGGGGTATGCTACAACGTTCTGAATGTGAGGTGGTGTCGAAAGCAAATGTAACGATTTCTTTTAAAATAGATAAAGAGATTATGGATTTGCAGACAGAATGGATGTAATATAAAATACTGAATTAAGGGGTGGGGGTGGGTCAGTGGCGGATCCAGAATTCCTCGCATGGGGACACATGTCCTTAAAATCTCTGACAAACAAAAAATAGGATAGAAAGAAAAAGAAGGTAATCACAGTTTGCAGAAGCGTTTTCACTCCAAATTGCTCTTACTAGAAAAAAACAAAACAACAAACTATCATCACATTTTCAAAGGGGACACGAGAACACAAAATTGTACACACTTTCTTTACTTTTTTTTACTTAGGTTATACCATATTGGGCTTTGCTGATAGAAGCAGGTGCCCCCCCCCCCGGTACCCCTAGATCTGCCAGTGGGAGTCATACCCCTACACCTTCCCTCTCGATACCCCCATGGTCTTCTGAGAATAGATGAAACAATGCTTATGGTTTGAAGATCACACCGGTTGACAGTTGACCTAAGAAAGTTCAAAGAAATACTAGGAGCATATACTTCGTAAAAGGGGCACCATAGGGGCACCATAGGGGCACCATAGGGGCACCATAGGGGCACTGTGCTTCCATCCATTTGGGGTCTGCTCCATTTGTACTGATGAACAGGTGGAAACGTTTTAGGAGCAGGACGCCCCGCACCTGCCAAGCTATGACGCAACAACTGATCAACAGTGGTCTTTCTCTGGTTTGGGGTGAAGGCCAAGATGACTATTTATGTCCAGGTGTCACTTTTATACGGAGATTCGATATCTATTTTTACTTTCAAAATTTAAAGGCCAAAAATTAGGGCAATGCAACGTATTTGAGAACGTGGAAATGATGCGGTGACTTGCAACGCACCAATCTCCATGTCTAAAGTCTCGTTTTGAACAGAACAATGAACAGTACGTTATGGCCCTTCTGCTTCAGATTCGAAATGTATGTTTTTCCCCTACCATGTCAATTTCGTCAAAGCTAGCTCCGTCGATGAATGTCTTCCTCTTTACTTGTGTAGCATGCTGTCAACGTCTCCTTTCATCTTTCTTCATACTCCGCTCTTAACCCAGGTCTGCCATCTTCGGCCTCCTTATATTTCGTCCACATTATTTTAATTTCACTATCTTACTTTACCTGTATATAACTCTCCCCGATAAAAGATATTAAACTTTAAAAAAAGGAGAAGATCACCCTCACATGATGACCGTCTCTTTGGTTTTTTATTTGCATCGAAGAAAACAAATTTTCAAAATATAGAAGATCACTTTTTTCTCCACTTATTCCGTTAGAAAAGTTTATCTGCATTTTTCAAAAGAGACTATATTGGGTACAACAAAACTGTTTTGGACTATTTGCCCCTATGTACAAGTAACACATTTATCAAACTTTATCGATCTCTCTCCCACCAAAAGTGTTTCCTTTCTTTAACACTGTCTGTAACGTCTGCCTGAGGCACCTCCACAAGGAGCTTGACTCATACGTTTCCATGGCAACAGGTGGTTGTAATAATCTCATTTTCTCTTAGAGGTAACGTGTGTCTTACTTCTTTAAAGACGACATAGGGGAGAGACCCTCTTTTGGCAGAAGGCGGCTGCTCACTTCTCTGTCACCATGGGACAACAGAACATTGAAAATAGGGTGTAACCCATGTGAGCCTTCCAAGAATGTTAAAGATTCAGTACATCGGAAAGATGGTTAAAAGGTGGATTCACTTGAATGTATGTAACAAGTTAGAGGCATGGGAAAAAATAAAATAAAATTCAGAAGAATATCGCTACTGTATGTCATGCACTGGATTATGAAGAAAATAATCGGAAAGCAGTTCCACAAAAATAATATATTCTGAAATCCAATACCCGCATTTACACGATAATTAGAGTAATTACTGTGTTAACTGTTAATACATTTGGATCTCTGTTTCATAAAAGTATTTCGACGTGATTGTCCGGTTATTATTGGAGTATATTCGTGGATGCTGTGGGGATGTAATGGTTACCTCAATATAGAAAGAATGTCAGATGAACTATTCCTCAATGTCACATTCTACAAGCTCACAATTCGAAGTTGAATTTGCATTGATTCTCAATTCCATCTTCGAAATCTTTTACTGGATACCATGTGTACCGTGTGGTGAATTGTCCGCATGCGTTAGATTTTCCTTTCCAGTTTAGAAATATGGTTATTTGAGACCAGTTTATTTGCAATTTTCAAATAATTTCAACAGTTGGTACACTGATGATTGATGATTGATATGATAAATATCATTATTTGTATAATGCTAATGAAATTTCAATTTGTTCCATCCGTGATTTCAGATTGAACGGTCGAACCAGCATGATCCAGCAGCTCCAAGACGTCTTCGACTGCGGCAATGAACCCGACTTTGAAGCCTACGGTGCGAGCTCGCACACGGTAGCATCCCTGCTGAAGAGATACTTTCAGTACCTACCTGAGCCCATCATCCCTTGGAGGCACTGCAGGTATTTCATCCCCGCCATGCAACGTCTTCAGGAATGCGAGGAGGAGGGTCGAAGACAACTCGTTGTCCAGCTAGCTCTTCTTCCTAAGGTCAACTACAATCTCCTGAAGTACCTCTGCCGGTTCCTACACGAGGTCCACAAGTTCGAATCGCACAACAAGATGGGCCTTGGTAATCTAGCCAACATCTTTGCTCCTCATATACTGCGTCCGCAACACGCCGAAGGCTCCTTCTTGCTCGGCAGCACTGCCCTGAGTCTTCAGTTGGTCCATTATTTAATCAGGAACCAGGACAAGGTGTTTCCACCAATCAGTACAATTCAGATGCACTGCGCCATGACGACAAAAGAATATTTGAAGCATGAAAGATTGGCCAAAGAGTGCGCGAAGAGGGCGTCTCTCCAGGAGAACAAATACCTGAACCATACGTTACCTTTGCCAGACGAAGAACCTGTTCTTCGGACAAAGAAAGCTCTCCGACCAAGGGAAGTCACGCAACAAGAAGAAGAGGATGGTACGACGACGAATTATGTTAACGCTGACCTTACAGACAATGATATTGAAAGTAGTCTTTTAGACTGTTCAGTCCATAGTATCTACGAAAATTTAGAGATCCCTACAAACTCTACGCAACATTCCGTGTCTTTGATTGAATCTCTCAAATCAAGGATATCTGAAGTGCCTCCAAAACCAAGAGCATACACAGAACACAAAGCCAAACGATATGGAGTTTCGTATCGCGACCCATCGTCAATAATGCCCACACCGTACAACGGACAAAAATCGTCTTCGTATACGAACGGGACATCACAAGCGAAACCTTCGACGAGCCCGCCAAAGGAAGAGGTCTTTGGACGCGGGAAGAAACCCAAGGTGATCAAGGGTGATGTTCACAGCCAGCTACAGCAGGGTACCACTTACCAGAACATTGAGCTTGGTTCCTCAATACCAAACGGGAAAGAATCCAGGCACACCAACGGGGATATCCTCATCAAACCACTACCTGAGCTGCCTCCCAAGTACGGGGAACACATCCACAGCAGTGTCCCCAAGATGGTTGGGGACTACAGCAATGAGAGTTTCAACGTGCCTTACGCCAATAACCTTAAGATACCTCATCTGGTCAATGGTGAGGTCACAGGTCATATGCAAGGGTTGCGTAATAAGTTGAGACAAAAGGATGATGAGCTGAGCAAGTTGAGGAAGTCCATGGATAGGATGAAGAAGGAACTAGAGTCAATGAAGCTCAAGGTTAATGTTGAGGTGAGTCCATGCCAATTATTTACTTCTAATATTCATGTTAGTTGTGGTATTAATAGTGGAAGTAACGGCGCTGTTATTCTTGAAAGGGTCTTGGGGACAAATAACACAGTTTGAGATCCAATCAGTAAAGCCTTTATCATGTTTATGGCATGTATGGTCACTCATTACCTAGTCCCTCGGATAGAACTTAAAGCTGCATGTAGGCCCCTGCATTGTTCCAACAAATATTTTTCTCTTTCAGTACTCTAGTAATTAAAAAATTCCATTCATTAAATTTAATCTTTAGTGATGTTGGCTGAATAAAAAATAGCCGAGTTCACAGATCATTTACCTGCTGTTTGACTTTGTTGGTTTTGCATCATTAAAAAAAATTATGTTTTATCAATCGAAGCAATCAATTAAAGAAATACATAGGTCTATGCTTTTACAGATTGGAACAATTTTGGTCTTGTAATCAGCGTTAGATGTTAACCTCCTTTCAGTTCTAATAATTATTGACCAGAGGCGGCGCTCCCGGTATGGGGGGGGGGGGGGGCAGGGGACAGGAGGGGGGCACAGTGCCACCCCCACTTTTTCAAGTACCCCAAAGCGCCCTTATTATTTTTACAAAATGCCCCCTTTCTCTCTGACAAATGCGTTTTTAACTATCAAAAGTGCCCATTTTCCTTTCTAATAAGCGCCCTTCCCTTTCTGATAAGTGCCCCATTTCACATATCATAAGTGCCCCTTTTCAAATCTGATAATTGCCCCTTTTCATATCTGATAATTGCCTATAATAGTCTCCTCTCCCTAATGGGTGCCCTTTTCTCCTTCTGATAAGTGCAATTTTTACTTCTGATAAGTGGCCCCTTTTCAAATGTCCCTTTTCTCTCTTATAAAAATTATGTGCCCTTTTCTCCTTTGATAATTGCATGTTGACTGATGATATGTGCCCCTTTTCTCTCATTATAAGTGCCCCTTTTCAAATCTGATAAGTACCCCCTTTTTACTTTTAAATGCCCCTTTTTCTATCTAATATGTGCCCTTTTCCTCTTCTGATAAGTGCCCCTTTTCACCTCTGATAATTGCCCCTTTCTACCTCTGATAAGCGCGTTGTGTTCACCCTTTGTAGGTTTCCCTTTTTTGCTAGTGCCCCCCCACCCATTTTGAAAGACGCTCCACTGCTCCTGTTATTGACTACCTATTGACTGCCCTCACCCACAAAAAATAAAAGTTGAAAATAATATCCATTTTGATCAAAGAAATATTTGAGCAAATTACTTTCTTAACGTCATTTATGACGTCTTAAAGCTCAATTAGTTGTTTAGGTTCAATTTAACGAGTGTAAATTTTATTTGAGAAAAATGGGGTTTGCGGTCCGTCAGTTTACTCAGTTACATATAATTTGGCCTCAACACAATATCATACATGGGCCTGTAACATAAAGAGATACAATCAATCTTACGATCAATTGTAACTCTTCAGTACATGGTTTGCCATAGACTTACGATTGATATCAATCGTAATATTGATTGTATCTCTTTATGTTACAGGCCCCTGTACTACTTTAATTGATAGAGACTATAAACAAATCACATGATGAATTGTCGCATGTAAAGGACTATTTCACTTTCCCAGTCGACTATTCATTCGGCCTAGAATGTGTGATTTTGTGCTAAAGATACCGATTAAACTTTTCAACCTTGCTTTTACTCGTGGGGATACTATCTTTATGTTTATATATAACTTCTATTTCCTTTTAATTTATATAGGTGGTTTGTTATTAATTCCTAGTTCTACGCCTCCCATTATAATCGCGAAATTGAGGCGGAAGTGACATCATGTAATCCAACTTTTATAAATCGTGTTACCCCGCTGTAGCTCAGTTTTGAGATCTTCTGTCACCTAAACTGCCAAATTCTAAAATAGATCTTCCAGGCCTGTGTTTTACTAATCACGTATCAAGGATTAAGTTCGTCTAAAATAAAACATGGACAGATATCTTTCCTCTTTTATTTTGTATTTCCTTGAAGCTAGTGAGGGTCTGAGGGATATGACGGGTTGAAGGATTGCCTGTCTACGTGATGTCTCGGCTGCGCTGTCGGATTAGAAGACTCAAATATATTAATAACATATTTACTTTTAGCTATTCACTGAGAGGAACAGAAAAGGGTGGTGATAAAGGGAGGGTGGCTAGAGGGGTAAGGGGAGAGACGATGGGAGATAGGGGCAATGGTTCAGTGGTTTGAACAGTGTTCTTGAAACAGGCACATCCTGGGTTCGAAACAAAATCATATATTTCACAGTGCCTTTTGATAAGCGTTATTCCCCTATTAAGTAGTCCCTTGGATAGGAATTCAATGAATTTTTAGGTTCCCTGGTTTATCAAGCGCATACTTCTTTTGTTAGCATGTATATGAAATAAAAGTTTGAAATTGAGTTACTTAACGATATAGTTCAAAAATTATGGAGTGCATTATTATCAATTTACATTTTCCATCGGTGCAATTATTATCGAATTCCATCAAATACTTGGTAATTTAGCAAAGTGTCAGTTGACCCCTACTTAATACCCCAACTACCCCCCCCCCATACACACACATGCATACATACTTAAAGTTACGTTTTACCAAAGTACAATACAGCTGTACTTGTCATCGCTCACACATGAATATATTTATATAAAAGCATATCTTCATATAGTGCCCCCCCCCCCATCGAATGACGAAAAAAAAAGAGAATAGGGAAGAGGAGGAAGGGGGCGTGAAAATAAGATAATATCCTCTCCCACACCCTCCCTCTAATTAATGGCCTTGATAATTTCCATTTCATCTATTGAGTAAGACCTGCGCCTACCCCTCCCCCACTGTGGTGGATGCCTATGCCCCCTTAATAATTGCATTCACACCACGCCACTATCTGCAGATGCTACCCGTCCATGACCAGAGCAAGGGTAGAGGCCGGTTACGTAAAACGTGAACGGTAGTTACTTTGTCACCATAGGGGGGAACTCCCATTACACAATGTGTATTCATCATCTAAGAAAAAGTTTATAAGTCATCGTAATTTAATCAAAACAATAGGGTGATGCAACCCTCTCAATTGATTTCCTCTGTGTGCAACTGGGTCGTAGGTGTAAAAAGTCACTCTTTTCTCCTGCTCTATGTTTTCTTTTGGGCACCTTTCTCTGTTCCTCTGCGGCTGGCCCGGCGTGGTTGAGGTTCAATCTCCCGTTTAATATCCGGTACCCGACGTGTTAATCCCGAAGCTCCAAGCGTGTGACACCTGCGAAGTATTATGATGCAGCCACGATAATTTCTTGGTTCGCACTATCCCATGACACCTGATGTATTTGTGATGACACCGGGGGCATGTTACAACGAGAAGACCTTTAAAATAAGAATGCACTTAATTTCGTAACACTAAATCCCAAATCTAAAAATGAATCTCTTTTTCACTTCAGAAATGATCACTACTTTAATCATAATCAATGCTTTAACATAAGTTATAGTACTGAGAAAGTGTGCAAATTTTGACAAATTCGTGAGTTAATTTCACTATAGGCAGTGGTATATCCAGCATAGAATGGAGCAGGCATATGCCCCCTTAAAAGGTCCAATCGAAGAAAAACAAATCAGATTTATTCATTTCTTGATTTGCTACTCTGCTAGACTATCCAACAATGCCCATGACTGTGCCCATTCTATTAATAATACATACACGTTGGCCCACTTGACTCATAAACCATGAAACATTGCCCTATATATTTAACTGAATTCAGAATCACATTGATCCATTGCATTAAATCTACGCCATTATACTATATATTGTCTCCTCAGAGTCAGAAAGACGTTAACTATCAATGCGCTTCTGGCTCTTAACAGACAAGTGATGTTGATATAGTAGGCCCAATCCGCAGCCAAGTTTAGGCCCGACCCTTTAGGGGGAACCCCTCTCTGACTCACCAGACACTAGTGTCATATAGTCCCCCATCAAAGGGGTTGAAACATTAGAAGAAAAAAAATCCTTTATAGCAGGTCGCCCCCCATATTCATGATATTGCATTGTTCAGTCAAATCTATGTAACGAGACCATAACTCTGCTCAACTCAATTATCATCGACTCGATCCATTTATATATATTCTTTTAGAGTCATTGAAAGTGAAAACAGACCTTTTCAAAATCTAATTTGGGGTTTTCATGTAAAATAGAAAATCTACACAACATGTGAGAAAGGGTGCTCCGACAAGTCATAAGCTCCGGCGACAATTGTCCTGTGCTGTATTTCGTCAAAGATATAGGGTTTGAGTTAGGGTTGGAATTGGGTTTTAGATCAGGTTTTAGGTTGGGAACAAGGGTAATTAATTGTGTTTGGTCCAGTGTCGAATTTGAAAGTTATGTTTTTGTGGAATATTGACCGCAGCAGTTGTCGACGGAGCATGTGTCGTACAACCAGTATATCAATATATTTCAAAACCATTGATTTTTGAAATAACATTTTGTTTTTTATGTGTTTTTTTTTAGGAGTCTGCACGGCTGAACGCAGAAGGAGAAAACCAACAGCTTCATATAGAACTGGAGTATCTCCGGAGGTGTCTCTCCAATAGATAGTCTCACCTTGAACTTCCTGTCAAGATTTGCGAAAAATTGGTTATCCAACCGTTACGGAGCAAGATTTCAGAACTGAAGGACCTCCACCACTGTCTTCCAAATATATGCGCTTCCAGAAAAGTTTCACGTCAAGTTGATGTTCCAATCCTAGAGCAAGCACCAACAACTTTATATTAGAAATGGAGTATCTCGATCTCCAGCCAGCGATGTCTTCCAAATAGATTTTATAGACTCAACTTCCAGTAAAGATTCGCAACAGAATTGTGGTCCAATCGTAGAGCAAGCTCCGAGAATTTTATATCGAAACTGGAGGATCTCAACCAATGTCTCCCATATGAATACATGTATGATTATTTATCTAAGAAGTATAATTCATTGAAAGGGACAGTAAAGAAATATTGACTCTCTTTGGAGTAAGGAGCATGTATTGTTTTAAGGAGCGAATGTAGAGGTGTTATAACAATAATTGTCTCATATGCCTGTGTAATAGAATTTTTTTTATGCCAAGGATACGTAGGACTTAGATATTTGATTTACTTCCCTTCATAATGTGTAAATGTTTATCTATGATGATCATCCTGACTATTTTGCAAAAGATAGTCCATGCCATCCTGAGTTATGTTACAGTCAAGGCGTAAAAACACGAAAATTCACCGTCAATTCAAATTTGTCCGGTCATTAAGAGAATACCACCGTGTTCATATATTATTAATACAATATTCTGTCAAACACAAAGCACAAAGCAATGATAAAGATGTGTTACTCGAAGATGAACAGTTATACTTGGAGCTGCAGTAGCAATGTAGGGATACCAAGTAGTAGTAATAGAAGAAGAAGGAAAGAGAGTTGTTAATAATATCAGAATAGTAGTAGTAGCTACAGTAGTAAAATTTGTGGTAATAGTAATAGTAGTAGTAGTAGTAGTAGTAGTAGTAGTAGTAGTAGTAGTAGTAGTATCAGTAGTAGTAGTAGCAGTAGTAATAGTAGTAGAAGTAGTAGTAGTAGTAGTAGTAGTAGTAGTAGTAGTAGTAGTAGTAGCAGTAGTAGCAGTAGTGGTAGTATAGTTGTAGTTGTAGTAGTACTGACTAGTATAGTAGTAGTATAGTAGTAGTAGCAGCAGCAGCAGTAGCAGCAGCAGCAGCAGCAGTAGTAGTAGTAGTAGTAGTAGTAGTAGTAGTAGTAGCAGTATAGTAGTGGTATTTGAAATCATAGAAATAGTAAAAACTGGAACTTGAACACAAGTTACTAAACTAGTTCGAATTATCCTTATGATCTCATATTCTGTGCTTATGACACGGAAGGTGTGAAGTAAGTCAAATTCTTTTATTCAGCAAATTTGAGTTGCATCTCCTTATAAGTTACACTGATATATGAAGTCATATGATGCCAGTTCATGGTGTCTCCAAATCGAAAATCGGGGGAAATTCTTTTGGAAAGGAGGTTCGTAAGGGGATTCTTTGGTGGAGCCGGGGAAGGAAGGGGTATGAGGGAGCAAGATGAGAAGAGATAATGAGATAAGCGGTGAAATTTGGCAAGCATTTCACTTTGAGGCCAACACTTCATAACTCTAACCATGCATTGTAGACATTCGATGGGTTGTTTAAAGTGAGTCATTGCTCTCTACACCACGTGTTTTTCTTTCTTCTTCTTCTTTTTTTTTTTTTTTTTTTTTGTTCTTTATAAAGAAATCGGTGGGTAGAAGTGACAAACAAATTCCCAAACCTTGCTCGGCAAGATCTTTCTTGACATTGTCAGTTGATGGTCACCTGTTCTGTCATTTTTATTCCCTTATCATGCTTATCTTACATTGTGAAGCTACAGACAGCAGACTTCAGACATCTGGGCAGGGGCGTCGCTAGAAAAGGGGGTGTAAAATTTGCTTTCTTCAATAAATCAGTAATTGCTATCGACACATGTGGTTGTCTTTTATCTTTATTGGTAAACTTAGACATAAATGTGAGCATTTTATTTTTTGCATCTTTGATAATTTCAGGTAACTCGTTGGCAATTCGGTCAGGCATCCATTCCCATCACCATTCAAAATGTTTGAGAGATGTTGGACATAACTCCATGAATATGCGGTCTTTTCATATTCGAGAATATGGCAATGACGTGCAAATTTCTTTAGCATGTTCAGTTCGTTAGTGTCATTAACGCCTTTCTGTTAGGTAAGGATTACCGACATACCCAGAAATGTGAAGGAACGGGGATTAGCGCTAATATTAGGGTACATAGGGGGTTCTAGGAGGGGGAAGGAAGGGATAAGATAGGGGAGGATGAAGGGATAAGACTGTTAAGACGTGATGTTTTACATAACTTTCATCTTCGCTCTAAATGTTTGATCTCGCGTGTCTGTTTTTAGAAAATCTCTTGTCAAGTGATTCACACGGTGGTTTCTTCAAGTATGCCTTTGAGGGTCGTCGCATCATGTTATTACCATTAGTAGCAGATCCTGGGGTTGGGAAGACGAGAGGGGGGGGGGGGCACGTATTCCATGCACGTTGAAAATAAATAACCTATTTTCCTCGGCAAGTTTCAAGCCTGATCGTTGAACGCTGTATATCTCTTTCCCATCCTCACTTAATGATTTTCAGATTTTCGACAAATGAAATCTGGTCGGGAATATTGATTGATACTTCGATTTAATGCTCCTCATCCTAATTATCATTATCATGTGAGCTAGGGTTATATCATTCATTATTCACAAGCTGGTTTAAAGTTAATATTTATTGAATTTACAAAGAAATCCCTATACCCCTGGAGAAGCTAGGTCTATTACAAATGAATAACATTTTATCCACTGGAAAATAAGATACAGGCACTTCTGATGCGTGCCACAAAAGACAAGCTTTATGAATTTTTGGTGGTTTATCCATTATGTTATATAAATTTAAAAAAAAATAAAATATATATATAAATATATATATATATATATATATATATATATATATATATATATATATATATATATATGGTGTATATTGATTTGTATATCAATTTTACTGAGAAGAAAATCTTCTTCATGTCGTATATTACAAAATGAAATACAAGATTGATATCTGCCTAATGTGAAAAATATACATTGTAAATATATATTTTGTAAGCATGGTTCTTGTTAATATAACGATAAAAGCAATTTTGATAATTGTATAGAATGTAAATATGAGTCTTCTTATTCCGTGGCCTTAAATGAGAATGAAAGCAATATCATATATATTTCATAATTCATGTTGTATACAAGTGAAAAAGCTGTGAATACTGTTATTGTAAACATCTATCTTATTTCTTGTACATTAAAAGGAATCATTATGTAAATGGAATAAATTTTAATGTTATTTTGTAAGTAATAATGAGCCATCTTTGCAAAGGTGATCGTGAGAAATATATGCAACTGGTATAATAAAGAAGAAGGTCCTAACTAATTGTATAGGCAGTGAGGTAGCTACGGGGGACGAGAGAGAGAGAGAGAGAGAGAGAGAGAGAGAGAGAGAGAGAGAGAGGAGAGGAGAGAGAATCTCGGCCTTGTTAACACATTATGCGTAGATGATGATGATTACGACTGCAACGACCACAACTATGGTGATGACAGTGAAGATATTGATAGCGGAAATGTTGCTGATGAGTTAATTAATGAATAATGATGATGATGATGATGATGATGATGATGATGATGATGATGATGATGATGATGATGATGATGATGATGCCAGAGGCGTCGGAACGTCGGGCTAGGACAATGGATTGGGGCAATTTGGGGACTTCTTTTTTCTGGTGGACAAAAGATGCCCCAATCCATTGTCCGAGCCCGACGTTCCGACGTCTCTGGATGATGATGACGACGATAATGGTGATAAAGACATTGTTGAAAGTACCATAGCTATGGTTAAGATTATGACAATAAAGAATGTGAATACCAAAAAGTTAAAAGTTGAAAGTTGAAATTAGAAAAAAAAGAAAAAAGAAACTGGTCTTGATGATTTATTTTTTTGATTGATAATTCGGCGTCGCAATAGAGGAGGTCTGACAATAAATATCAAACATGTAGATATGGCAAATGTATATTCAAATTATATTTTTTGCTTAATCAGCATTAGATTACCAAGAGGTCTGTGTGGTATACCTTTGTTTTCACTCTTTCTCCATAAGTAGAATTAAAATGACCGCAAGCATTAAAGCAATAAAGCGCTTTCCTGACTAATTCAAAGAGCTGTTGATCAATGTTAAAGACCGATTTTATTTATTGAATCACCATGATTACGTGAGTGTGAGAGATAAAAATGGATAAGAAATATGTCAATTTCTATTTAAAAATCTGATTGTGCCCATAAAGAACGTAGTTTATACATTTCTGACGAGCAAAATTCGGTTATGCCCCCCCCCCCGTCCCCCGTAGTCCTGCCTAATAAGAGAATCTTAATTTCCGTAAACCTTCCAGCTATATCAAAACGGCAAACGAACACGACGAAAGAGTTTAAAGGGCCCCTGCAACCCAAACTCAACCCAAATGCAAGTTTATGGCTGTTGATGTGCAGGGAAGCATACAACTAATATTCTGTTATTCAAACATCTAGATATGTTTCATTATAGATTCTTAAATGTTTTTTGAAATATTTTTTCCAACCTCCCAAGCTCAACCTCCCCCCAAAAGCTCCAGATCTCATTCCTGCAATGACATAATCTGTCAATCATCAGTCAGCTACACTAACATTCTACAACAGACAGTGCAATGTAACTTCCCCCAACTCAGCACATGCTTACAATAGAATTGCATGCTTTCAAACAATACCTCCTCGTTACCATTCTTTTCCTTGTGATGCTACAGCATGTCTGACATAGCAACCACTATGTAGGCATTGTATGGTCTATTAGAACAGATGGTGATCTCTGGCAAAGCTACATACCATTGTCTCTCCTAGCTCACTAATGATTGACAGATGATGTCATTGCAGGAATGAGATCTGGAGCATTTTTTTGAGGTGGAGCTTAGCATGTTTGAGAAAATAATTTTAAAAAATATTTAAAAATCTATGAAACATATTTGGATGTTTGAATAACAAAATATGAGATTAATGCATCCTTGCACCTCAACAGAAATCAACTTGCATTTGGGTTGCAGGGGACCTTTAACTGCACATTCATGACATTAGCTTTTATGGTACGATAATTTAAGTTGATGGATTCAGGGATTTTCATACTTTAGCCTGGATTACAAAAATTCTCTTTGCCTTGGGCGAGATTAACCTACTTGTTCTGATTAATTAAATTTCCATTAATGTTTTTATAAAGATATATTTTAAAAAAATGAATGTAGGAAAATAATGGATTAACCACTTTGTCAATAATAACAATTCTGAGACCGTAGATATTAATGGGGAAAAACATTTTACTAGATTCATTTAAATAATTTGAATATTTTTTGTAATCGTGGAACTATAGGTTGATGAAAGATAATAGATGTTAAAATGCGATGTAACCATTTTTTTTTTAGGGGGGGGGGGGATTGTATGCGAGGGAGCTGGGGGAGAAGCAACCGAGATACATAAAGAAGTGCATTTTAAATGTGACGTTCAAGTATGCTTAAATTGCAGAGCTTACGAATACATTGTTATTAACCTGTATGCACTTTTCAACAAGGAAATTGTGGGAGAGGAGGCACTTGTAATTTTGAGGAACATGTGAACCCCCCCCCCCTCATCCCCGTGGCTACGCCGCTACGCATTGGTGGTGCGTCGAGTGCAGTTATATCTGTGTCCTACAAAAGTTGTATGACCAATCTTGTGACTCAATTCTTCTTTTCCTTGTTATTTCCTGTCCGTTCATCCGACGTAGTCTATTACGTAAAAGGACACAGCATTGTTAACTCAAGTCAGTAGGCTTTTCCGATGTTCATGCTGGTGACTCACAAAACTGGAAATAAATAGAATATCCCAGACATGATATTTGTTGGTCGTTAGGTTTTGAGAAATATGCCGATTGGATGAGAGATTTCTGCGGTCTGCGCGCCCGAGATCTTTTAAACTGCGTAGGTGTCCATCCAGGGGTGTTTTAAGCTGGTCTGTACCCTGGAATAAAGGAAAGAGAGAGGGAGGTTGGAGGAGGAAGAAGAAGAAGAAAAAGAAGACAGAGGGAAAGAGAAGGAAAGAAAAGAAATGAAGGGATAGGTAAAATAAACGCATGGAGAAAATGAAAAAAGTGGAGCCGCGATTCGAAGAGATGGAGGCAAGAGATTATACCAGGCAGTCACATTCTCAAGACCGATACCAGACTGACACCAGTCCGACACCAGACAAACAACAGACCGACGCCAGACCGACAACAGACCGACAACAGAACAACAACAGACCGACAACAGACCAACAACAGACCGACAACAGACCAACAACAGACCAACAACAGACCAACAACAGACTGACAACAGACCAACAGACCGACACCAGACCAACACCAGACCAACACCAGTCCGACACCAGTCCGACACCAGACCAACACCAGACCGACACCAGTCCGACACCAGACCGACACCAGTCCGACACCAGACCAACACCAGTCCGACACCAGACCAACACCAGTCCGACACCAGACCAACACCAGTCCGACACCAGAACAACACCAGTCCGACACCAGACCGACACCAGACCGACACCAGACCAACAACTGACAAAAAAACAACAAATAAACAAAAAAAAAACAAAAAAACAGACCGACCCCCCCCCCCCCAAAAAAAGAAGAAGATTCATTACCCCGAATGAATAACCCCCTGTCAGACTACCTAGATTCATCGTAATTAATTTGTCATAGTCTGAACATCGTATAAAGAAAGGTTGTATAAAGAAAGGACGTATAACAAAAGGTCGTATAGCGAAACGCATAACGTGTTTGAGCATCGTCTCGAACGAAAACTCGATGAACAATCAGCATCCATCCCCTTGTAGTCTGAACATCGTATAAGATTGTATCGATTGTCGGTAGGTTACTGGAATCGGTTCGGCAGAGTGACTGGGGCATGATGAGATTGGGGATGGGGTGTGAACTTAGATTATGATACATGAAAGGATATGATGAAGTTTGTCGTTTTCCATTTCCCAAAAGATGAATTCATTGTTTCTGAGGTTCAACTATTACAGGTGGCTCTATTCAGACAGACGTAGTTGAGTCACACACACATAACGTCATGGCCAAAAATAAGTTCATATTGACCAAGAGAAGGGATACAGTTACGAATATCATACAATGATCATGGTGATAATAACTTGGAGACATTAGGCTTATCCCCCGCCTCTCTCTCTCTCTCTCTCTCTCTCTCTCTCTCTCTCTCTCTCTCTCCCTCTCTGTCACTCTGTCTCCGTCTCTGTCTGTCTGTCTGTCTCTCTCTTTCTCCTCCTCCTTTCTCTCTCTTCGCCCTCCCCCCTCTCTCTCTCTCTTTCTCTCTTACTTTCTCTCTCTTCGCCCTCCCCCTCTCTCTCTTTCTCTCTTACTTTCTCTCAATTCTCTCAAGTCTGATAAAACTCTGCTCGAACCATGCAACTGAATAGAAATAGAATGAAAGAGAGGGTTCAAAAAGTAGTGAATAGAGAGGGGGGAGGGAGGGAGGGAAAGAGAGATTGAGAGAGAGTAGGAGGGAGAGAGAGAGAGAGAGGGGCAGACAGAGGGAGGGAGAGAGAGAGAGAGAGAGACAGACAGACAGACAGAGAGAGACAGAGACAGACAGAGAGACAGACAGAAAGGGAGGGGGCATTTACGATCGCCTTTCCAGGAGCATACCAATGACGAAATATCTCCACCAAAAAAGCAGTTGTTCTTCAACCCTAGTGCAATGCCCTCTGTTTCGAGGATTCACCCCGTGGATTTTAATTTCAATAAATTGATTTGATTTGAATTGTTTAGTTCAAGGTAGACATGGTAGAGGCACCAAGGAGTCCCCCTCCAAGGAATTGGCATAGCCAGGGGGCGGCGGCGGGAGGGGGATGTAAGCCCCTTTCATCTTTTATTTTTATATGTTTTTATTTAAAAGGACATTGGAAAGTAAAAATGAATTTGAATTAGCGTCATTCATTTTACTGAATACAATCATTGCGTACCTAGAGGGGCGGCATGGGGGGGGGGGGGGTTAAATCCCCTCAACCTTTTCCTGCAGAGTTCTTCATTTATATGTACATTGGGAAATAAAATTCAAGTCAAATTCAAGTAAAAGATTCTGCTCTTTTCGCCTTTCCCTCAATCTCACTCTTTCGTTTTATTCATTCTTTCCTCTTATGCTCTTGCTTCTTTCTATCCAGCTCTCCAAGAAGATTCCCTTTATACCTCCTCTTTCTCAATATCTCTCCTTCTTTTCTATTCCTCATTAATTAAGTTTCGATTCATTTATGATGTAAATTTATTTAAGTGCAATATCCCTGTAGTTGCCATGCATGTTTTATTATTGAATTGTTGGGATGCAAGGAAGCTGAATGCCTGAGGGCAACAGTGATTGGATTCACCTTCCGAGCTCCCGTCAAGCGTTGTAGCATTTAGCTTGATTTGTGTTGATTTGACAAATAGATATACTGGTAACAATATAAATTCATTTCTAGCCACTTCCGTTAATCAGTTTAAGTCCCTGCTGAAAACTTACCTTTTTAGTAGATAGTCCTCTGGAATGGCCCAGTTGTGGGTCGGTCGAAGGAGGTGCACACCGACTTTGATTTTCAGTATTCATTTACCGTATTTACACACTCTGTCTATTGTTTGAATTACATAAGCTTTCTAATATTTTTTCTATTTTTGTATTATTTTGGATTTAATCTTAATTTTCCGGTAAACCGTGCACTTAGAAACATTCGTATTAAGCGCCTAATAAATGTATTGTATTATTATTATTATATTTCATGGGATAAGATCATCTCATACTAACAGGAGATTCCCACTAAATATATACACTGAAAAGTAAAATTTAATTTAATCCATATCATTACCACTGAATAAAAATGATGACATAATATCACTAATGCAGCTAGAGGGTGGTGGTGGTGGTGGTGGTGGGGGGGGGGGGGGGGGTGAGATTAAGTCTCGTCGAACTTTCCTTTTAACTTTCCTTTGTAAGTACATTCGAAAGTACAATTTGATGAAATTCCAAGGAAATCCATTTATTGAAATAACACCAAGACAGAGGCAGCATTATCATCAAAGAAAATGCACAGTCATCTTTTTGCGGTACATGAGCTGACAGCCTCCTCCCCTAATACCATAAAAATCTGGTAACGACTGTGCTCCAAAAGCTATTCCTCGTCATCAACTTGATAGGATGCCACCTTTGTTTGGGCCCTACCCATAAAATACCTGCCTTTATATTTCCAGCAATCGCATTCTGATTCATCGAACAAAAACACAAAGTGCTGATAAATGATGGAATGATGTAATATCTAATATTACGGTAGGATAAATCTCTCTCAAATGTGTAACAAAATGCTAGCGTTTTAGAGGAATAAATATTTAGATTTTCACGATCAGTTATTTCTCAGAAATTCAAATATTTTGGAGCTTGCAATCAAATAGATGTATTCAAAATATTCTATGAGCCAATCACTCATTTAAGCAAATAGCCGCCCAAGCAAATGAATCAATCAAATGAACAACCAAACTACCAATGATACAATCAATAATCCTAGTAAATAATCAATCATTCAGTCAATCAATCAGCCAATCAATCACTCAATCCATCAATCAATCATTTAATCAATCAATAAATCAATCAAACACACATCAAAGAGACCTGCAAACAAGCCAATTAATTGATCAGATCAACAAACCAAACAAATCAACCTATCCAATTACTAATCAATCTACCAAATAATCAAACGATGTTTCTGCTATAAATTGTCAATAAATATACCTATTGAACAGTCAATCAGCTTATCAACAGATGTCTAGAGAAAACGCATAAAAAAATCAAATAATAATAATAATAGCTGTTTCTTAATGTAACCGACCAAAGCGCTTACAGCAGTATTACCGCGGTCACCGCGGATTCAGTTGCTATTCTGCACATTACAGTGCACATTCTCTACTCCTCTGGGGAGCATTCCAGCCAGTCGCCTGTTTCCAAGCGCGCACATGCTAATCCAACCACAATGACATTTGCATCCTATCGCGTACCCATTTAACACCTGGGTGGAGAGGGGCAATGTAGATAAAATGCCTTGCTCATGTGCAATAAAGACAGACTGATTAAGAGCATTATTTCTTGTAACTGAATTTTTATTTGAACATTATGAGGGACACCACAGTAAACAGTATTTCACATATGACCAATAAATTATGGAGAAAAAAATCTTGTTTCTTTTTACATGATTTTAAGACTTACTTTTACAAGGAAAACAAAACCTTGGAAAATAAAGCAAAATTTAGAGGAAACACATACTGAGCAATAAAGAATGTTAGAGAGTCAGAGAAGACAGTAAAAAAAGAAAAAATAATGGAGAACAAGAGAGTAAGAAATGGAGACAGAAAGAAAGATATCAAATTAAGTACATTTGATAAAAATGTTTAGAGATGAAGCAAGAATAAAACTGAATGACATGTGTGTGGCAGGTAAAAAAAAGAGAGAGAGAGAGAAAAAAAAAGGGAAGTGCTTCATTATATCATAGATTGCTTGAAATTCCTAGCAATTTTCTTTTTAGACCTGAATAAAGATAATATTTAATATATTTCAATACATGAAAGGCCCGTTATTCTAGCTTCATCTCCAAACTCAAACAAGAAAAGGCATCTATTTTCAAATTTCAAAACAAGAAATAAAAATAAATTGAGGTTTTCATTAAAAAAATGCCTAACCTCTCTGCATTTCAATTTTCACATTCACAAAACATTTGATTTTTTTTTTCTGTAGGTTGAAATATTCACAATTTTACCACTATCATCATCATAATAATAATCATACTTTCATTTTGAACTTCTTTTAATTTCTATGTACTGAGATACCTAAAATCTTAACACTCTATAGAAATGATAAAGAATACGTTGATATGAAGCAACACACCTCTTTATTTTTTGTAGATTTTCCTTTTCAAACCTCAACGCAAACATTTTGCCAATACAAGAGGCAAAAATCTGTTTATACATACACAAAACCTATACACAGTGGAGATAAATTTGTACAGAATATTCATAGATATTTTTTTTCTTTCCAGTTTCCACATGGAAACATTGTATAGGAATTTCAATAGCTAAACTCAAGGGTATAATTATGAGCTTGTTCCCACTTCCCCTTAGAGAGAAGGTGGAGTTCTGGGAAAGGTGAAATATAATTTGTGAGTTTTCTCGTTCCTTTTATGCCAGTTTTGAAGTATATCAGAGTAGACATGTCCCCTGAAAAGGATTGCTCTTCAAATGCCCCCATATTCAAAATATGACAAGAATCATCTGAAAGTTTCGGGCCGAACATTCATGCCACATGTATGTGTGCAGTCCCATAGACCCATTTCTGTGTGCATTGCATGTGCTTTTCAGCAAGATTTGGTCAATTTCATATCATTTTGGTGGTTCCAAAACCTCAGTCCACAACAAGTGTTATTTAGACATGATCAACCTTTCCCAATTGCTTTTGAGACAGTTTCTTTCTCAATGTAATTGCATGACAAGAACTCGACTTTATCTTTAACACAGAGCTACCAAACATGATTTCTTATACAAGGTTATCCTCAGAGTCCAAGCATATAACTGGCATAAAGCAGAGCTTTGATCAGAGCTAGAGGAAAACAGCAAAATCTATTGAAGTCATATTGTGAATTGAGGGAATATTAGCAGAGTGATATTTGATTTCAACTTGGAGCAATATCATTTTCATAACTTTCACTCTGCAGCATTTAGCTTGAATGTATGGCCTATTCACAAAGTTTCAAAATGGCCTACAAAACAAACTCATCCCAGAGGCTGTGTGTACTGTGCACCATTTCTGTATTTCATATTTCTGCCTGGAGAAAAAGTAGAGCTGTGTAATGTGAACAATCCCTAAGAGAGAGAGAGAGATGGAGATAGATCAAGGCACCATACTGATAATCCCTATCTTGAAATTCGCGTGTAGATGTGCCGTTCACAAATTGTTTAAGTGACTTGGACATGGCAACTTCATTTCTGGAATGCTATTGGCTGGGAAACTGTTTACAATGATACTTGGCAGCACAAAACCAATGAGAAGTGGGAACAAGCCTTCTGACTTCACACAGGACAAAGAGAAGACATTCACAAAAAACAGAGATATATATATATACAACCTAGACAAAAATCTTAGTACAAACATAGTTCCCCTTTGCCAGTTAATCACATGGTGTAAATGCATACCCTTGTCACAAGCAATAATGGAGAATTAAAAATGCTTGGCGCTATTTCTACAAGCCTGTTGTAGCGGATTTCTTCATCAAGATCATCTATTTAAACAAAGTTTGTAAGGATGGGAAAGTTCAATAGTTGTTGGATAACTTCATGTTTCTCCTCAGCATCTCAAAAATGATCGATTTTCCCAATTCGAATGGTTCAAAATCCAAATCCAAAAATATTCCATCTTCTTGATAAGAGATAAACCTGAAATCGACCCATTCACCATAACAAATTCCTCCCAATTTGCACTGACTTCTAAAATTGACATTGTGCCCTTTCACATACATTCAAATTCCGAATGTGTGTTTAATGCGTGACACAATGATTTACCCTATAACCAAAGATAAACATACCGTAAACAGGGTACAACCTGACATATTTCAACAGAGTACAACATGATTTCTACCGTCTTTTTTGTTTCGCTCTCCTTGACATTAATGCATAACTTAAAATTTAGAAAAAGACAAAACTCGTCACATTTACACACTTTGCAACAACAAGCCCCTTGGCAATTTTCCACCCGGCAGTTTAGCAGTTTGATTCACTATCGAAGACTTTACGCACACTGAGCTTCCCTTTGTTTTCTCTATCAACAATATGTACAAAGCTTTCTAATTTTACTTTTATAGGATAATAATAGTTATTACTTCTCTTGTATACATACAACTTTAGAACAGCAATTCTTATAACAATTGAGAGATACATATCTCTTATTTCTCTTTCGTTTGTCATTAGTACATGATATTGTAAACGTAGATGCTACTTTGCAAAAGTAACAAGGATTCCAAACGATTCTGTAGCATTGAAAATAAGAAAACAGAAAGTTGTTAAGGATATACTGGAGAACATGCTGTCGTACCTTAAATTGTCATACTTTGCCTAAGACCTTCTTCCACAAACCCCTCATGTTACTGTAATAAAGGCACCTCAGAAGGTATGCTTTCAGTGCTAAGAAACAGAAAAATTCAGTCAAATTATATCTTTCATTCAAGACAGTCAAATATACATATCCCACTTTGAGATATCAGCCAGCGCTATCTCTTTTAAAAAAAATTCAGCTAACATTAATTTTACATAACTAGTTTACAGGTAGCATTTCATACTGCAAAGTTAATGTTAAAGCAGAGTAAAAACGAAGGATGTGTTTCAATAATCACTGGGCGATTACAATAAGAGCGACTCGAGGAGGTCAAATTTCAAGAAAGTTGACAAGTCTCCTATCTTTCCACAATAAGCCCTAGTATCCTTCTTACCAATACAATAGAAACTCTATTATAAGCATTCCTACTCCAATATTTGTAATGAGGCATGACTTTAGTAACATTTGAAATATAATGATGTAAAATGCCGGGTCCTACAGACTACTGTAATGCACAAAAGCAAGAAGCAATCTTCGATATACACATATTTGATAATCCCATCATTGGATAGCATCATGATAGTGCATATCCACCCGAGCATTACACTACGGATGAGGGCAAGGCAGGAATATTTGAGAATCAAATTAAAATGGAAATGCTAATCTATCTTCACATAACTCTCCCCATGGAGAGACAGATAGCATGTTAACAGAGATTTTTGGAGTGTAACATGGAGGGGTTGTGGCGATGGCTTCGGTCCTAGGTCAAAGGTCAAGGTCATCCCTGGCTACCTCTTTGAGGTGGCTCCTGCTGTCGCTGCTGCTGCTGCTGCCATGGGGGCGGGGCCTGCTGCTGAGGTGGCTCCTTGTAGCTCCTCCCCCTGCTCGCAGTGGGGGTGCCCTTTGAGGTAGCCTCTACTACTTGAATTCCTGCCTTGTCTGTGATCTGTGGGGTGGGAGGAGCAAAAGAGATAAAATAGGAAAGAGAAGGAGAGAGATAGAGGGGGGGGGGGGCGTAAAAAAGAAAAAGGTGAGAGGGAGGTAAAGAGAGAGGCAGCCTTATTTATAAATATCATGAATGTTGTATTCTTTATTATCTGTTATAGTTGAATCACATGGATACATGTACATATAGAACCATATCTTGCAAAAATATTGTATTATCACATGACTTTTAAATCCTATACCATTAGATATATCACTTCAAGCGTGTAGGATTATATTGTATCCATCTCTGAAAATATTGCTCTGAGTACCTGCATTTCTATGTCTTCTTGTAGTGTTGTACTAAAACCATTTTGTTGAAATGCTGCAAATTTGGTTTATGTAAGGGCTGTTATGAAAAGAAAATGACAAGATGATGATGATGATGACGATAATGATGATAATAATGATATGATGGTGTGATGGTGTGATGATGATAATGATGATAATGATAATGATGATATGATGGTATGATGGTGATGATGACGGTAATGATGATGATGGTGATGTCGGTAATGATGATGATGGTGATGATGATGGCGATGATGATGATGGTTATGATGATGGCGATGATGATGATGATGATGATGATGGTGATGATGATGAGATACATACCAGGATGGTGTTCATCATGTCCGTTCTCTTTTGACATCATATCACTGACGGGATCCAACATGATAGAGTTTGATTGGTACATAGCATTCATCACCTCTTTGAACATTAGCTCTGTAGATAAGAAAGAAAACCGAGACATCCCAGATAATCATACGTGAATCTATATTGTTTTATCATCAGCTTAGTCCACAGTTGGTGCACTGTTACATCAAGGCATCAGAGAAGTTTGTATATTTGGGAAAGTCTGGAAGTTGTATATCACATGCTCTGGTGATAATTGCTCCTCGGTCAATACCCTGAACTAACTGCAGTATCTCTCATTTTTCCCAAATTGTATACCTTAGACACTATGTAAAATCAATACAAAGCTGTATGCTAGAAGGCAAAAAAAAATATCATAGGAAATATGAAGATAAGATCATGAATTAGAAATTGAATTGATCGAATATACATTTCTTTCTAGCAACAAGAGATAATTTTCCCTTTACCAATAAAACCTCACTTCAATATTTTGTGATTTTAACAATGTGCAGGTACGACTTTTTAACTATGCAATGTCAATGTCTAGATATGGAAACTACTAATTTTGAAGAGGAGTTCCTTAACATTCTTTTTATATCATTAACAAAATTTGATACAAAAGGGCTAAGACACTGCCAATTTTCCATCTCTGTGTAAAATACTGCAGCACATCCCATTTAAAATCACCACATTCTCTAGCTAGACCTCAATACTGAAAGAGTTTTTACTCTATTTTCATATAAAATATTTAAGTCTAGGGTACAAAGACTATCCCATCTCACTGAGTCTGTTCTCATACAATGCATGAGCTGGCTGGAGAAAGAGGACATAGCCTATCTTCTCCAGACGCAGTGCATTTTTTTGTTTCCTATTTACCAGGGATGCCACTTAGAATTGATATGAAAGCCTGAAAATCATCTAGAATGAGCCATCTTGTAAAAAAAAAAGTGTTTTCTATGGCCTGAAAATAAGTTGCTTGGGCCTGAATTCAGGCTTTTGCCTGAAAAGTGGCATCCCTGTATTTACGTATTGAATACTAATAATGAGATAACTCAGGCAAGAATCTATGGAAAATAAACTGAATACAAAAATGACATTGTATTCATTGAGTTACAGGGATTTAGACCTGGCACTCAAGAAGGCGCTGTTGGATGGTGTGATACTCGCCGCCATCTTCATTATGAAGACTGATGACGTAAGTCGCATGCAGCTGTCAATCAAATGGTAGATCCACACACAGTGCGGTAAAGTGTGTGTGCGCTTGCTGTGTATATGTACCATGCCGGTACCGTATACAGCTCATCGATATATTGGGATATGCACACGTACTATGAGAGAATTGGCATTATTCGGGCATTCGGGATATGGCATCTGCGTAAGCGTCGAATAATGTTGGTGTCAATTGGGCAACTTGCACTGTCCGCCAGCGCATGCATTTGAAAACGCCCTCTTGAATGCCTGGTCTAAATACCTTTAAGAGGACGTAAAAGTCATTCAGCATAGAAGCAAAGCTGCCAGTTGCTCCTTATAGGGCAAGTCCACTCTGATATCAAGTTGGTTTTAACAGATCAATGAAATTTTGAGCAAAATCTGGTACCAAATAAGTTATGAATTGCTGAACTTGTAATCAATCAAACACAAATTGGCAACTCTATGACGTATCTTGCAAACTCCTATCCCGTTTGCCCTGTACTAAAAAAAAAATCATGATTTCCACTTTTTCTAAAGAAAATATTGAATTGTACATGCAGACTTGGAATAATAATTGCACATACGTATTGACACAAAACCTGTATGAAACAAATGTATTCCTTCATCAACAACTAAGGAAATCAAAAATTATGAAAATTTCTGTACACACCGAAGTGGAGAGGAGCTCACAAGATACGTCACAGAGTTGCCAATTTGTGTTTGATTGATCACAACTTCAAAACTTTCTTATTTCTCATCGGATTTTGCTCAAACTTTCACTAATGTTTCTCTTCTTTTTCTGTTTTTATTCAAATCAACTACATACCAGAGTAGACTTCCCCTTTTAACTTCATTGTGTAGTAACCTTCACACCCTATATCATGTAACCTTTGGCTTTTGACCTTTTGACCTTTTAATAAATTCTAATAGTTGTCACAATAAACGGTTCAACAGACAATGCAGATAAGCTGGCGAAACCCCACAGCATAATAATCCCCCTCACGGAACCTAACTTTAAAGTGGTTGAATTAATTGAATAACATCATCAACAACTTTTAAAAAGATGTGATAATGGAATTTTGGTCTTTCTTTTCACTCATTACAACATATTTTCGATATACATGTATATATAACGAAAGGCACACAACATTCACAAGAACACATACAAAGTAAGTAAGCTAAATGTTCATTGCAAAATGATCTGAGGCAGAGTAAGGTTTTGGAAACTGCTGGAGTACGCAAAGCAACACTCTTTTAACCCTTTCATGACAGGAATTATTTTGTTCTTCAAATTGGCAACAATAATAATTTTCTTTTAATGCTGCATGGTTCTTATAAAATGTAATGTCTTTGAAAACAATATACATCATTGCGAACTTTGTCGAAAAGTTGAAAAATTACTGATTTTGATAAAAAACAATGATTCTGAACCTCTCAATGTGTTGCCAATTTAAGATTTTAAAGCTTTTTCTTCTTTTTAAAATTCTTGACATTAAATGCAGTATGGTCATGCAATAAAACTGGACAGTGTGTGCAGAAATTTTTGCTCTGTCTGCTTATCGATCTGGTATATTTTTTGGACTCTGAATCAAATGTTATTGAGCCAAACCACAAAATGTGTAGTGATGTCGTGAAAGGGTTAATGTAAATTCAAATAATCTGTCATGGAAGTTGGAAAGTTATACTTGTTTGAAAAAATTAATGATAAATTTGAATTAAAGGAAATGACAACATTTATGTGAGGGCTATGAGTTTCACAGATTTCTCTGTTACATTTTTGAAAGGTTCTACTACTGCCTCTAAACAAGAGCCATAAATTTTCTTTCTTTTTTCTTTTAATTGTATTTCTTTTCACTTTTCTTTTTTCCCCTTTCTTTTTTCTTTCTTTCTTTCTTCTTCTTTTTGTTTTGAGGGGGGGGGGGGGGGGGCTAATCCAATATTATACTCTTGCCACACATGACTGTCTAACTAATAATCTTATTGTACATTACGGCAGTCAAACAGTCTAGGTATCGTATGTATAAAGGACCACAACTTTCGTCATATGACTCATTAAACCAGACTGTTACAACTTGAATTTTAATGGTCAGTATATTTTTGCAATGCCATCTGTTAAAACAAAAATAATAAGCCTAAAGAACTATCAGCACATTTAAATATCAATTTGTCACTCTCTAAAAAAAAAAAAAAAAAACCCCATGCACAATGGAAAACCCCTCACTATGCAATTTGGGTGTTATGTATAACAAATACTTCATAAACGATGCATTAGATATGTCAACATTGATGATTATATGCTTACCCTTCCAATCTTCTAATGAGCGTTCTCTCTCGTCTATTGAGTGTATTAAATGATATTAAATGACATGGGATAATATGGAATATTTCTTTAGAAAATAAATGATTTGACTAATAATGATATCATTAAAACTAGATAACTACCATGGTCATACTATGATTACCAATACTACTTCAACAACTACTACTATATGTATATTAAACTACTAATACTAATTTAACTAATATTAGGACATATTACTCTTACACAAATACTATTACATTTTGGAAAAAAAAAATTATTACTGTTAATTCAATTTATATCTCAAATAACTTCTGCAGCTGGTGTTAAAACTACTACTTTTGCTCTGGCTGCTGTCTCTACCATTGCTTGTATTTCTATTTCTGAAAATAAAGTCAAAACTACAAATACTTTCTTATGAATGACATTACTGCCTAACAGAATGGAGAATCATGACCTGATTGATTTCACTTCTTATTCTAAAATAAATTGCTCCATGATCCCAGGTTTGTTACGAGAATATGAAAACTTCATGAGATCCTGAATTGCAAAGTGGTCTGGTAACTCTACATCCACAGTCCTACCAGTACAGAGGTCCTGTTGCCTTTTTTTTACTAAATGATATGCTCAAAGAGTAGAGACTGCATATTTCATAGACTGATATGCTCAAAGAGTAGAGACTGCATATTTCATACGCTAATATTAAAAAGAATGGCAACTACAAGAATATCTGTCAGACAGAAGATTAATGGAATGCGTTACAATATATGAATCACAGAAGCAAGGCAGGGAAAGCATAGACTACAATAGTTTCACAAATTTTGAGGGTAGAAAGAGTAGGCTTCAAATATTTTGCACATTTTGAGAGTAGATGGATATTTCCTAGGAACCCATGATGGGAGACATAGGAAAATACTAAGGATGTGAAATAGAAATTTAGTTTGCCCACCACGCACAGTTTATCTTGAAGGAATAATCCACATGAGTTGAAGCTCATTTTCAAAACCATGCAAAGAAAATTTATTTTAGCACCAATTAAATATATATGCAAAGGACTTGAGAACCTTTACAATTTATGAAATATTGCTAGCATATTTAACGAAATATTAAATGAAGATACATTCCAAAGGATATGTTTTATCAAATAGTGATAGCGCTTTTCTCTCATTCACTATATTACAAAGAGTTTTCAAAGAATTTCTAGAAGCAATTTCGGTCCTCAATCAGAACCATATTTTAGGCCCAAATACTGATAAATGAAATGGGAGAAACTCTCCATACATGTAGATGATTCCTTCATTTTACCGTGGCACCCATTCACGACACCCATTAGATGGTTACACTACCAAAGTGATGAATCATGAAGAAATGTCACATGCTCAAATTTTGAATGGCTCTTAACAGAAAACACAAACAATTGCAGTAAGTATACAGGCTATGAACATTTGTGTATGTACATACCATCACAATTTGAATTAGCACTGCAGATTAAAGACTTGGGACACTAGGACAGCTGTCCATCTGAATGTGTTTGCATGATTATATTTTTGGGGATGAAGGCTATTTCTATGTCAAATCATTATTATCAGAATATTTGATATATTAAAGACTTGTGAAGAGAAATAGATTTGAAGAGTGAGTTTTCAAAGAGTTTCCGAGGCAACTCACCTTAAGTCCCTGTCCGTTTTTTATGCCCAGTCTCATGGCTGCTTATGTATGAGCACTTTCAATTCCTGAATATTTGCCTTGGAACTGCACTAATGTTATCAAACAGTTACTATCGTACTCGCATAGCGCAAAACAAATGTGCATGAGCTCCGGCGACAATTGCTGTGCTCAACTTCCTACACTTACTTAAACCCCCGACCAAACACTATAACCCTAACCCTAACCCTAACCCTAACCTAAAACCAAATTGCAACCCTAACCCTATACCTATATATTTGAAGACGTAAATCCGGAAGCAATTATCGCCGAAGCAAATGTCAGATCATAGTATGAACATGTAACGCTTTCTTCATGATTCCTATCGTTAATGATGAAGCTTACCTTTCCATTCTTCTAATGAGTGATCTCTCTCATCTATTGAGTGGTCATAGGGTATTGGAGGGGGCTACAATAAACAGAGATTAACAACATGTTCATTGAGAGAAGGAAAATGGTAAATTGTAATGAAAAAAATGCCAATTCCCTCCCCCCCCCCCCATAACTTTAATATTCTCATCAAAAATATTTTTAAAATTCTATTCAGTATTCACTTTCCTCTTAGTTGCAGTGACAGGATCAATGTAATACATCAGTGAAGAAATTCAGGTTCACACATTTTACACGCAAAACCACAGCAAAAAAGGGCTCATTAATAGATTTTAAAAATAGAAAAAATTATTGAAAAAAAAAATTCTTCCCTAAAAAAAACTACAGCATTGACAGAACAGCATATTTACATTAATCAAAGACCAGAAAGAAAAAATCTATTATATCTCCCCTAAACAACAATGGTATGGTCCTTTCATACTTACTCCATAAACTTCTCCTGGGTCAAACCATACATTGATGTAGGGGTGTTGGAGAGCTTCATCAACTGATATCCTCTCTTCAGGATCCACGATGAGCATTTTTGAGAGCAGATTTCTGGCTTGTGCAACTGGAAAGATTATGGATACAATAGATAGTAATACATAAATGTAACAAACTATATTCTATAAATCTGGAAGTTTTTTTTTCAAGGTGTCGTTTTTTAATTGTTTTGAGCAGAGATTTATAGCATTTCATTCATTTCCATTCTTTATGCTCTGGTCAACAGGGACTGAGTAAGGTAACATGATGTAATGAAGCACAACAATTGCTCACATTGGCATCATATATTTTGAACAAAATACAATTCTATTAACTTTCATAGATATAAAGACAGACATGATGACCCTGCATTACCTGGAAAAAAAGGATATGCAGTAGCAGAGTTTAAAACATGTAATGCTCTCTGGAGCAGGTATACAGAGTTCCATAAAGAGTGTGTACTGGCCGACATGAAATGTAACTACAGTTGACAATCATCTTGAGTACAGGCATCCATCCTATGTAAACAGCACAATAGAATTCCCACATGGCTACCAACAAGAACAGTATATTGTCAGAGTCCTTATTTCATTGTCAATATCTCTTATTACAACAATGTTTCAACAATGGGATGCAAACACATGCCATCAAAGTGACTGGTTTACTTCGGCAGTGCATCATATCTCGACCTTGAACTCAAAACAATAACATCGATAGTGCGTCTCCGCCGACTTGCAACAACGTTTTCCCGCCACCAAATCAGACGAGTAGACGAAGCGTCCAGGATCGACGTGAAACTGTCCTCGGAATTAAACCGTAAGTCCAGATGTAATGATTTAATAATTGTTTATTTGACAATGCAACAAATAACATCTGCCATGTGGCAACTGACTATCATAACACTGTATTGTCAGAGTCCTTATTTCATTGTCAATATCTCTTATTACAACAAGGAGACAGCAGGGGGAAGCTGACCCATATCATCAAAATGACTAGTGTATTTTGACAGTGCTATAAAGAACACTTACAACATGGCTACCCTACAAAAGAACACTATATTGACAAGAGTCCTCATTTCATCAATATTTCTTACATCAAAATGGTGGCAGCAGTGGGATAGAAACCCACGCATCTAAATGATGGCATGTCAAAAGACTACAAAGTAACTACCCACAAGAGGAACACTGTACTGTAATACAGTGTGTATTTTATCGTCAATATTTCTCATGATGGCAGCCATGCACATGCGATCAAAACGATGGCATGTCGCTAACATCAAGGCAATAAAGTCACTTGTAACATGGCTACCCAACACTAGAACACTGTATCGTCAGAGTCCATATTCCATCATCAAGAACGGCATAGGATATGAACCCACGCCATCAAAATTACACCAATGGCTACTTGAGTCTAATGGACAAGTGGTGCCAGGATTACTCACCACATAGTTTGGTCTTCTCTGTACTGCTCTCTGCCTGGTAGAAGAGTTCATCAGGGAACAACATCTCAAAGGAGTACCCTGGACACTTTGTCCTGTTCTCCACGTACTGCTTCACCATGGGTTGGAGTCTGCTCAGGAATATGTCTGTTGGGGTTCCAAGGAGATCAGCAATCTTGTTCCATTGGTCAATGTCTAATAGTCAGTCTCAGGGTCAAGGAAACTTAATTTCAACCATTCCAGTCAATTTTTCTTTCTCTACTGTGAAAATTAAACAATATAGAATACATCATTTCTGTTACTTTAGGAAGAGTGAGGAAAGTACTGCTAATAAGCGGTTTGCCTTCGTGGTCTGTAACCACAGATTTGAGGTTTGGAATTCGGCCTCAGTTATGATCTAAATTCAGAGCTGCCAACCTTTGGAAGCACAAATTAGTACTCAGCACCTCCAAAATTAGTATTTTTCCTTCAAAATTCATATTTTTTAAACCGGCCCTCTTTTCAACTATTTTAAAAGCTAATTATATCTTAACGCAACATGAATACATACAACAAATTAAATTCTAAAAGATTACGTTCAAATTGTACATGTTCATCTAAATAACTTGGACTGCAACCTCACAGTTCTTTCTAGTTCTAAGCTCTTGCTTCAGCCACAAAATCACCCGTCTATACTGATCTCATGGAGTTTGTCCTACGTAGCCTTTTGAGATGACGTTTTCTCCATTAAATGATTTGATCCAGTAACTCAAAACGACCAGAAAATTCTGATATGGCAGATGCAAAATCAGAAAGTAAATGATATATCCATTAAACTAAAATCATGTTTACTGCTAAGTACAAATGAATCCAAAATCCAACAATGTAAGTCAAGTGTTCATTTCTGCCCAAGCGGACGCAGCATAGATGGAAGCCAGCTTCAACGGTTCCCCAGCAACCCACTGCCGAAACCCTGGGGATATATTCACAAAGTTCCACTGTGTGTCAACTCAACGCGGCAGCTCAGCTAGCTCGGAAAAAAATTACAATTTCAGCAGACAGCATTCATAAACATTTTACGAGTGTTAGGAAGATATATAAGCTCCAAAATTCTGAAAAATCAGACACTGGATGAAATATCCATTAAAACAAAATCAAGTCAATGATGCCTGAAATAAATCCAAAATCCAACGATCGTTCGTCGTTTCTGTAAGACAGCAAGTGTGGCAGCAGCAGACAAGCGAGTTAGCGTCAACGGTTCCCCCATCAACCCATCGCCGAAACCCCGGGGAGATATTCATGAAGCTCCGCTAGAAGTTACTTTCATGCCGGGGCCTATGGCAGGGGATTGCGTATGCGCACGTTTTTCAATTCAGCGTTCGCCTACGTGTTGCATAACCTGTGTATAGTACATTATTTCTTCTAGTCTACTTAGATGCCTTTTTGGGGTCATTTTTTTTTTTTATTATTTTTTTCCCTGTGAATTCGTACTTTTTGGATACGTTTTCGTATGTTCGTATTCCCTTCAGATTTTTGTAACAAATACAAATTTTTCGTAACGGTTGGCAGCTCTGTAGATTGGAAGAAAAATAAGAACCACATCAAAAAATAATAGACACTGCAATATTTACATGTAGTTTGACTTCTCACATGTATGTCTACATGAAAATGAACAGAGACTGACCACATATCTGCTGATAATGCTTCTACGTAATTGCTCACAACTACTCTTACTTAAAGCTTCAAGATGTTTTTTCAAATCTAATTATGAATAAAGGTCTCTCAATTTATCCCACAATTAGTAACAGCAAAATAGATTTTGACACATTATTGAATTTGAAGGCAAGAGCTCCCTGTTTCATCATCATTGCTCTAACAATGCTACTTGCTCCACAAAATGTTTTCAATTTTGATGAAAGGATACGGTCTGAGCCTGGGAACATGACTTGGCCTCTGATCATCTCACCGAATATACAACCTATGGACCAGATGTCAACTACAGGTCACAGAGAGAGAAAGAGAGAGAGAAGTTAAAACTAAAAGAAAGGATTACTGGTATACATCAAAATAAAAATAATATGATAATGATGATGATGGTTGATTTTACCTGACTGCTAAGAAAGCATGTGTATGCTTAGCAACCAGGGGCCCAAATGCTTTTAAGTTCTCTCCGAGGGACTTGGTAATGAGGATTAATGCCTTACCAAAGGGCACTAGTGCATCCACTTGGTTTCGAACCAGGGTCCTCCAGTTACAAGATCACTGCTTTACCAGTGAGCCATCGTGCCTCATCCATGATGATATGAAATTATTGTTAATTCTGTCAAAAAATCTGATTTATCAAATATTACTTCTAAATGAAAAACCCTTTCCCTTTATAACAAAAGAGTTCTCTTTTGGGAATTCCTAACAATCATTATTTTGAGCTTTGTCACTGAAAACCATATTTCTGAATTTTCAGCTATGAAACAATTTTATCCTTGAGATATTCATCATCAATAAAACTAGCTGTGGCCCAAGAATAGTCTTTTTCCAGGTGATTCCAGAACATCAATACTAAATGTGTAATTTAAAAAACACAAAGCAGACATTTCAAGGCAAAGTTTCAAAGGGATTACATTCTACCTTCATACGTGTTTTGCTCTTCAACTTGGACCCTCACCGTGCAGTATCGTTAATATTCAAGGACTACACAAGTACAGCTAAAAACATGTATTAGAAACCATCAGCATACAAAGATTACCTGTCTATAAAGACTGCATTGGTCCCCCCCCCCCTTAAACTGTTTTCATCGAAATGCATTACAGGAAACTTCTATATAAAGACCACCGGCTTATAAAGACCACTTTCTGTATACCTGGGTGATCTTTCTACACAGGTTTGACTGTACTTTTTCAAGGTGCAACACCATTCAAGAACTTATCAAGGCTCGACTCAGGTTCGTGAACTAGTCTGGACTACTCGATACAACCTGCTTCAGCAAGCACCTACATATATATAGAAAGACCGCCTGTCTAAAAGGACATTCGTTTGTTACCACTGAAACTGTTTTTCAACGTAACATGCGTCTAAGGACCATATGCCTATAAAGACTGATTTATGTGTCTACCTTGGGTGGTCTTTCTAGACAGGTTTGACTGTACTTTTCCAAGGTACAACACCATTCAAGAACTTATCAAGACTTGACTCAGATTCATGAACTCTTCTGGACTACCTGATAGCTTCTGGACTTACCATTTTCTTTGTAGCCCATGCCTAGGATGACCTCTGGTGCTCTGTAGTACCTGGTGACCACGTAGGGGGTCATCATGAAGCTAGTACTAGCTGTCCTGGCAAGACCAAAGTCCAGGATCTTCAGCGAACAGTCTGTCTTTACTACTATATTGCTGGGTTTTAAGTCCTGCAGGAAGGTGGGCAGTGAGGATTGAGGTGTTACAGAGCAACACAGAACCAGCAAAGATACAATCAGACATATATTATGATGATGATGATGATGATGATGATGCAAGACTTATGAAAGCACGTATTGAAAACGTTGCGACTATCACATTTAACATTGATGAGGTTAGTTTAGTTACTAATTATGTTGTTCAGTCACATATAATGTTCTCTGATTTTAGTGTAATACACTCCTACAACAAATTTTTAATGAACTATTAAAGAGGAACTTCATTGGCTTGTCCTTCAGTAGGTGATATCATCAACCACAAGAGTCACAGGTAGCCCACCTTGAGAGCTTGAGGGATGAGGTTAGAGGGAGCATTTTACAACAAACACCATTATGCACATCTGGGACTGTTATACTTACTCTGTGGATGATCCCTGCACTGTGTAAGTGTTTGATGCCACACAGCATCTGATAGAGAAGGTAGGAGATCCTCTCATGGTCCAGGTCCATTTGAACGACTTGGACCAGACTAGCGTCCATCAGCTCCATCACTAGGTAGATATCTGCAAAGTCATCAAACGTTCGCTGCGGTGTGAACACGTTCAGGAGACCAATAATCTGAAAGAATGAAGGATATAAAACTAAACTTCGTATCATCAGTATTCCGGAAAGAATACACATGGATTAATGGTTATAAGCAGAGGAAACAATGTTTTACTACTAATAATATTGGCTTCTAGTATCACAATATAACAAGGAAGATGATAAAGCAAGTTTGTAATTAGCAGATAATACAAATTCCCCCAATTTGTACACGCATGCGTATCTGTTTTGGTGGATAGGCCACTTGTTTAACAACTAAAATCACACTGGTGTGCGCATCTTTGACAGCATTATAAAGGTCATTTGTACTCTCATCAAATGACCTTAATCTGCGCATGCGCATGTTGTAATTACGAACAGGCTTTATTAACAACAATAACGTCCCTGTACAAAACTGGTATTAACAGAAAAATCTGAAAAATCTGAAAAGAAGTTAGCTATTCTTTTATAAGGCTGCCATCCTGAGGTTTCATGACTAGATGCCGTTATGATGCACAATACAAGGGAAAGAGAAAATGAACTTGTAAGATATGGCTTTTTGCTACAAACCTGTCTTGCTGAGAGACTTGAAAACTAAATGGTCCATTTATACAGCTTTCAACCATGTCAATCAGATGAAACACATAATTTGAGAGTTAGTAATATTTGGCTATTTCTTGGATTTTGATTGTTTTATTCAATCCACTGTTCCCCCCCCCCCCTCAAAAAAAAAAATCTAGATTGGCATTGATTTTACATGCAACCCGTCATAAAAATTAGACTTTCATGATAGAAAAACAAATCAATTTTTTGACTTGTACTCTGAAAGATGCATAGAGGACTTGAATTTCTACAAGGTGCTCGTATCTCAACCTTGGGGCTTTCCCAGGTACTGTACTTACATTTTTATGATTGCACAATTTCATAAGGATATACTCTCTGTATGCTCGCTTGGCATGCGTCACATTCTGGAACGGTCGACTTAGCTTCTTGATGGCAACACTCTGGTTTGTGAGGACATCGTATGCAGCTCTGAGGAACAGAAATAGACAGAAATGTAAATGGTTTGTGATTCTTGTAAAAAATAAATACATCGTATAAAGCCTTGCCACAGTGCACGAGAAATTATTAGTCATTGTACTTTCAGTGTTGAAATGAGAATTTCTAATTTACAACAGTCCTGTTTTGATGACGAGAGATTAGACAAGGAATTAACACACCTTCAAAATAGACCATCACACTCAAATCTGCTAAAGCAATTAAATCTTAGAATGCTTATGAATACTGTATGTGAACAAATGTTAAAGAAATGGCATTATTTGTTGTTCTGTTGCAAGGGTCATTGTAATTCTAAAAGAAGCACAAGAGATAATCAGCATAGCAGAGTTGGTTGTGGCAGTGTTATGGTCCATCATAGTGGTAGTAGTAGAATAGTGGAAGTGGCAGTGGAAGTGGAAGTGGAAGTGGAAGTGGAAGTGGAAGTGGAAGTGGAAGTGGAAGTGGAAGTGGAAGTGGTAGTGGTAGTGGTAGAGGTAGTGGTAATGATAGCGATAATGATAGTGATAGTGATGGTGGTAGTGGTAGTGGTAGTGGTAGTGATAGTGGTAGTGATACTGATGGTGGTAGTGGTAGTGATAGTGGTAGTGGTAATGATAGTGATAGTGGTAGTGATAGTGATGGTGGTAGTGATAGTGGTAGTGACAGTGGTAGTGATACTGACGGTGGTAGTGGTAGTGATAGTGGTAGTGGTAGTGGTAGTGGTAGTGATAGTGGTAGTGATAGTGGTAGTGATATTGATGGTGGTAGTGATAATGGCAGTGGTAATGATAGTGATAGTGGTAGTGATAGTGATGGTGGTAGTGGCAGTGGCAGTGATACTGGTAGTGGTAATGATAGTGGTAGTGATTGTGGTAGTGATAGTGGTAGTGATTGTGGTAGTGGTAGGCATAGTGATAGTGGTAGTGGTAATGGAGTGGTAGTGGTAGTGATAATGGTAGTGATAATGGCAGTGGTAATGGTAGTGGTAGTGATAATGGTAGTGGTAGTGATACTGATAGTGGTAGTGGTAATGGTAATGCTACTGGCAAAGTTAGCGGTTATAGCTAAAAATGGTTATAAAATGTATCAGAATTAACAAAAAAAGTAAATAGCGGTGGTAAGGACAGCAGCAGCAGGACTGGTAGAAAATGTAGTTTATTTAGCAATAACCATGGCAATCCTAGGAGTCGTAGCTGTTTGCAATAAAAATAGCAGGGTAAGAAAAGGAAGTTGTTGCTACTTGACGACTAGCAGACATGTGAACCACAGATATTACCATCAATGGGGGAAGGGGAAACAGGTACTTAAAAGTTATGACCTTGGGCTATTCTGCCCACCATCATGACTCTACAAATTCATATCTCACATGTATAAGCATAGATGTGAAATGCAGTGGAGGTCTCAATTGTCAAAGCAACGGCTCCATCAAACATACAAAATATTTTTATATAAAACAAGTTGTAGGAGGAGCAGGAGTAGTAGTAGGGGTAGGAGTAGGAGTAGTACTAGTAGTAGCAATAGTAGTGGAGTAGTAGTAGTAGCAGCAGCAGCACTAGCAGCAGCAGCAGAAGTAGTATTAGAAGTTGTACCAGTAGTAGTAGTAGCAGTAATAGTAGTAGTAGTAGTAGTAGTAGTAGTAGTAGTATAGTAGTAGGTAGCCAAAAGTGGTAGCAGTAGTTGAATTAGTAGGAGATAAATATTTCAGGTGGTAGTTGTCCAGGTGGTTAACGTCCCACGTGATGCCTGTCCTAGAGTACAATTTACTTACACAACAAGACCCTGGGCACCACTGCCAACGCTCTTGAGGTTCTTGTATCTCTTGAGGATCTGGAAATGTGTGTCTCCTACGGTGACATGGTAGAACTGTGAATTGAGTTGATGATAGTTGAACTGATGATGGTTAGGCTGATGGTGGTTTAGCTTGGTGCCTGCCATCTGCCTGGAGCGTATAGGCCGCACCTGATGGGAGAAGAAACAAGGAACATATGATAATTAATCTTACAATATTAATAGCTATATCAATATGGCACCTATGGCCCCTTTCCAGTAACCGATCAAAGCATTTTTAGTGTACTACATGTACCTATTATAAACTACCACGTTCACTGGATTCAATTACGATTCTGCACTTAACAGTGCACACTCTCCACTCCACTGAAGGGCATTCCAGCCAGCTGCAATTTTACAGGCACCTACATGACAAAACGACTGTGATAGTTGGATCCTAACAGGTACATGTATGCATTCAACACCTGGGTGGAGAGAAGCAATGTAGATAAAATGCCTTGAGTAGGGCCATAAGTGCCATGCCGAGCTCAAACCCACAACCTTTGCATCCTCCGTCAAGTGATTAAACCAGTCCACTATGATACCTCTGTGTTCCAGTAATCAAACTGTATTTCATAAGAAATCAACGAAAAGTTGTAAATTAATTTTAATCAAGTACCGGTAGTAAATGCAAATCTTCATACACTGCACATGCAGTAGAGGGTTGATTGAATCAGTACAGCGGCAAAGATACTATTGAAAAATGAGTTGTAGTTGTACAATTTCAGTTACACAAGTATTAAGCTCAAATTGCCATAAACTTATGACCAATAGAGGGAGCTTCCATAAAATCTTCTACAGAGCATAATTCAAGAGAAGGGTGAGTTCTAATAATGGTGGGGGAAAATATAGGCGCTTTCACACCTACCCGATCAGGAAAAATACCCGTAAATTACGAGAACTTGTTCAGGCCCCAAAATACCCGATAATTATTTCGCGCTTTCACACCTCCCCGAACCAGAGCTCTTTGAGGAAAGTTCTTGAAGTTATGAGCATGCGCAGTACGGTTTATTTTGCAGACGAGGCGCGCGCTTTCAAATTCACTGCTTCTGCAGCGGTGGACGTGCGATGCGAGAGATGGCCATAATAGCTAGTTCTCGTAATTTGCTTTCACACTGCAAATATCCCCGTGACCTTGGAGAAAGTACGCATAGTTTTGAGAAAGTACCTACTAAATTCCGGGTATTTTCTTGCGGGGATATTACGAGTACTTTCGTTTCACACTGGCAAAATACCTGGTATTTTCTGATCGGGGGAGAATACCCGATCAGAAAATACCAGGTATTTTTCCTGATCGGGTAGGTGTGAAAGCGCCTTATGTGACCTTTCTAGTTTGTTTTTTTGTCAGTTTAGAAACAGATCACGGAACAAATGTCCCCTGAAAAGAATTGCTCTTCAACTGCCCTCATAAATGTACATGTATACATTTGTATGACAAGAAACAGTAGAAATACTTAGACCAAAATTCATGCCTCATGTGTGTGTAGTCCCTTTTATCCATTTATGTGTGCAGTGCATGTGAATTTAAATAAGTTTGAGTTATTACTTCGTTTTGCTGATTCAAAAACCTCACAGTATGCACCAAGTACATACATATTATGTACCACATAATCAACCTTTCTTATTTGCTACCAGACAGTTTCTTTAACAAGTTAGTCACATGGCCAGAACTCCACTTTATCATTAAATTCACAAACATTAACCTTGCCTGCCATAAAATGAGGTAATGGCATCAAATTTTGTATAAACCACTTGTAAACAGTACAATAAAAAAATCCTGATCAGCCTTATCAAAACACAGAATGAATGGTACAAGTTGTGAAAATAAACATATATCTGTTCATATACAAGAAACATATTTGTATAAATCAACTTTTTATCAGCTGTTTACAATCAGTACACAGATAAATGGAATCAACTGAACCCTGTAGACATGGTGTGTAAATAGAGCCGGTGTTCTGCGAACAGGCACACTCAGAAATTCAAAACGGTGACCAAGATTACTTTGGCGCCGAGAGGTTGACATGCGGTAGACGGAACTTCTATTAATGATTTCCCTTTTCTCCCGATTCGGAGTTTATTAACATACATGTACAGAGCGCATCTTTAGCATGCAACTATATACTAGTCTTCAAGACCCAGACTTAGGGTTATAAATAGTGATTGTCCATACATATTATGTATGGTTCATATACATGGTTCATTGCAAATTTGAGCAATTTAGCAGCTCATGGTATTCCACCTGTTTGAGTTTTTTGTGCATACTATTTTGAATCGTAGTGCAGAAACTTTCAAAATGTTTGAATTTCAATACAATATCTTACAATATGACATGTACATAAAGTGATCTCACTTTTTATTGATTAGTTTAAAGACAGCTCTTTCAAGTTTTTCAGAGCTACATACAAATGATCTAAAAATGACTCTATTTTGTTTTTGCTCAATTCATTCATTTGTTTGATATTCTTTAAAAAGTTCAATACCCAGTTTTATATTTACAAAAATATATCTATTTGAGACAGGTGACATAGTCTATTAGTTTTCATTAACCCAAGGTTTACATTCATGTACAGTCTCTAAAATTAATATACGAGCAGTAGTTAAAAAACTAAATCATTAAAGTGGCTGAATTGTCAAACTACTATCTCACACGCATGTAGGCAGTGCCCTTGATCTTAACATCAATGCTTCCATTTATTTTCCAAATGAGCTACAAACAAATACAGAGTTACTAGTACATGTACTTGTACAGGATGGTGAAAACTAATGCACATGTACAGTCAAATGTGCTTTAAAGCGAAGGTTAAGTTCTGGGAGAGATAAAAAAAAATTTTTGGTAAGATTTCATATTTTTTTAATGTAAGTTGGAAGATTATCATGAAAGAAATGTCCCCTGAACAGGATATACATTTATAGCTCTTCAAATGCCCTTATATTCGAAATATGATGAGAAATAGCTGCAACATTTATGCAATTTGTGTATGTAGTCCCATATACCCATTTCTGTGTGCAGTACATGTGCTTTTCAGCGACATTGGGTCAATTTCTTATCATTTTGACAATTCCAAAACCTCACACAGTATAAAACAATTCTTATGTAGACATGATCAACCTTTCCCAATAGACCGCTTCGGTAATGTATGCAAATTTTATACATACCTTTCAAACAAAGGTTGTTCTTGACAACCTGAAAGCTTGCCGGAGGCTTGCCAGACATAGCAACAGATAATGTATGCAAACTGGATTCCAAGCATTGAGGCTCATTAATAAAAAGTAGGTTAATGGATAGCTCATCACTAGGTGCTCAGAGAATTATGTGCATAAATTTGTATACATTACAGAAGTGGTCTATTACTTTGAGATAGTTTCTTTTACAATGTAATTGCATGACCAGAACTCTACTTAATCTTTAAAGGGCAATCCAACCTTGGTAATAAGATGATTTGTGTGAAAGTAGAAAAATAAGAAAAACAAGATGTGAAAGTTTGAAAGAAATCGGACAAGGACTAAGAAAGTTATGGATGTTTGAAAAATGAGATCACTACATCTATGCGAATCTCAAATTGACAATTCGGTGAGTCAATTGTGACATTTTTGTGGACAACTCTCCCATTTGTCATACACAAAAATATCATTAATTTGCGGTTTTCTTTGAGGCGCTTATACCCTCGGGGCAGTACTTAAAATATATTGGAGATACATATTGTTATAGGTCCTCATGAGCGAAAAGATCCTACTGAGTAATGAATTTTGAAAAAAAGTGACATTTTAGTCATTTTGTGTGTTAGAGCAAATGGGGGAGTCGTCCACAGCTACATCACAGTGACATTACCTATTCGGCCAATTTGAAATTCCCATATGCATAGTGATTACAACTTTCAAAAATTCATAACTTTCTTATTGCTTGTCCGATTTCGTTCAAACTTTCACCAACCTGCTTCTCTGATTTTTCCTCTTGCTTTCAAAGCAACTTGCTATTAAGGTTGGATTTCCCTTTAAGTGATCAACTTTTTAGAAAGGCCACCTGCCTCCACATTGTTGTGTCCTTTGATCAGTGTTTCTCAGTGAACACTCAACCTGCCACTATTTCTTGTCTCCTTTGAATTTGAACAATCTTTATATACAGGGTTTACTGTAATTCATATCGTCTGATGATGTCTGAGTATCTGTTTGCTTTAGGGTCATCTACAACACACACACATGTAACTATTGATTAATTAATTAGCTAATGTCTTGTCTACTCACCGCATCTGTCTCAATCATTCACAATAGGTTCCTAATTTTGCAAACACCCATGATCATAAAGTGTATGCTACATGTACAGTATTTTGATCTAGTACTTGTGGATCCAAAGTAAATCTAATTGATTTACATTCTTAAATTTCTTGAAAAATTCAAATGGTTCTTTTGAACAACGTCATGCATTAAAAATATTACTGGAGAGTGGAGAAGAAATTTTATCTCTCTCTTTAGAAGCATGCAAACATTCAGTTATACACATACACATATACATGTAAATGTATGTAGCACTAGTAATGCATACTTTACATCTACATGTACAGGCCGATGCTAATTAATGCATACTGGACAAGAGGGGATTTTTTTTTTTTTTACTTCACTTTAACAGGAAGCAAATATACATTCCTAGATATCATGTCCAGTCTTTAAAATAAGATGTTTGTGCATGTACATGAAAATCTGTATGCCTACATGTAGGCTCATATGTTTTGGTGAACTTGCTGTAATCATAACCCCTATGATGTTGTACATGTACATGTATATGTGCTCAAAAAGTTTCTAGTTTGGCAGAATTCAACTACTACAGCAGTATTAATGACACATATTATTCTACAATAATTCATTTCCTTCTTTGAGAAAATATAAAGCTCTTTTATTTTTAGCCCTTTGTCCAAAATGATAACTGTAAATCCTTTACAAGTTATATGTATTAATGAATTCAGAGAAGTGTACAGTATCTTGTTTTCTTATCTTTTTTTCATTGATCATTCTCCCGAGACGTTCAAGGAGCAAATTGTTAGCAGTCAAAACAAACATGTTTTGCTATTCTTATTACCTCCTTCCATGAAGAAATATATATGCAAACAAAGGAAAAAAAAAATCCCCCAACTTTGATGTGTTTCACTTTGTATTCTCTCTCTCTCTCTCTCTCTCTCTCTCTCTCTCTCTCTTGCCTTCACTTTACTTCCTCCAATTTTTCTCTATTCTTCCATCCTTCTTCTAAGAGATAGTACATGTACAGTGCATTTCTTGTATTATAGTTTTACTCTGATTTTTCTACTTGTTAACGTTAATTACCATTTGTGTTCATGTCATCGATCTCTACCAGTGGATAAAGCAACGCCATCCACGTTTGATGCATTTTTCAGAATCAAATAATTCAGCACTGTGAAGTCTTTTCCACAAATTAACTGGAAAAAAAAACAGGCAAAAGAAGTTTATCCTTACAAATTCTAGAGGCGATTTAATGTAACAAACAGTATAATGTCTACAAAAAAAAAAAATCAAATCATGTATCTTTCGCAAAGGAATCATACACAGCAGACAGTGTCCCACGTACTGCGTTGGAGTGTAGGGCTCCTAATTTTAGTTGTGCAGCCGCATCAACTGCTCGCATACATGTAGAGCGGTGCGTATGATGCTATATCCACGTGGCAGAGATCAATGGTTCATGTTTTACATTTCACTTTTGTAAAATATTTTTATTCCTTCCTACCATGTTTAAAAAAACAACATTATTAGTGTTTATTTAAGAAATAAGAAATAAATCAATACCAAATAATATGCTGTTCCCTTTTGTTTGACCATGTCATCTTGTTTACAGTTTGTGTCTCAGTCTCATCCTTTCTATTTTGTTCAATTCATTCCATCTGACCAACGCTTCTACTGAAACACTGCTTTTAAAATTGTTTTTAAAAGAAAATCAGTCTTTAAAAACATTGCTTTTCAAAAGGAGACAACAAAAACTGTCAAAAGAAATGTCATTAAGCTAGGACTTTAGGCTAATACCCCTGACCTGTGGTACCGGGTTTGATAATGTTTTTTTTTCTTTCTCTAACTTCCTGAATTGATTCGATATTGAAATGAAAGTTTGACTAGTGCTGTGGCTTGTTTTAGAAGTGCTTTTAATTTCAGCGAATGGCTTGCCCTGCTGATCACAGCTTCATTATTGTGGTTAACCACACTCATCAATACAGAGTGAAGTCTGGGTGAACTATCCATATACAGGTGTGTTGGACTAACAGTAACACAGATAAACAGTCAACATGTTGTTATTCCTTCTATATATATATTCATTTCTTTTCAAAGTGAATGGGTGGCTTACAAGACTTACATTGTTCAGCTCATCGGTGAGAATATATTTGGTTTAACTACAAAAATAAAACTTCAAGAAGGGGAAAAAATGATTTAAAGGCCATACTGACAATTTGCATTTAAATACATGTAGGCCTATATGCTTGTGGCAATTGTTCCAGAAATAAATTAATACTTTCATGTTAATTGTGAATGTGTATGCAAATTATTGTAGAATCAACTACCGACAGTTACATGTACCTACAAAATATGGGTACATATTTACAAAAACAATTCTAAACACAGAGGATAAAAGAAGATATTTTTGGAAACAATCCATCTTGACTAAGTCTAATGATGTAAGATAATGGCCATATTGGGAAGAATAAATTTCCTAACTCACGGTACATGTACATGAAGCTTTCATTTTACTAAATGTATGACGATGCGTCAGTCCTACTCAAAATAGTATTTCCTAATTATGGAACATTCAAATTAGGTCAAAAGGTCAATCATTATCTATGTCATAACCTTACATTCAGCAACAGTACAACCACAATTACAAGCGGCCTATTTCCTTGTCATTTTCCTATATTTAAATCCTTTTGTACCATGGGGAAATTTTTGATTGCGCAATCATTCTGTTACACAAATGGAACCATGTAAAAATGAATCAAATGTCTAGTGTTCATGCAAAATGAGCAAATTCTGTCTATCGGGGCTTAAATACATGTACACGGGCAAATTTGCTCCGAGAAGCACTGAAAAAATGAATTTACGAGGGCTACTTTATAAAAAATATCATGAAAATGTTGCCTTGTAAACTTGAGACCTAGCTCGAAAAATATTTTCCAGGACAAAAAAAAAACTGCTTTAATACCCATTTACCCATTGTCCAGGAGCAACCACATTCACCTGTCAAGCATGTACATTGGAAAAACTATACCTACTGCTAAGATGACTGACTAAACAATGATAAGTCATCAGTAAAGAAGGACATTGTTCATAGTGGAGCCCTTGGAGACCTGGTAATAGCCCCCCAAAGTTTATGGATATGTATGGGCTCCTTTTTGTTTGGAAAATTTTTTAAAGACCCCTCAGAGAATTTTTTCTTTTTTAGGGTTGCTGTCTTTATTTTTGAAATGCTCCCGTCACCTATATTTCTAATGTATGTAAGTATTATAGTGACTGATTTGTTTTCAGTTTTGCAGAAAACATGATAATGGCTGGGAAATGGACCTGATGAACATGTAGGCCTACATCTACTAGGTGTTAAATAATACAGTGGACATTTTTGATCATTAATAACTCAAAAATTATACCTCGTATCAGTCTGAGGTTTTTACATTGTAAAGTTGAAGGATGTTAAAGTTATTGGGAGCAAGTTTTGTTACATTTCTCTGAATACAAACTCTTAAATATTGCTCTGAATATTTAATAAGATTTCTCACTTTTTTAAGATATCAAGACCACAAAATCTACGTATATCAATAATCAGTTCAGAAAACAACAATTGCCATTGTCTGTTGCAGCAGTCATTTCTGCCCACCTTTTGCTTTCCAGTATCATTAATGATTCATGACTCTGGGTTAAAAAGGTGTTCTGGAATTTCCGCTGCAATGTACAATGGCAATTGTTGTATTCTGAATTAATTACTGATACACAGATATTATGGCCTTGATTTTTCAAAAAATAAAAAAAATTGAATATTCAGAGCAATATTTAAAGAAAAATATTCAGAGAAATGTTATGAAACTTGCTCCCAATAAATTTTACATCCTTTAACTTTACAATGTAAAAACCTCAAGTCTGATACGATGTATAATTTATGAGTTATAAACAATCAAAAGTGTCCACAGTTTTCTTTTAACACCTCGTACAGTACATGTAACTGTACATGTACATACATGTGTTGTGCTGTAGGTAAACGTGTTCCTATGCAGAGCAATGTAATAGGATTCTACAACACATGCTCAAGCGACAATTTCTCTGTGGTCAAAACCTACACTAATCAAATTCCTAACTTCAACACTGGATCCAACATTATGCATACATGTAACCCTAACCCTAACCTTAAACCCATCGAAACCCTGACATTTTAACCCGAAATCTTTGTTTTAAAAAACAAACATCATAATGCATGAGACATTGTACACTTCTGTGTACTTCCTTCCCAAACAAGGTGCATTATAACATTGTGACGTGTAACATTTTTGTTTATCCTGTATCTACAAGGATGCCCCTTTCTGTACACATTTGCCATATGCATATCTTTATACGATTTCTTCTCTCGTCTGAATTGTCTCCACGCTAAAGTGAAGGTCAATTACCATATGACATACATGCAGTACGTGTTGAATACTGTCTCCAATGGCTCCATGAATCTACATGAAGAACTGTCATAATACAGGGTGGATGTCACCAAGCTTGGGGCAGGACAGGAATTGTGGAGTTCAAGAACGATGCCTCAAAAGAAAGTTTGTACTACAGTTACGGATTGCATAATAAGTTGATGCCTTGTATGTGTTTGAATTCCAACACGGAAGTTCAGAAGTTCAGATTCCCTGTCCATACAACGTGCCAAGTGTGAGAGATGTATAATGCATTTAAGTATTGATGATAGCCAAATAAATGTGATTGCCTTTGCCATTGTTCTACATGCATGCATGTGAACAGTTCATATTGTGGTAGGAATACTACCCAGGAAAGGGAGGGGGGGGGGGGGTGTCATGGTGCACATATGTTTGCAGGCTTGAAATCAAGTAACCAAGGGCCGTAATGACATTGTAAAAGTGTAACGAAGTATTCATGATTATGCACTTGATAGATGTAAAATATAGTGATTAAGAAATCTGAATATAGTGATTAAGAAATCTGAATATTGTTCCATACAGTTCGAATCATCCATCTTCGACTGACATAGAAGGCAAATGTTCAATTTACACTTGTTATTTTCACCAAAAGTTGACATTTTCATGGAACTACCCTATGACCATGTTATTGTACAAGATGCTTTCCCAAGGCCGTAATTTATTAGTTTGACATTTAAAGGGAAGCTTGAGTTCTGGGAAAGATAAAAAATAATTTGTGAGCTTTCTCATTCTTATTATGTTAGTTTGGAAGATTATCATAGTAGATATGTCCCCCGAAAAGGATTGCTCTTCAAATGCCCTCATATTAAAAATATGACAAGAAACAGCTGAAATGTTCAGGCCAAACATTTGTGTGTAGTCCCATATACATATTTCTGTGTACAATGCATTTGAATCTCAACAGGAGTGAGTCAATCACTTATCATTTTGGTGATTCCAAAACCTTACAGCATACACCAATTCTTATGCGCTATATAATCCACCTTTCCCAACTGCTTTGAGACAGTTTCTTTCACAATTCAATCTAATGACCAGAACTCAACTTTATCTTTAAAATAAGACCTTGCAAATCAATATTTGTGTGTTTTACTTCATCTTAGATACTGCAAATACATGTAAGTACATGTACATGTACTTGTATGTGTACTTGTGTAAACAAGTTTGCACAGTATTTGAATGCAACCCTCGGATATTGGGATTACGCCATATCCAGGAACTTGATAATCGAAGAATGATTCTTCTCCAATCCTACTGGGAAAAAGACAAGTTCACTAGGTTTATAGCTTTGTTTGCCAAAGTGCCTGGTTTTACCTGTAAGCATTAAATAAAATCACTATAAATGGATTCAACATAGCAATGTACAAAAAAAAAAAGAATTCCACGGACTGTGTAAATCAAGAAAATTATAACTAATTTTGTTATTTACTAGATAAATCTATGTATCTACCTATTTGCTAGTTTCCCAAACTATGCCGTCATTCGAGAAAAGCTAAGTCAAAACGCGCACGCCCCGCCCGCGTGTGTTCCCCGTCCACCAATCATGATCGCGCAGCCGCCATGCTCTTCCTCTTCCGAGCAGTCAGAGACAGAGTCTAGGACATGTTGTCAGACAAGGAGAGGGGCTGGAGGGAGGGACATAGGTAGATACATAGATTTATCTAGTAAATAACAAAATTAGTTATAATTTTCTTGATTTACAGCAATAAATCAATGTATCTACCTATTTGCTAGAATAGCACGGATAAAAACCCGGGTGGCATGTCCCAGGACGGGAAGAACTAACGAGGGGCAGAAAGGGAAGACGAAGCAGCTCTCAAACCAGAGGTAGCAAACCTAACCTCACCCGAAGGAACATCCTTAAGATAGAAGGATGTGAAGGAGGTAGGGGAACGCCAAAAGGCAGCCCTCAAGATATCCTCCAAAGGAATACCCTGAAAAAGCGCCCAGGAAGTGGAAACACTCCTGGTATCGTGCGCTCTTGGAGGAATCTCAGACAGAAGAGCCTCCGAACCCGCAGCTTGGATAGCCTCGACAATCCAACGGGAGATAGTCTCCCGTGATGCTGGGGAATAAGGGTGACGGGAAATGAGAAAGAGCTGATCATCCTTACGAAAGACCTTAGTCCTATCCAAGTACCATTCGAGCGCCCTAACAGGGCACCAAGATTTGTCCTCTTTAACGGAAGAGAATTCCGACAGAGGACTCAAGAACACTTCGATGGAGCCAGAAGCATCAGTCTGATTCTTGGCAATAAACGAAGGTCGAGGGACAAGACGTACACCTTGCCTTTCCCATCTGATATGCCCGGGCGCCGTAGAGAGAGCCTGAATAGTGCTTCTTCTCTGCCCAGAAGCAATAGCGACAAGAAAGGCAGTCTTAATCGAGAGATGGTGCAACGACGCTTTGCACAACGGCTCAAAAGGCGGTTTGGCCAAAGCGTCCAAAACCAAAGGAAGACTCCACGCAGGAGTCAACTGGCGATTTGCTGGTCGTTTTAAGAAAAACGATCTTAGCAAATGGGTCAAGAAGGGAGAGTTCGAAACTCCAGAACCATCAGAAAAACCAAGGTGAACTGCAGCAATAGCTGATCGGTATCCACGAATGGTAGAGAGAGATCTACCCTTATCGAAAAGGGAGATCAGGAAATCTGCAATAGCACCGACTGAGGCAGAACGGGGGGAAACTCCCCCCTCCTCACACCAAGCATGGAAGGCTTCTAACCTCGAGTTGTAAACAGCTCGGGTAGATTCTCTTCTACTCTGGACTATGAACTGGGAGGCTCTCTCTGAGAGTCCTGCAGTCCTCGCATCCTCCCCGACAGAGGCCAGGCGGTCAAATGTAGAGCCGCTGGACGAAGGTGGAGGATCCCCGATAGGGGTTGAGCTATGAGGTCTGCTCTCCGGGGAAGGGAGAGCGGCCGACCTTCCAGCAGAGAGAGAAGAAGAGGAAACCAAGGTCTCCTCGGCCAACAAGGTGCTATGAGCAAAACCCACGCCTGATCCTCCTGAACTTTCCGCAGGACCTGAGGAATTAAGGAGACCGGCGGAAAGGCGTAACCCCGGAAGTTCTCCCACTGAAGGGAGAACGCATCGAGGGCCCAAGCCTCTGGATCCTGCACTCGAGAGCAGTATCGCGGGAGGCGATGGTTGAGAGATGTCGCAAACAGATCTATCTCTAGAGGGACCCAGACTGAACTGAGGTAATCGAAGACCTCTTGGTTCAGTGTCCACTCGGAGGGAAGGCACATGCCCCGGGACAGAAAATCTGCAATCAGATTGTCTTGGCCGGGAACATAGGAGGCTATCGGAATTACTCGGTGAGACCGACACCACCTCCACAGCTTGGCGGTCAGATCGTTCAGAGTAGTGGAACGAGTCCCGCCTTGTCGGTTGATGTAGGCAGCAACAGTGGTGTTGTCCGTCAAAATCAGGACGGAGCGACCTACTATCATGTTCTCGAAATGACGGAGAGACATGAAGACTGCCATCAACTCCAACACATTGATGTGGGGTAAGGTGCACAGGTGTGACCAGTCCCCCGAGACCACCTGGTCCGAACAATGGCCGCCCCACCCCAGAAGAGAGGCATCCGTCGAGATGGAGACTGACGGAAGGGGCGTGCGAAGAGACTTGCCTTGAAGAAGGAACGACTCTTTCGACCAGGGGGTAAGCAGGCGTTTGATTTCTCCGGTGAGAGGAATCCACACCTTGAGAGAGTCTACACTGGGCTTGAAAAACTTCAGAAGATGAAGTTGGAGTGGCCTCATATGAAGCCGACAGTCTTGGAGGACATCCACAAGGCTCGATAAGTGGCCCAGGAATTGGAGCCATCGGCCTGCCCGAACTCGACGTAAGAGGCGAAGAGATCGAGCTAGTAAGACAATCGCTTGAACCCTCTCCCGACTGGGGCGGGCGACTTGGTTCGCGATGTCTATTTCCGCACCCAGGTAAATGGGCTTGCGAGTAGGAGTCAACTCCGACTTGTCCCAGTTGACTATGAACCCCACTCTCTGTGTGGTACAGAGGAGTAGGTCCATGTGAGACTGAAGGACGGACACAGAGCTCGCCACCAGGAGCCAGTCGTCCAGGTAAGTGAAAAGTCTCAGACCGCGATACCTGAGGAAAGCGGCTAGGGCAGAGACTACTCGAGTAAAAACTCGAGGTGCCGGTTTCAGGCCGAATGGTAAGGCTTTGAACCGGAAAGTTTCGCCTTGGAAGGTGAAACCCAACAGGTCCCTTGAAGAAGGGTGTATCGGTACGTGAAAGTAGGCATCTTTCAGGTCTACCGAAATGGCCACGTCTGACGGTCTGATAGCCGGAAGAATCGAGGCCAAGGTTTCCATGCGGAAACGCTCTCTTGGTATGAAGGTATTTATGACCTTCATATTCAAGATCATTCTGAGCTTCCCCGAGCGTTTGGGAATTACAAAGATAGGGGAGAGACACAGATGGGGGTGGTCTCGTACCCTTTCTATCGCACCCTTTTCCAGCAGCTCTTGAATCTCTGAGGAGATGTGCTCTTGGAAAAGGGGCGAGAGTGTAGGAGGGTTGCGGCGGATGGCACCGTGTGGGAGGGGCTCTGCGAGCTTTATGCAGAAGCCTCCTCGCACGATGGAGAGCACGAACTTGTCGTCGGTAATTTCTTCCCAGGCGGGAAGAAAGTACTGAAGACGGCCTCCAACCCTCTCCTCCAACGCTCGGGGCGCACCTTCAAACTCGCCGCGAATCGTGGGCCGAACCACGGCCCCGACCGCGACCTCGGGCCTTCTTCCTACCACGAGGAGAAGGCTCCGCCTTGGCTCCAAACGAGTGTGGAGCACTGGGCTGAACTTGCGGTGCACGAGCGGGCTGATAGCCAGAAGAGACACCGCGTCGAGGAGGTGGAACGTTAGCCTGAGCCTGCGACTTCGGAGCGGAGGACTTAAGGCGTTTGGAAAGTTCCGCCGCCTGCTTACGTGATTCAACTTCATGTTGGATCACCTCAGTCACCTTACCTCCAAAGAGGTGTTGACCGGAGTGGGGAACACTGGCCAAAAGGGCAGGTATGTCCACGTCCGCAATGCCCAGAGAGGAAAGAGCCAGCTTCCTCCTAGCATTGGTGGCTAGCGCTGCCGTAACAGACAGCTCCGACCACAACGAGCCCGTCAAAGACAAGAGGGCTTCGTCTAACAACAGAATGTCCGAGTCGGACATCTGGAGTTCCTGGCTCCTAGCCCGAAGGGAAAGGAGCGTACCCAAGTAGGCAGTCAGTCTCAGGCCAGACCTGGAATGGGTTTCCATCAGGTTCGGGAACTTCTCCGCTTTGGTGTAACCTGTACTCTTAAAGTTGACACCAAGCCTTCCACCTACATGAATGAGGTCACTGGAACAAGACTTTCTCGTAAAGAAATCGAGAGTGTCTTGCTGGGAGAAGGTGAAATCCCTGGCCAAGGGACGAGCCTTACCAAGAAGGGAAGGAGGCTGTGAAGAGAAGTCATTATAGACTCGCTTAAAGTCCTCCGTAAGAGGGATGCCCTTGGAGGGACGCTCACCTTTGAAAAGGAGAGACGGATGTCCCGAATCGACCCGACTCGGTAAATACGTGTCGGGAAGATATTTCTCCAGCAGGGCTTGAGTATCGACCGCCAGGGACCGAAAGGTCTGGGGCGTAACCTCAGCCTGTGAAGAGGCATCATCCTCCGAGAATCCCGACTGCGAAGCCTGATCCCAAGAAGGGCGGTTTAGGCAGTCCCAGGATTCCTCCCCAGGCGGAGCACCAAGTGCCGCTGGTAGGGGAGCAGCCCCGACCGGACGATCAAAAGCTGAACGTGGTCGGGAGACGCCCGAAGAGGGGCGGCAAGACTCATGTCTGTTGGAGCCCAACAGCACTGAGCCGGATACCTGAGCAGAGGAACCGGATCCCAATCCACTGGAACCAGTGGTGGAAACCAAGGGAAAATCAGCGTTCCTAACCGGCGGATAACCGGTAAAACCGGATTCGGGGACCGGCAAACCGGTATCCGAAACCGGAAACCGAATTGCATCCGGTATCCGAACCGGATCCGAAACCGGACCCGGACCGGGACGGGTACAGGTATCCCCCCCTCCCCTAGGGGGGGAGGGGTTGGAGTCAGGTGTGGTGGGGGGTACGGACATAGAGTCCGACCAACCACTCTTCTCCACAATGATCTTCAGATATTTCAGAAGTTCATGGGAGACGCCCGACTCGGAAGAAGTAGTCGACCTCGGAGGGCTAACCCGCTTCTTCTTGGCCCCCCCTGACACAGTCGGTGAAGACGCGGTCGATGTCGAGGGGAGAGAGTCCGCCCCGCCGGCCGGCTGGGCAGGACTCTGGCGCTTACGTTTCTTGGACAGGCGAGCATTTTTACCGCTCCCTTTATCCTTTGAAACGGGCGCCGCTTCCGTAGTAAGCCCTGCACTGGGTACATTAGGAAGATCACGACTCCTTTTACTCTTACCCGCCTTGCTTGGATTAGAAGCGTGCGGAGAGACAAAGGGAGCCGACCCCTGAGCGAACACATCCGTGGCTAGAGAGCGAGGAGTGTCACTCGAGCGAGACGAACTGCGGGTTGGGGTATTGCCCACAGTTTTATCGGCGAGAGGTATCGGCCTAGTGAGGCACTCACTCTCCCCGTCGCCTTGTATTGCCTGTAAAGGCAATACATTGCTCGTCTCTATCCCGGAGAGAGATATTGGCCTAGTGCGGCACTCACTCTCCCGGTACATCCCGCATGAGTTGGTTGTCAATACAGACGACGAACTCATCACGGGGCGAGCCTCACACGAGGCGGGCCCTAACTTACCTACAGTCGAAGCTCCGGGGAAGATAACATTGGTGCGAGATGAACCTCTCGCAGCCAACCCTCCCAAGGCTAGGCGAGTCCCCACGGAGGGGGAGGAAACACTAGCCGTACGAGACGGAGACTTCGACATGACTGAAAACAAAGACAAGCAAACAAATACAGAACTAATATATAACAACAACCAACTCACAATTCAGAGTGGGAATAAACTCCTAAGGAGAAACACAACGTTCTGATAAAACCGCTTGCCAATGCGCGTTGAATTGAACCACCTACAGACAGGGCAACCCGGGGATAACCTACGGGGGAAGAGCCCGACGTGGCGTACTAGACACCGTCTGTGTGTAATGCCCCGAAGGGGAAGAAAAACGGCAAATTAATTTGATTAAAATACCGTGAAGGAGGTGGACTTAGGAAAAGTCCGATACACCAAAATGCTTGTAAAAGGTTGGTGAACGGAATTTTAATAGCGAATAGCAACCAAAAAAGCTTTTGGAAGTAAAAATCTCGCAATTTAGGCTAAGACTTAGCTCGTAGATGTCACTGCTCTGACGGGCGAGAAAGGAAGAGGAAGAGCATGGCGGCTGCGCGATCATGATTGGTGGACGGGGAACACACGCGGGCGGGGCGTGCGCGTTTTGACTTAGCTTTTCTCGAATGACGGCATAGTTTGGGAAACTAGCAAATAGGTAGATACATTGATTTATTGCTGTAAATAAAGTAACTGTTTCACTTGCAAATTAGATTCTAATTCTATTTAATTCACGCAGAAGGCCTTTAATTCATAAAACATATCTATGGTGTCTTTTATCCCCCTGCCCCCCCCCCCTTCCATAGACTTTGGATAAAGACATGGGTGTGCACACTGAATGAGTAGACCTCTAATGTAAAACCAGAAATTTTCGTGTGCATTAAACTTTCGCGAGATTCGTGAAAGTTTCATGCCGCGAAATAATCGAATCAAAATTGAAACAACATAAAATTATTGCAATTGGCGAAAGTTCTTTGCTGCAAAATTGGCTGTAATTAACAATTTGCGAAAGTTTCTGGTTTACAATATATAAAAATAGAGCTTTAGTTTTTACGGGGTAATAGTCATAAGGACAGCTATTCATAAGGACCGCTATCCATAACGCGTGACGAAATGAATAGCAGTTTTGTATGAATAGCGGTCTTTCTACATAGCGAGCAAACCATAGACAAATTACTTCGATATTCATAAGGACTTCCGTTCATAAGGACCACTATTCATAACTATTCATTAGGACCGCTATTCATAACGCATGTTAAATGAATAGCGGTCCTTATGAATAGCTAGTGGACCCTGTTTGTATACATGCAATGTTTGGGCAAGCTCTATCAGGTGATCTGACATTTGCTTGGGCGAAAATTGCTTTGGGCTTTACACCGTAAAAGATATAGGGTAAGGGTTAGTGTTGTGATTTTGATTTTACATTAGATATAGCGTAATGGTGTAGGGTTGGGTGGTCGGTCCACGATTGAATTTAGGGACTTGGTAACTGACGGCCGAGCAAATGTCGCTGGTGCATGTGTCATACAACCTTCAGGCATGGACAAGTTTATGATGCCAATACTTACACACAGAGAATGAGTTTAAGTCGTGAAGAGCAGCTCAAAGTGGCTGCCAATTTGCGTAGGTCTACAGCAGATCAGGTGGAAATTGGCTCGTCCTCTCTCAAACACAAGCTAACTGAAAGATATAATGACGAAAATATTGTTGCTTGTTAGAAATATATATATATATAATATATATAACGTAGATTTAGGAAAATACTACTGGTTCAGCCTGGTTGTAAGAAATACATTCACTCATCAATTGCTAGGTAAAGTTAAGCTACATGTAGACCCGATTTGCATTGGAAATACAGTGAAAATTTGCATTCAACTTCCTGAAGATTCCAATGTATTGAATTACTGTTTATCATCGTCAGTGGACTTACATGTATTTTGTACTCACTGCATCACATGTTCCATTACTGAACTCTTTCATACCATGGAATAACGTGAAGTTGTCATTCAGAAAAGCCTTTTTCAAGAATGGACAGCTACATGTACATGTACATGTAGCAATATCTTTCATATGGAAGTTACCGTTGCATTACTCCTCTCAGTGAAAAGGAATATGCCTAATAATAGTAATGATACAAGATCATGCATCATACAGCACATTTCTCTTTATATCAAGTTTCAAGCTCTGGTCGATTTTGAATGATTTTTAAGTCATTTTCAGCTAGAGAGTTTATTACAAACTACATGCATTATTCAATAATAATAATTTGTGTTTAATATACATTAGCTCTGACATGTTCACAAAAAATAAGGAATGTAATAATGAAACATAAACGGTGATTACAAAATAAGGAGGAACTTTCATCATATCTGACATTGTGATACTATCAATATTCATTTGGGGGGGGGGGGGGGGGGGGGCGAGGGTCGGGGGCAGGGGATCTTGGAATAAAGTCAAGGATCCCGGAACATTGGAATAAAGTCAAGGATTTTGGAACGTTGAAATAAAGTCAACTAAGTTTGAACTTGATCACAGTTCAGAAAGTTTCCTGCACTATTAAACACTGTAACAGACTCGAGCAATCCTTTGTTGACATATCATTATCTGTTTTAGCTATTATCAGCATATATCCATGCAGGTTTCTTGCCTACACTGTAATTATAAACATAACAAAATGTTGACATTAGTCCATTTCACATTCTTGAATTAGTAAACCTTTTTGATAAGCATGTGCCATGTAAACAGTAATCACCAGTAAATATTCACCTCACCTGGACCATTATTAAACTGTAAACTTGCATAGCACTCATTACGCTCAAATAGACCGCCAACCAAGGAGTCTCAATGTATATGTAAGGTGGGATTTTTTTTCACGTCAGTCATGTGATTGCACTTTTGTTCTTCTTCTTTCACACGTAGACCTACTGTATACATAAAAGCGTTTATGTGCCTGAATGCTTTCTAATATTTTTCATGCAAATTACCAAATTCGTGAGAGGAAGTGTCTCTAGTAAATCAACTAAAATCAACTTTTAAAAACTTACTGTATGCCTTATTTACTGACAGCTTAATTTTGGCCGTTATCCAATTTTTTATATTCATTTATATCATTATAATATCACACAAATTTAACATTCCTAACAAAAAAATCAACTGGGATATGCAGGTCTTTTGGTTGGTTACGTTTTTCTCTCATGCATGTTATGTAGATGTATGAAAATCAAACGACACAAATTTTTAAAACCATTTGAATTCAACCCATTCACGTTTCATGCATTATAAATTACAAGCATTCGTGTCCTGCAGAGTGAATTTAGGACAAAGCAGGTCACAAGCTTATAAACAAACTCCCCCATCTACCAGCAGTAACCTTTCCCCCAGGCTACGCTATTTAATAATTAAACATCCCCTGACGTTTCCGTTGAAGCAGCACACTGTCGCCAGCTACTAGCTGCAACAGCATCCGCAGTGTAGGACGCAAGCACACACTGTTTGCCGAGCCTGAGCTAACAGAGCAAATATAGACTGAGCTTTTGGGATGCACAGGCATGCACACACGCTTTGCCACATTTAAATAATTTGCTCTATGGTCGTCAACAAAATGAGGCCTCTGTACAGCACTAGGAGGATGTTGCGGCACGCATCCTCCACTCTCACTCCATCTACATGTACTACACAAGATGTAAGGACGGATGCTAGCCTTGAATGTCTCCCTAGATTGCATTGTTATAGTCTCATGTATATTCCTCTGTCACATCGTAATAGTCTCTTGTATTTTAATGTGGACTTTCCTTGAACCTTCCCATCTTCCTGACAAGTGTCCTCCGTGATTGCTTGAAGTAGACACGCACACAAACACATACGCACACTTACTGTACAATATATACATGTACATGTCCTACCCAAACCTCCCCCCCCCCCCTCCTCAATCATGTGAATCCTCCTCTATTTAAGGCACTTACGTCATCCTGTATTTGATTGTTCAAGATGCATTCATGTACTCTAGCCATTTCCAACAGACATTAACATCACATTCATTGTCTAATTAGCCTTATCTGTTTTTCAAGTGACTTCCCCGTTTTACTAAAGGCTGTAAATTATGTCCATATACATGTAAGTGTTTGTGACCATCTTCATTTACGATATTAATGGCCTACTTCATCATTTTTAAAAACCTGGTCCAATTCATATTAAGATAAATTTGGTCAAACATGCCTAGTGTAGCCATTCTCTACATGTATCTCCTTATACCCTTCATTTAATACCCTCTCCCTGTCCCAATCATGACAGACGAGTTTCCTCCCTAGTTTTTCAGGGTCTACCTAAAGACATGTACATCACTGTAAAAGTCTCAATATGTGGATATATGTTGAACACACCTCGCCCAAAATATCTTCCATCTCCGACCCCCCCCCCCCCCGCCCCTTTCTCTATCATCCTACTATAGGCCTAATCAGAAAAAAAAACAAAACTAAATGAGCCTTTCCCCTCCTCTCCATCATTACCTTCATCACTCATCACCCATATAGAACACACCTCATATAAATCTCATTAACTTTCTCAATCAACCTAATTAAGAAAGAAAAAATGCATGAAGTGCGCCCCCCCCCCTTCCATATCACCTTCATCACTCTACCCATCAACAGTGTAGAAGACAACTTGCCCTGCCACGCCCCTCTCCCATCTACAATTTACACCCCTTCCCTCTCGTTTCCTCACCCTTCATTCCATACCCTCTCTCTGTACCATTTTCATTTTCTTTGTCTATCATTCTCATGACAACAAATTTATTAATCCCCCCGTAAAACTTTTATGATTTATATAGGCAGAACACAGTTGCCTTTCTTTCACCGCCCCTCCCCTCTCCTTCATCTCCTCATTTCTAATCTTGTACCCGCTCCCTATCAATCTAATTTTCTCTGTCTGACATTCCCATCATGATTTACAAAAAACACAATAAAATTCACCAAGCAACAAAATTCCTTCCCTTCCCCTTCTACAGGTAGGACACATGTTACATGCCTAACCCTGTACCTGTTCCCTATCTTTAATCTCAATCTCAATTACATTTTCTAGCACCTTTATCATGGCAAAATGGGGTACTTATACTCAATAACTAAAAAATACATTCCCCTTCCCCTCTCTCATATTATGACATGCTGCGCTCTATGTAGATGTAGATAGAGGATACAAACCTTCCTCCTGTCCCTCACCCCAAGGAGTTATCACAGAACTCCTTGCTCACCCCGCCCCTTCTCCACATTCCCTAACCCCATACCATCCCACCCTATCTCAATTTCATTTAAAGGGATTCTGTAACTTTGTGGAGGCTTGATTTTAATAAATTGTTGAATTTTGACATCTGTCTTGTATAATGATATTCAGAAGGATAAATAAATAAGCCAGGCATAGAAAGGTTTTCAAATATATAATGCTATTATTAAGATATCTATGACTGAATACCCCCATTTACGAAAGCTTATGGCCATACGCTTTAGTCTAACACTGAGTCTATGGGGGAAAATGAGTCTGGCATTTCCGGTCACTTGCATGTTTACTTTTGTGAAGCACATGATGATTTTGAAGTGCCTTTTTCCCCCTGGGCTTCATATTTCCACCATATTACATACACTGATAGCATGTACATGTACATGTAAGGCCAGGCAGCCCAGATTTTATCAAGCCTCTACAAAGTTACCAAATCACTTTAATACCTCATCCTCCTCAAAACTAAACCCCTAATATCTTATACAACAGTCCTTCTGTCCTTCCTTCCCTTAAGTACATGAACAGAAAGATACATGTAGCTGAAATGTTTATACACCCTGTAATGTACATTGTAGGACAAACTTTTATTCATGCCCCTCCTTGAAGCCCCCCCCCCCCAACAGAATCTCCTTATCCCCTCAACCCCACATATCTCCTTATCTTAATCTCATTTTCATTATTATACTCATTAACCCAAAACAATGAAAAACTCAACACATTAATAACAGTCCTTCCTTCCTGCAGGTATAGATACATGTGCATACAGTCGAAATGTATATAATGTGGGATACATTTTTGTATTCACGCCCCTCCTTGAAGCCCCCCGCCCCCCACCCCCAGTATCTCTTCATCCCCTAACCCCATACCCTCTCACTATCTCAATCTCATTTACTCTGTCCTTCCTTCCTTCCCCTCTAGGAAACGCACACAACTGCAGCTGAACGGTACGTGATAAGCCACTGGCAACGCCAACCCGACATCAAATTGAATGATAATTAAAATCGTAATGCAGCACCAAGTAGTAAGCTCTTCGTATTCTCTACATACGCTATATGTTGGGGCCATACAAAGAGGGAAACCAGTAAAATATGCTATGTACATGTAATCCACTTGTCAATTCGTCTCCAACAACTGCATGTCGTACTGCCATGTATGTGTATGGTGGACCGAGCTTTCAATTTATGGTCACTCTAGACGGAATTACATGTGTATGACATATGCCTGGCTCCATATTAATTGGCTTATGATTTAGCAAGCTTCACGTCATAATCTGTATTTTTATGTGTGATGACCAAAGTCTGCAATATAATCATGATTTTTAAAAATCTATAACTAATGGATACATGTACACATATTTTCATGAAGACATTTCTTATTTTACAGGCTGAAAGGACATCTTCCCAGAAAACGCACATGTATCACCTATAGCAAGAGCAAATTTAGTACTCAAGAATAGTATACATTTTCATTAATTTTCTTAATTAAGTGTCAATGCTGATGACTTTTTTTTTCAAAACTTTTTCCAATTCTTCTACTCATTGTTTAGTCTGAGAGTTTTTCATCTAGTTTAGTGAGAGAGTACTTTTACTTTTGCAGATAAATATCATCAATGTGAAAGTTCTTCATTTATTTGGAAAGATGGTTCAAGGTATTGCTATAATCACCAGCAGCACATTACCAGGTCCTCCGTCACTTGGGAAATCTTCCATGTTAATTTGCATTTTTGAAAGCTTCTCTTGATCACGAGAGGCCTTGGAAATTCTTCAAAGTTCTATACTTACATGTACATGTACAGCTTATTTACAGAAGCATGTGAATGATAGTTGAATTAAATAACAATTGAATGTAAAATGTAAATGCATGTACATGTATGCTGCTCTTTCTGAAAGAGAGCAACAGGTCTATTTAATCCATAATGCATCAATATATCAAGTATCAGAAGAAAAAAATAAACAGGAATGCTACTATTCAATTTTCACAGAAATATTCAGTTTTTGCATAATATTGTGATGTACATGTAAAAAAGAAACAGTTCATGCCTCATATCTGAAGTTACATGTACATATAAGCCTGTATGCATGGGTGTCACTCAACACTCAAACAATGGTGGGGGGGGGGGGGTGGAACCAAATTTGCCAACCAATTACATTTACCTAAAAGTCTTCCAAAAAATTTCAAACAAAAAGAAAAACAAAGATCCTCATATTTTTTAGATTTTCAATTGCGAATTAGTTGAACTGTACTTTCAAATAATTATACTAATTTTTGTAAAAAAAAAAAAAGGGGGGGGGGGGGTTACCAACTCTTTAGATTTTCTGACAGCCTCCCAAAATTCATAATTTGCCTACTGAAGATTTTGAATGGGGATATGTCATCCCCCCCCCCCCCCACTGAGACATCCCCTCTAATGATGCCCCTGCTTACATGTAATCCCCAGAATGATCATTAATGGAGGTTTAATCATTATACTGTCTGCTGTCACTCCACCCACTCATCAAACAAGAGCAATGACTGTCATCAAACATTCATTCTTGCCAATTCAGATATGATAATTTTGTGGTTTCCATTTTTCATATGGGAGTCTAACTCTAGACAGCATGAGCCTGTGTAGAGCTACAGACTGGCTTTCTGGCTTTCTGATTAAATCTTGAGATAAAAACTAAACTTTTTATTTTAGATGTGGATGAATGTGATGAAAATGTTCATGTACACCCCTGTATCTCTATATAAAAAAATGAATGTACATGTACATGTACATACAATGTGTAGATTTTTGCATACCTGTATTTCCCTCTCAATTTCTGCTGATTAAGGGAGGTGTCAGATGAACTTTAGAAAAATCTATGAAAATATTAAACCTGCTACTCTCTTGTCTGAATACTCTGATGACTTGAGCTGAACTTCGCAATAGATAATGCACCTAAAACAAGAACTCTTGTAATTATATCTGTGATAATGACAATATGAGCCAACAAAACTACTTCACATAGAAATGATATACCTTTCCAAATATTAAAATAGTGTTTTCCACTTTACAATGAAGAACCAATAGATTAATACATTTCACATTTCTGTTGGACTGCAACAAAATGGATATTGGCAGAAATTTCAAAATCCATCACAAGTGGAAATAAATGGCACTACATGTACATCTGAACTATCAAATCAATAAGGGTTGTCTTAACCATCTATTCACCCATTCAATGCAATAAATAAACAAACAAATAAAGCTGATGCAAAACAAAACGAAAGAAAAATTCCAACAGCTTTGGCAGAGACTAGGCGAGGGATTCCCTCACACCAGCTACTATGGCTAGAGAAAAAAAAAGTATGAATGAAATGACATTCCACCAGGTATGAGTCATCGTTGGTTAGAAAGGGTATTCCCTGGTCTGCCCATGTTGATGTGTATTCTCTGCTTGTTCAAATGACTCATACAGGAGGAGGCAGAATTTTAAACAGCAGTAGTAGTATGGTAGTCTGCCCACCGCAGACTTTATTTTTGTTTTGAGCAATAACTGATGATGATGATTAATGAGTTTAGAATTTTGATAACTGGTACTTAAGTGAAGATTAGTTTAAAGTCCAAAGATTAGTGTCAAAACAAGATATAGAAAGGGGAAGAAATGTTTTTCCTAAAATATTTGGGGTCTTGTTGATAAAGCAATCATAGACAAGAGGGACCAAATTACAGATTTATTCAAACACCCTAGAGGGTATTGGTCCTGCTGTGTATGACTATGTCAACATCACATCTGCATGCAGAATAACAACACTCACACTGGAAATCTGCAATGTGACAAATTGAATATTCATAGTTTTTATACGGTACAACCAGAGAGATACAATGTAGGAGTGAACTTCCATCTCCCTGGAACAACACCTAATAAAACACCTAACAAAACACACAAACTACATGTAGGCTACTTGTATCTCAAAGAGTCTTCAAATACAGACTAGCAAAGGTGTAAAAATGGTGCCCAGCCGCTACATCATGATGAGCTTCTCATATGAACTTGCATTTTGAAGAGCGGCATTGAAAGAGCATGGAAGCTTCTCATTGCATATTGAACGCCCCACTGTCCCTCGGGAATTTACTGCACCCAAAACCACTTGCCTGTTCATTCTTTGTTTCTCATCTCCACTGTATTACCTAGCATGCACGGCAACACGTACATGTACATGTACATGTACATCAGCGGCGTTTCGAGCATCGTTTCCACCTCACTGGGAATGCATATTATGTCTGGCTTTGATAAATAGAGAATGTTGATCCAAATTGGCTATTCAATGAGACAATATACTCCTGTTTTTTGCACTGATCAATTAACAAAATTTGGCAATAAGCACATTAGCAGTGTCCATACATGTACATCGTGTACAAGTAGCTTTATTTTGACCTACAATGTACATGTAAGTATGTCCGCGCTTTGATAAATAGAAGATATTGACCTGAACTGGCCAGTGAATGAGCCAGTGGAGAAATATGCAGCCTCATATTTTTTTTTGTATTGATCAATTAACACTAGCAATCTACAAGGACACATATTTTGACATAATGCCAAATATTCAAGTGATACTGGGTGTGTCTCCCTATACAGGTGCATGTATGTACATGTATTTATAGACATTCATTCGCCAGACATGCAGTGTCCAAGTATTTGCATTTATCATTCTTTATCATTATATTAGTTCCTACCTTTGTTTACTATAACTTCCATTTGGAGAAAAAAAAAATGTATGCAATATATTAATGAAGAGTTTATGCCTACATGTACATGTAATAGGGTGTCCGGAAGATATTTGAGTTTGTGTACCAAAAGCATACTGAATTGTGTACCAAAAGTGGTCTGTTTTTTGTCCTTTACTCAATGCACTTCTGCATGTTGATCTCCACATTTTTATATCAAATGTTTGGTACCATTTGATAGAGAAAGTTGTTGTCTACATTTCAATACTTGGATCCTTAAATGTTACTGAGAGGGAAAAGAAATAGAAGGTAAATAGGAAATGCTTGTCAAAATCTTATGAAACAACTGCATTTCCCATTCAATTACAAGTACAATGTCAATGGAAAACTGATTTTTAGACATTTTTGGCCATTTTTTGAATTTTGACAGTTGATCCCAATTTCAAATCAATATAAATCTTATATAATCTGAAAGAGGATACATTATGCTAACTTTTCATTGGTGGATCCCTGCATGAAAATGAAAATTGAAAAAGTAACGGCCTGATAAATGTCATTTTTTCAGGGTATCCCTGTCCATGTTTATATTACAGAGCAAATGGGCGAAAAGGGGCAGAAAATTACCTTGATTTTGAGGAACTCTATCTCTTGATAGGAAAGTCAGAAAATGATGAAATTTAAACCATGTGTCATCTGATAAATTATTCTTATCAAATATGTGAACAAAATTTCCAGAAAAAACCTGAAGCTTGAAATAAAAAATTTCTGTGGACACCCTACATGTAACATCACTGACAGCTATCTTTAATCTCTATTTCCATTTTCAATTCTATCTCATGACTATCTCTTTTTTCCTACATACTGTAATGTACATGCATATCTTAGTACATGTACCACTCTACATGTACTCTTCTACAATCAGAAAAAATGGGAGTAATACATGTACATGTACATGTACATGCAACATCATCTTCTGAGAGAGGTCAATACTTGATTCAAAGGATGCACATGATAACATTAAGGATAGTTATCAAATATACCTTGCGGTGAGAGGCTCCAGTTGACATTATGGATTCTCTGAGGTGACTGGCATAGCACTATGCCAGCCACCGAAGAATCCATAATTTCAACTGGAGCCTCCAAAAGAGTGCATAGTATATTTGATTTATATCCTACAAGAGCAAGCTTAGATAGATAAAAAAATAAATACTAAATGTACAGTAGAATCTACATGTAGATCTATACACTGCGAGGCTGCTCACGCACAAAAATTATTGTGATACACTCTTGTGATATCGATAGCAAAAAAAGTGACGTCAAAATATCGGTATAGTGAAAAATATTCGGAGGTCTGACGTTACGTGATATCCATTTTTTCTTCATGGAGAAAGTATTTGATGTCACATCAGACATTCCTGGCCAATCCTTGCATGATAATTTTATGATGTAGGATATACATGTAATATAAAATAAAACACATTTAAATGTGGGCAAGTCCAAGGTACATGTACATGTATGTCGCATACGTTACCAGGTATTAAAGTATCTTTATTATGGAATTGTGAACATACATATATGTAAATTGACAGAAAAATATTATTTTAATTGATATTTGAACTGATCCACGGTCCAGGAGGGCTATCAGGTTGATACAGTAATCAGCATACATGTACATGTACTAAATCTGTGGCCATTACAGTATGGGACAAAATACCTTGAACTTGCCCATGTCCATCTATTGAGGTCAGAATATTATGTTAGGGGGTGTGAGAGACACTCTATAATATATTTCAGTGAGAGATCCTAACTTTCATCCGCTGACACCAAGAAGGGCGTTAGCTCTGTACATACAAAATGATATGGTAACTTAATGCCCTTTTGACTCTCAGCAGAAGATGTACACTGTAATGGACAATATTCATTGTGATGAGTCATACGGTGTTCTTCTGAACTTTGCACCCATGAATGTATGTACTGACAATTTCAGCTACTGCAGGTGTATGAACCTGCACGTGTTTGCATACGATGACACATCATACAATTATTAATAACAAACAAAAAAAAATCTTTTTTTTTTGTGCCCATTCCACAATAATAGTGAAAGATATTTCTTCTAAGGGCCATGAATATAAACCTTTGTGAAATTACTTGTACATAAATGTAAATGTGTTATCATTATCTAGTGCCTGTTCTTGCCTGATATTCTTGAAATTTAATTACGATAAACAAGATGTACAAATACCTTTCAAAATGAACACTGGTGTATCAAATGTGTAGTCTTCTCTCAAGTCCGTAACCATATAAAATCAATACACAGCATGATAATTACATGTACTCGATGATCTTTTGCCAAATTATCTGTACACGGGTACAATCAATAAAAACAGCAGGGACTAAGCCATCAAGAAAGGTTGCCAATTCAAGAATATACTATCTTCAAACAGCTCTAAAAAGGTCACATACTGCTCTTTTGCATTGTATGCATGTGTGCATTACATTATACATGTAATGTACATGTAGGCTGTTTTTGTCATTTGTTTGGATATCATAGTGCATACATGTACCTCATTGCTATATTGACAGTATGCATTTAGATTTCACATATTAATGACTGAAAAGATAGAATAAAATTCTTTAACCTGTAAACTACTGAGCCCAATACAATCTTGGGATGAACTTTTAATGCCTGTTATGCCTGTACATCAATCAAATTATCAAACAAAGTAAACTATATGATGAAGTGATTTGATTCCTTTAATTTTTTACCATTCCTGTCATCATGAGTTTGCAAATTAGCATCAGTACATGCACTAAGTATACAACATAAACATACTACATATGCAGCTTTTCTATGAGAGATCACGCCCACATGCATTTCACTTACATTGTATTCATCTTTTAAGATGTCTACGAAGTCTACACCTGTAATGCTTGCTTTTAATTACTTTAATCGGCCTTTGCGAGAAAAAATATCCTCCATCACAAACAAATGAAAAAGTCCCACGTCATCACATCACACCCAGGAAGTGTACCTTCATATTCTTTTGATCTTAATTAAGACCACTCAGCATCTTAAAATTTATTTAAAGAACAAAAGCATTGTATTTTCTGAACACCCACATCATAGAGGAAGTGCTTTCACAAGTGTGAGGGAAATGACGCTTCCACAACTAAAGTAATATCATGAATGAAACAAAAGGATAAAAGTGGATCACGTGGAATGATATAATATTCTTAACAAATCAATTAATATGCATACAATTGCATCTTATCACGCCTACATGTGTACAATTGTATCTGCTAGTTGTATAGATCTGATAAGAGGCAATTGCATGAAAAACAAATCACCCATAATACTTGGACATGTAATGTATAAAATATACATAAATTTGTGGGGATTTGGGGGGTACAATAATGGGGGTAATACCTTAGAATTTCTTAACATCTTCCACAGAAGTTGGGTGCGAAACAATGTGCTCAGACTACAGGGTTTACATGTACGTTTTTCATCCAGAAACAATCGACGGAAGATATTTCATGAACAATTAATCCGTGAAACAAAGCATTCTAAGTCAAATTTTGCTCTAGAAAATTCATGTTTTCTACTCTAGAAAGTTCATGTGTGACAAGTGTAAAAAAAAATCTGTAGTGGCCCACAAGGGGATATTGTTTGCTTTGCAGGGGAAAGGCATTTGAATAATATACTTCTGGAAAGACTGGCCAACATGCATGTACTACATCTACATGTACATCCTCAACTGGACTGTATGCAGTGCATGTTCTTGCTACTGTACATGTAATTGGCCTTGCAAAGATTGCCATAAATTATTTTCATATCACAATGTAGGGAGAGCGGCAGGCACGGTCACAAATTTGTTATGGTGGCCATGCACAAGGCATGCAATATGGATTTTTGCGCCTGAGAGGAAACCGATTCACATCGCCACATTGCATGGAAGTTTTATAGATTCATCAACATGTAGGCAAAGAAGAGGTGGACTTGTATGTACACATATAAATGTATGCATTAAATTCTTAGATTTCCAGACTGTTTAATTGTAGATGATTTCTAAATCTAATAATGTCAAACCTGCTTTAGTGACCACCTGTATAGAAAGACCACCTGTCTATGAAAACCACAAAGTTTGTTACTCTTGAGAGTGTTTCTAACTGAAACGAGTGTTAAAGGAACCTGTACTTAAAGACCACCTGCTCAGCGGTCTTTATATGCAGGTTTCACTGTATTTTGTGACAATTCTAACTCCCAACAAAAAAAGGAGACAGGTTACAGTGCCAAAGAAATCAGAATTCCTATTGGGCATATTGCACTATAAAGGAAGCTTACATGCAGGCCTACACATAAAGTTAAAGTTTCAATAAAAATAACTAGGTTTACATATCCCACAAGTACAAATTAAGAATTTAAGATAAAGATCATTTACCTACATGTATAGTGCAGTACAACTAAGAGCCTACAATAGGTTTTCTGTTCCGAATTTTTAAATAGTATTTGATTTCTGTCCATGACTGCAACACAGGAAATAACCCGGGTCCGCTTGCTATTCATAAGAACCGCTATTCATAGAAAACCGCTATTCATTTAACACGCGCTATGAATAGCGGTCCTTATGAGTAGTTACGAATAGTGGTCCTTATGAATGGATGTCCTTATGAATAGCGAGGAAATTTGTCTGTGGTTTGCTCGCTATTCAGAAGGACCGCTATTCGTACAAAACTGCTATTCATTTAGTCACGCGTTATGGATAGCGGTCCTTATGAATAGCGGTCCTTATGAATAGCGAGGTTACCCCAAATAACCATGGTGTTGTGATTTCAAGACAGAGTTGTGTCCACAAAACTGGAGTGGTAACTTCTAAAAATGAAACTGTTGTACAACACTGTACCATGTAAATTTTTATCTCATGCCCACTGCAGGGTGCAATGCTCTGCTTTGTATGCTTGGAGAAAAACTATCTACATGTACATGATGTATTGTCTCACACAACAATCCATGATTCCAGGATAGTTAGTGTTGAGCTCACTGCTAATTAATTAGGGCCCAATAGATTGAAGTCAAGCCAATGCCTGCTGCAACCTCCTCTATCAATATCACTGCAACTGGACTCAGCTGTCTGAAGAACCAAGAGTATTCAAAACAACACTGACTACGACACAGACACCAGTGCTTACACACTCAAAACTTGTATTCAGAATTCAAGAAATATAGCCTCCAACTATGTCTCCTGAAAAATAGAATTCACCATGGAACTCTATCCTTCAAGAAGGTTAAAAATACAAACTACTTGAAATTTGGGATCAGGTTGGTGAAGTGTCGGCCAATATGCACATCCCAACAAAGCTACAATTTCCACTTATCAAACAGATAACAACAAAAAAAAAAAGGGGGGGGGGGGTAATTTGCTGAAAACACACCATTTCATTTCTGTGAATGTAACAAGCAACATATTACACATAAAACAGGAACAACATATGTTTTGTATGTAACAACTATAACATTTTATGTGTATGTGTATCTACATGTAAATGCAAAAATAATGTCAATTTTTTATGATTTTACAGCCTTATAAATTTACAAGAATACCTGTGAGTGACTGACCATGCGAATAGGGCTTGTATCAGGGCTGCTGCTTAGTCAAAAGGAGTCATGTGGTTCAACTTTTTCCATGTAAACAAGCCTTGTATCGTGGCTGAATTCAAAGGACTACCAAGGCTCAACTTGCTCCATGCAAACTGGGCTAGTATCTGAGCTCAAAGCAAACCAAGGTTCAACTAGCTCCATGTGAACAGGGCTTGTATCAGGCTCAATTCAAATGAGTAACAAGGTTCAACTTGCTCCATGCAAACTGGGCTAGTATCTGAGCTCAATTCAAACCAAGGTTCAACTAGCTCCATGTGAACAGGGCTTGTATCAGGCTCAATTCAAATGAGTAACAAGGTTCAACTTGCTCCATGCAAACTGGGCTAGTATCTGAGCTCAATTCAAACCAAGGTTCAACTAGCTCCATGTGAACAGGGCTTGTATCAGGCTCAATTCAAATGAGTAACAAGGTTCAACTTGCTCCATGCAAACAGGGCTAGTGTCTGAGCTCAAAGCAAACCAAGGTTCAACTTGCTCAGTGTGAACAGGGCTTATATCAGGCTTAATTCAAAGGAGTAACAAGGTTCAACTTGCTCAGTGTAAACAGGGCTTGTATCCTGGCTCTAATTCACGAGAAATAGGAGCTCATCTACTGCCAAATTCTGCATGCAATTTTGAGCCCAGCAAGGCAGGAGTAATTTGAGGACACTGCGATAAGTGGACTTCCATCCAGAGCCAAATCCTGCGGCGTCTCCTGATTAAGTATGGAACCCAGGCAGAAAAGGGGACCCCATCATTTCTCAACAAAGATCTTTCCCGACCCATTTTCTCTGATTCCTCGTGATCAGGGTTACTGATTGGGTAGTTAATGAAGCTGGCTAACGACAAGGTTAAATTAATCTTTTCTCACTGCCTACATGTACAGGTACATGTAATTATTCACACATTGATGAATAGACACATATTGTAATTAAAATTATAAATGAATTAAATAAACATTTTCTTTTTGACAAAATAAAGAATTGATGTTCATGTTATGAGGCCCACAAAATATGACTTTCAAAGGTATACAGTGTACTTTTTAAATTACCCTGAATTAGCTTTAATTTGATTCTTTTAAATTCAAGTAGCAAAAGAAATTTGGTATACATGTACTAAGAGAACAATGCAGCTCAGGCCCTGGGTGGCCCCTTCAGGTTGAAATACTGCACTTTGGGGGATGGAGGCGATGAGGGCTAAAACATAATTTTTAATATAAAATTTGATATAGGCCTACATGAAGTTTATTTTTCGAGAGCATGATAAATTTGGCTCTGAGCCCCCAATCCCTGACCCATTTCTTTCATGTTCTTGAAGAAACCTTTTTTTTTTTTTAAAGATCAACAGGCAAGCTCACCTTCTTCTGGGCAGTATTCCGCGATGAAGTTCTGCTTAGATTTTATCGACACGCCAGACAAGGTCTATAGACAGAGAAATCCACTTCACTATAGAGAATCCACAAGTTTGTGATAAAGATTCAGCTTAGATTTTATCACTAAGCCAGATGAGGTGTCAGGGCAGAGAATAAATCAGTCCTTACAGATATTCCACAAGTTAGAGACCAAGTTCAGCCAAGATCTTATCACAAATCCAGACAAGGTGTAAGAATGCCAAAAATCAACTTTGACTAAAGATATTCCACAAGTTTTAGGCCAAGTTCAGCTAAGATTTTATCATCAATCCAGACAAGGTGTTAGAATTCAAAAAATCAACATTCACTATAGATATTCTACAAATTTAAGACCAAGTTCAGCTAAGATTTTATCACCAATGCAGACAAGGAACTATTAGAACAGGAAAAATCAACTCTGACTGTTGAGATTTCATTAGTCTATCACCTTTACCTGCGACACTGTAACATGAAAACATAACACATAATCGTCCTTCACTCGCTGAGAATGTCACGATTCGTGAACTTCCCAATCCCGGTCACAACCGAATCTCTAGTCTGCAGCACAAAGATTCCCAGCTGTGTCTGCTTCAGATTTGGCAGTTTTACAGGACCTTGCTACAGTCTAATTGCTTCTATTGACATAGGAAGCTTTCGGCTACAGAGAATAGGAAGGTGGATATTTTCTCTCTTCTCCTGCGGAAGTTTTGAAAGAAGAAAAAAAGAAAATGCTCGCTTCGCGTGATTAGAAACAAACAAGGTCATCCACAGTTTGCACTGTTTAGGTAACCGTTTTTAAACTTTACAACAAAATCATCGGGATCTGTAATTAAATTACACAGGTGGAAATCATGTGAGGAACTGGTGGGCGATTACGTAAAATAATCAGAGGTACTAGCCAATTATGCATCATATATGATTTTCCACAACTCTGCTTAGAAGCTGACAATGGAATCCACTAACAACTCAAATCTGACATAACAAAACATGGCATTTTAGTAGATACCACGTAGACTGGTCAAGTTTAATAAAATGCGATAAGAATCCAACAAATACATACTTTCATGTACATGTAGGCCTATATAGATAATAGAAACCTGATAAAACACTTTCACAACTCAAATGACAGGAAACTGGCATGCATCTCTATAAAGGTGAACTGCTATTAAAAGTGTCCGATCCACAACATCAAGGGCACCTGCCAATTCAAAATACTGTTTGGATATAAAATCTACAGAATATCAATCAAAGAGAATCTGTATGCACTAGGCAGTAGACGAATAGGCCCTATACAGTATCCACAAACAGAATTAACATTTGCAAGCTCTGTCATGTACGGTACATGTACATACATACATGTACATGTATGTCAGTCAAACACTATTTAACCTTGTGCAGGGGCTGTTGCAAGTAGTGAGGAAATAAGCATTTCCCAAATCGGAGAGATAAATGTACAGACCTAGATAGATCAGAGGAGGATATACATGTAAATCTCCATACAGCGTGGGTTGACTGTGCGGCTCATTTCTCTCATTTCAACTACATGTAGGAGATAGATAGCAAAGATTTCTCAAGAATTTGTGCATGGAGTCTGTCGCGTCTTCTTGGGCCCTTGTCCTGGCGGGGCTGTCGGCCTTTCGATCGGCGGGTCTATGTCGGCCTCGCCTGTGTGTCTTGGCTGGTTTTCCTTCGTCCCCTTGGTGCCTTCATGGGGTCAAATTTGTTGTTGATTTATTTTTTCCATCCATAATCACCTTGTAATCATATATAAATAATATGATTGATTTGATTCTATAAATCTCATATAAAAATAAATAAAAAAGAGAATTTGTGCACCCTCAAATCTAGATCATCTTCGGAATATCAATTCCAGTCTTCTATTAATCTTCCATGGTCCATGGATTGTGGAAAACAAATATATACAACCATTTAGGCATTAATCTACCTTCCTACATGTCTCAAATGCCATAGAATTCAAAGATTATAAATATGACATACTGTATACATGTACATTAAAAAGGATTTTCAATGTGGACATATCATTTGCATTGACTATTCCTAATGATTTTGAGGCATGGATGAAATGAAATGCATCATGTCTGGAATACAAAGGAGTCTCCCTCCCTTGATTCTCCCTTCCCTCTTCCTGCATCCTCTCCCTCTTATCACCACTACCCCCCCCCCCCCTTATCATCCTCTCCTTCTTATCATCCCCCATCAACTATTCCTCACACTATTCTCTTCCTCTTGACATCTTGCTTCCACTGAAAGAGCCCAATGCAGCTAAGCAAAGAGAGCTCTTCATTCATCACATAAATGGATGCACACACCCGTTTCCATCAGAGACCTGTGGACACTTCTTTTTTTCTCTCTGGTAAATCACTGCAAATTATACAACTTGCAGTGAAAGGGGCATACACAAAAGATGCATATTGTATAAATATTGTACAATGAATGTACATGTAGTAGTGAAGTAGTTTCCAATGCACAGATGAAAGGTTGGTTCCTTAACTTCCATTAAATGTAAGCATTTAGTTTGAGCAGAATTGAAGCAAATAAACAAAAACAAAACCAGAACGTGAGTGAAAAATTGTACCGATATAGGAAGATACAATAGGAAAATTAAATAAAGTATCCCACTTTCTTGAAGATATATTACACTTGTTCTTCTGCAAACACAATGTACATGGAATGAAATGTATTTAATTGCAATCTCTTTCCATAAAATGAAAGACATCAAGTACAACAAAGCAAATGAAATTGAACTGTATTTAATCTGTGAAAGCAGCCTGCCTGATCGAGCGAAGAGGGAAAAAAATTGGCTTGAAATTCACCTCACCCTAATCCTTTATGAGTGCGCTCCTAAAGTATGAATTTCTTACTGTCCACCTCTCTATTTTGTTACAGCCCAGTAGCAATCCATCCCTAATAAATTCAGAGGCCAATCTAGACACAATTGAGCATTGAAGCCCACGCTATCCATGGCTAAGCAATCCGTGGCTAAGCAATCCGTCCTCGCGAGTTGCATAAATCAGGATTTATTGATAGATTTGTACAGCGCATACTTGCACTACACTATTTGACTACGAAAACAAAAACTGGGACAATCTCCAGCAGTGATCTTAGATTTACAAAAAGCAGTTTTCATCTCTGCAATATTAGCACATGGAATCACAAAATTTTAATTGATACGTGCTATTGACATGATTTTCATCAGAAATAAGAAATGGGAAGACGATTAGACGAGTCATGCTACTGAAATAATTATTTGTTTTCGTTATAAAGTCAACAAGGAAAGGCCTAAATGCATGTGTCAATATATTCCATTAAAATACATTTTGTATAGTGTACATGTACATGTAGGCCTACAATACATTATATATACCTACCAACATACTGTGATGAGATGGGGAGGGGGCAGGGACTCGAGGGAAAAGAAGGGGGGGTATAGGGGAAGGGGAAGTGGAGAGCAAAGAGAGAGAAAGAGAAAGAGAGAGAGGAGATAGAAAGAGAAAGGTACAGGGGAAGAGAGTGTGTGAGATGGGAAAGGAGAGAGAGAGGGAGAGAGAGAGAGAGAGAAAGAGAGAGGGAGAGAGAGAAAGGACATCAGTGTGATCTCACAAGTGTCAAATGTGACACAGCCTACACTTTTGCTCAAAAATGGGGATAATTTTTAATTGCTGCTCACCAACCCATCAATGTATCTGAAAGGAGAGGACCACACTGTGCCATACTGTACATGTACAAATGCATCATGGCAAATAAACAAACAACTCATGTTACACATTGGGATTGATGGACATGCACAGTACCAAAAGGAAAGTATGCAAAGGATACATGCAGGATTAGGAAAAACACAAAATGCACACACACACACACACAGAGTGAAACCCAGTACATTAGGCCATCTTTACTGTAGGCTAGAAAAAGATGAGAGAGAACTACGGAAAAAAGGAACACAAAGAGAGATGGAAAGAAATAGCAATGAGCAGGAGAAATTGAAAGGGAGATTGATGACATGTATGTACCTACCAAAGTGAAATTGTAGCCTATACATGTACATGTATGTACCATACCAAAGTGAAAGTGTGCAAAATATACATGTAGGAAAAACATAAAATGCACACACACAAAGTGAAGTTGAATGTGATGCCTTCAAAAATGGAAGTTACATGCAGGAGTAAGAGAGGAAGTGAATAGAAAATTTTATCAAATAAAGAGATGGAAAGAAATAGGAGAGCGGAGAGAGACAGAGAGAGACAGAAACAAAGAGTATGTAAGACAGTATGAACAGACAATCTGATAAAACAAAAAGACAAAGAAGAGAGATGGAAAGAAAAGCAGGAAAGAGTGACATGTATACTAGAGAATAAGAGAGGAAGTGAATAGAAAACTTGATAAGAAAATAAAAAAGAAAGATGGAAAAAAACAACAGAAGAGAGCAGGAGAGAGAGAGAGTGAGATGAAGACAGAGAATAAGAGAGGAAGTGAATAGAAGATTTGATAAGAAAATAAAGAGATGGAAAGAAACAGAAGAGAGCAGGAGAGAGAGTGAGATGAAGACATAGAATAAGAGAGGAAGTGAATAGAAAACTTGACAAGAAAATAAAGAGATGGAAAGAAACAGAAGAGAGCAGGAGAGAGTGAGATGAAGACATAGAATAAGAGAGGAAGTGAATAGAAAACTTGATAAGAAAATAAAAAAAGAGATGGAAAGAAACAGAAGAGAGCAGGAGAGAGCAAGATGAAGACAAGAGAATAAGAGAGGAAGTGAATAGAAAACTTAATAAGAAAATAAAAAAGAGAGATGGAAAGAAACAGAAGAGAGCAGGAGAGAGTGAGATAAAGACACAGAATAAGAGAGGAAGTGAATAGAAAACTTGAGAAGAAAATAAAAAATTGATGGAAAGTAACAGAAGAGAGCAGGAGAGGGAGCGAGATGAAGACAGAGAATAAGAGAGGAAGTGAATAGAAAACTAGATAAGAAAATTAAAAAAGAGAGATGGAAAGAAACAGAAGAGAGCAGGAGAGAGTGAGATGAAGACATAGAATAAGAGAGGAAGTGAATAGAAAACTTGAGAAGAAAATAAAAAATTGATGGAAAGTAACAGAAGAGAGCAGGAGAGGGAGCGAGATGAAGACAGAGAATAAGAGAGGAAGTGAATAGAAAACTTGATAAGAAAATAAAAAAAGAGAGATGGAAAGTAACAGAAAAGAGCAGGAGAGAGCAAGATGGAGACAGAGAGAACATGATGTTAGATCATGACCGTTGAATCACTCGCTGGTTCCAACTGATGCGTAAGCCTGAGTCATTATTCCACCAATATAAGAATAAGAAAAAAAGGTGATTCACTGATACTGTACCTCGTTTTGTGCATTGTTTGGTTCTCCTCCGACAATATTTGTGATTAATTAAAACACAAGCAATCAATTCTATTCTTGGAATACTTGTAATGATAGAGTCCCATCTACATGTATGTTATGTAAACAAACCATATACCATCTACATACACATCATCATCATTATCATCATTTTATGTATGTGCAGGCCTACCAGTACTTCAAATTTGTAGATCTGTGGAAGAGAGTGGGCATACTTGAAGTCTAACAAAGGATTAACCATGATTGTGTATTCCAATAATAAAATCTCTTAACATTACAAAATACAAATTCATGTACATGTGTGCCATGTTTTGTGGCACACAATTTCAGACATGAATAGACATTGTCCCAAGTTATTTTATCATTTATGATCACAAATTATGTTGAATGTAAAAAAAAAGAAAAAAGAACAGTACTCAAATTAATGTAAATGTGCACATTCATGGACATATTTTTAAAGTTTTATTTATGAATCCAAGTTTCATGCAAAGTACTCCTGCAAGCACATGCAGTTGAGAATATGATATATATACTGTAAAATGTACTGCATCAACAAGTTCACATATATTTAGAAATGCAGTATGGTTCAATCCCTATCCTTTTAATGTATAAAATACAATTAAATCTTTGACAGATAAGTATTCAGTTTTCATTTTCCCCTTTAAATCGCTCATCAACTAAATCAACTCATAAATACATAGACACACAAAAACATAAAAGGTGTGTTTCATACATACACACAGGATGGGGGAGGCAGACAGGGTGGTGGCAACATACACACACACACACACACACACGACACACAGTCATGTCCCTGCACAGCTCTGAATGTGTACATTGCTGGAAGGATTCTGAAATCCCCCCCTTTCATCACTGACAACTGCATATCTCTACAGGCGCAAATGCATAATTTATGCCAAGTGCGCGGTAGCAGGACTGGAGCAATTATGATAATCGCAGAGCTGTGGCCCTAGCAGGGCATGAAGAGGTGTGTGAAATAAGATAACGAGAGCTACTTACAATTTGGGGGTAATTTAGATTGGCTAAGATGGCTTACAGATCTGCTTGTGTTATCACAGTAAAATCTAATAATAATTATTGTTTAGGGCATATTCAGGCAAATTAAACCTTTTGGAGGATCTAAATGGATTTGCAACTACAACAATATATTTGCAAATGTACATGTACATATACAAAGCTATATATGCTATTAAGAACTATACAATAACCGTTTAAATTTTTCCAGCAGTTTTCAAGCAGAGTACAGGTCTACATTTTACATTTTAAAGATTATTATTTAAATTTCATTATTTTTCACGATTTCTTAAAGACAAAACAAATCATCTTGTAAATCATCATGTAAAAAAAATAATTTTCAGTTACAGGTATACAATTACTGCATACATGTTACTTTCATATTATCTGAGGTGAAATTGTAAACACATCACATGTACATGTACATGTGAAGTGTACAAAGTGCTACAAAGCATGTCAAAGAGTGCTTTCTCTTGAACATACAAGTAGAATCATATGCAGCACACAGCCAATGCCTACATGTACCTTGTACATCCTGTTAGCTTAGCACTCACTTTCCATTTCATTTACATATATGTAGGAATGCACGCCATGTACACTGAAGAACATAATCATTTATGATTGCACTGCACACACAAGAAATGATCTATGGAAACAAAAACCTACATATATATAAAAATTATACAATGTAGGCCTTTGTAAAATGATCAGCCTGTTCTTATTAACATTGGATTATAAGTAAGTAATATCTTAACATAACTAAAACATTCTTCCCCTCCAATCTAAACCCAGGTTTTACAGAGCTCAGAGCACATACTGTAGACATCAAAATGTAGACATACATGTATATGTACTTGTAATCCAAGCCCATCCCTCCATACACCATCCCCCCCCCCCCAAAAAAAAAAGGGGGGGGGGGGAGCAAAGTCTGTCACACTACTCTACATGTATGTCCTATTTAAAAAATACTATATGTCCTGTAACATAATATGTTTTATGCAAATCCATTTTTAAATAGTTTTAATCTGCAAAATCGAATCCTTTACCTCTAGAGCTAAATATGATATTCTGATAAGATGAAAGCTTTCTTTAAAAATTGCATTCACCATATACATGTAAATGTAGGGGCAAACCTAGAGACCCTATCAACAACAAAAAAGAACAAATTCAAACCTCCCTTCCGCAGATAAAATGTGAAAGTACATGTGTGTGTATTATTGATTTACACCTTGTGTAACACATTTACCTGTTTTGGAAGCATGTCAAATCTGGGATCAAAACGGATGTAACTTTTCCTGCTTACATATCCCTGACTCCATGGAAAAGCAACAGTAAAAAGTGTAGCTTAGCTTCTTGCCCTTTAGGGGTGATTTTCCCATGACTTCTGTGATATCTTGGTAGACAGCACATTCAAATAAACATATTGGTGGTGCTATATAGTTCCTGTTACTTTGTTAAAACTACATATATACATTAAATTTCTATGCTAATACAAGCATACTATGTCTCACATAAAAACAGGTAGGGTATCCCAAATACAAGGAGGCAATATTTAGTGTAAAGCAATCAGACTTTCCCTTTGATAACACAAGTTTCAAACAATTTTTTTCAAACTATCAACACAAATACTGGTACAGGATGTAAAATATCAAAAATGTGAAGTGTTTTGAGATAATCAAATTACCACATAAGTGGCACATAAGTGGTGAAAAAACTTTTAAATGTACACACCTGGATGACCTGGTATCGTATTCCCAGGCAGATCAGGCAGATGAGATTCTTAGGACTCTTGTTACCAGTGTTGTCACTACGGTGGTCGGCGCCGGTCGGAACCTTCCACCACTTGAAATTTCCGACCGGCACTCAATGCAATATCACACCCGCCAGCCCGGCACTAATTTCCCCACTGACAAAGAAAAAATACTACGATTTTGACCTAAGAACATGCAATTGTGGTTTAAGCCAGCAGATTCAATGAAAAAATTATACGTACGCATAAGCAAATTTACATGAAACCGCGCGAAGAATTTTCCTGGAAGGTATACACCTATACACAGCCACTAGCGCAGCGCAGCTCCTTCCCAAATACGAATCATATTTACGTATAAATTGTTCACGTACCCGTACCCGTGCGTGCATGCCCAACATCAAATCATTACACACTATACTCGTCTCCGAGCTGGAATGTCGCAATCGGCTGATTTGCACATGTTCATGTTTTGAGTAAACTCGCCTATAAGTAACTCACGGGCGATAAAATTTCCACCACTAAAAAGTCTCTGGTGACAACCCTGCTTGTTACATTTAAAAGGAGTTTAGAGAAAGGAAGATCTTCCAAATACCGGGGAAAGGAGTGGAAGAAGGACACTGCTTTGTAGAGATAATTTCAAGATTTGGCTTGGAGAGAGAGAGGAGTGGAGGGGCATGGGGTGGAAGAAGGGGTGGAAGAAGATGGAGAAGGCTAGAGATAGAGAGCATAATTATGAAAGTCTTTCTTAGAATAACTTCAAATTTTTCAGTACCTATACATGTATGCAGCCATCAATGCACAGCGCAGTCTTTAATCAATGAGCGGTCAAAACATCAATTTTGCAGGGCAGTCAAAATATCTTCGGCTAAATAAAAGATGTTTTTTGAATACCATTTGTTAATTTGTTCATTTGAGTTCTTTTATTTGGAGAGCAACTGAGCAAGTAAATTTGTTTACTCTTCAATTCTAGATTGTTCCTACAGTAATTAGGGTGAACCATGAGTAAAGTAGTTAGCAAAAGTCCTCTTAACTTAAGGCCCTTTTAATCATGAGGTGGTGAGTGGTAACCTGCTGCAGCAAAATAAACTAAGAGAGTGCAGTGCACTTCACATTTCTGTATAATGATGTAGGGGCTATTGTTGTTTGCAATTTTCATATTCCATAATATTGCCCCTTGCAAGGTGTCACAAGATGAATGAGGCTTCACACATATCTTCAACCTAAGTAACCGATTCCCTGAGCAAAATATTACGATCAATATCCTAAAGTAGCATATTTTGAATTTACAGTCCACTGTTACGACAAATCAAATCACTCACAGGTCGATTTACAGATCGTATTCTTCATAACTTAATGGATGAACAGTGAGTGACCGCGCAATGGTGAAAGGAGTAACATGTCTCGTAATTTCCCCAAACTGTAAAGGTTTAGGTAAATGGTCTGCTATCTATCATGACATTTGTTGTAGCTTGAAACTCTTCATCAATTGCATATTTTCGAAGAGGCGTGATTCTCGACAGCGCCTATTTTTTAGCTACATGCATCATGATGCATGTACATGTATGCTTGTGAAATCGTTCACGGGTCATACTTATGTACGTCATAGACAAGAATGCACATGGGCACTTGCACTGAGTCAAGCACTCGGATTGCTGTACGGCAATTTGCCATAGAAAGAGTGACACTACTGAAATTCTTTTATCAGAATGTTCTTGAGTAAAATCAAAGTATACTCTAATTCTAACCACATTTTGTTTTTGAGAGAAGTGTTCCACTCAGATATTGCCTTCGTGTTATCCTTGCTTTCTACATGTATGCTCTTCTGGACTTGTTCTAATCAATTTCCCATAATCATGTTTTGCAAATATCTTACACTATCTTCAATTCAGCATTAACCAGTAACATTCTCATGTTTGTGGTTTCGGATTTCTGGTGTTTGATTCAAGTTCAAATACACATGTAGTCCAGCCCATCAGACCACCATGCTCAGCACGAGGTCAGAGATGGGTACGTATTGAAGTTTGCTGCGCATGCAAAATTGATAAAAATATGAACTGAAGACATCTGGAAGAAACCAGGCCAATTTTTCCCTTTCATAATCATAACATTGGTACTGCACTTTCCATTTGGAGTATAACTTACATGTAGATGGTCATCTACTCCAAGTTTCTTCTATGTAAATAGTCAAAAGGAAAGTAAAATCTTGCCATTCTTGTCATTTGCCAACACTTTTAAATGACCAATCAAGCTACAAAAAATGTACAAATGTATGAAGTCGAGGGTAGGGATAATATAATTTTTCCAATCTTTTGAATTATTCTAAGAAATATTTACACAGCAAAAAAGCAAGACTAGATGACTATCTACATGTGCATGTATACTCCGACTGGGTAGTGCAGATGTAAATGATTATGAATGCGACCATTTCACCTGGTTTGTTGCAGATAGAGTTCATATTTTTATTAACTTTCCACGCCCAGCAAAACGGATCCAGACTAACTCATCACTTGCCACTAGGTAGAGCTGAATCGATCCTAAATACTTGCATCAATTTTTGCATTAAGTACTTATTTTGGAATACCTGCATTAAAGTTTAATGGATACGAATGTGTAAAGCAGTCACGAAAAAGGCAATGTTGACAATTTTAAGAGGTGAAATTCTATAAACATGAAATTAATGGCAATTTAGTAATCGTTGTGTAGCTTGCACATGAACTCATCGCACTATGTGAGTTTGCCCTAGTGTCGACTGCCGAGTTAGCTGCACCCCCATAGTACATACCCATGTCAGCTGAACCTGTGCTTTGCACAGGATGCACAGCGGTCTGACTGGTCAGACAATTCAAATATTGAGGCCATTGGTTTCTGTACATGTACTTCATTAGCTCTTCTATCCTTTCTGCTTAACTCTCTCAAGTGGTGGATTTCTTGCCCAGCGAGTGCCGGTGACAAAGGGATAACGGGAGCTCATACGTGCGTATATCTAGCTGTTATGAATATTGAACAGCTACAATGTCAACAATAGCTAAAGCACAATGAACATCTGGCATGGCATAGTTAGCTCTTTCAGCTAGCAATGCCCGGCACCTGTGAGTGCCTAGATGCACAGATACTGGGAAGTGCATTAGCCAATTTTTGCTATATCATTTTAACATCTTTTAAAAAGTTTGTTGGTATGGCACCAATGAAGGTTCTTCCACATTTGAAGTTTTGCATCTAAACTTTCATTTCCGCAAGCAACAGATGTAAAAATTAAAAAAATCATGTCATCTCAGGGCACTTATACATGTACAAGCTTATCTGAAGATAACCTTGTACTCCAGACTAGCTTTTACGGGTGAACAGGCTTCAATAGCTTTTGTGTGTATCAGCAGGCCTTTTTCCAAGCTAGATCATTCATACATGAGAGGAAAATAATTATTTAAAATTTCACTTTCAATTCTGAATCCTCAAATTTGTGGCACATTAAGAGTTGAAGAGTCCCTGAAACAGGTAATCTAGCAAATTTATGTAAATTAAATCTTGCTTAGAGCAATTTTGTTGTCTGTTTTTGACTGCTGCAACAGTGAATGTTGGACATAGTCCCACATAGGCAAGGGCCTATGAGTGTCTCAGGGAACACATCAGACAAGTCATGCAACTGGAAGCCTTCCGGCCTAATCGTGGAATAAGTCTCCTCTCATTCAGTGTGTACGAAAACACTCTCGTTTTAAGTCGACTGAGGGGGAATGAAGTCCCCATGCATAGCATTGCACGCAATAAAACGATAGTGTGCGGAGTGAATGAGGGGGGACCTATTTCAATTCAAGATATCGCCAGCCTCCAATTTCATTCTAATTCACGCTCATAATCAACTTAACAGGCAGCTTTGTCAAACTTAATCTACACTTTAGACTTAGGGCCTACATCATACATGTAACAAGAGTGGAGCAAAAACAAGAATCTGAGAATATTTACATGAACATGAATCCATTCAAATTGAATTGGAATGGACGGAAGAATGTTAAATCAAAATATTAAAACACAATTCAGGACATCTAGACTTCTTTATAAAACAAGCAAATTCTGAGATTCATTCTTCTGAAACACAGCAAGCACCAATCACTATGATCACATGTAAATTCAAGCAAACTTAAAAATTAGTCAGGTTAATCTAAATCGATGAAATGATAATCAGCTGAGCTGGGCGGCAGGCCGGAGACATCGGGAACGTAACGGGGCGCGCTACACTAATGCGTTTGTGGGATGGACAGTCTGTGTGTGCATTTTGCAATTTGCAGCTGTCTTCTTTTGCGCTTACAAATGATCAAATGGTGAAATATTGGTATTCCCTATAACTACGGATACATTATAACGTTTCATAAAATGCAAATAACTCACTTATATTCTGCTCATCAATCTAGCATCGTTGACCATGGCTTGAACACTTTTCTTCAGAAAATCTTCAGTGTTTTGGCTAACCTTTTCTCTATCGGATGATCGTATCCATAAAATTATGTTGTTCTAAATGGGCAATTGACGTCATTGCGATTTCGCACAGTCCGCTATTTTGGGACGCTTTCTGTCATTGATCTGTACACAAGGGGCGGCGGAGAGAGGAGAGATCAGCGAATTTCAATCAGTCTCGTCAAAAGAGAACGCTATACCAAAACAACAGTTTTACACATCGTCGATGGTTCTGCCAAGATTGAGGCCGTTGTGCTTTTTTAAAGCAGAAATTGCTTGCCTTTTCCTACTCACTCTCTGTCTAATTTTCTCTAACACAAAATTTTCCTCTCTGTATTCCTTTTTTGCTTTATTCTCTCTCTCTCCCTCTGCCACTTTTTTCAAAGCTAATTACACGAGAAGAAAAGAAAAGAAAGTAAAGAAAAGAAAAGAAAAGAAAAGAAAAGAAAAGAAAAGAAAAGAAAAGAAAAGGAAAGAAAAGAAAGTAAAGAAAAGAAAAAAAAGGAAAAGAAAAGAAAAGAAAAGAAAAGAAAAGAAAAGAAAAGAAAAGAAAAAAGAAAAAAAGAAACAAAAGAAACAAAAAGAAATGAAAAGAAAGTGGAAAAGGGGGGCCGGGGGGTAATCTTGATTTTTCTTTCTCCCGGTAATTATTTTTCAATGGGAAACTGGCCAACCTGTCAGTCACGGTCGAGAAATGACGGCCGCGTTGTATTTTTTTCTTTTTTTCTCACGAAAGGGCCTTTTCTCAAGTTTCTTTTGATCCAATAAGCCTGGGGTGGGGGCGCCTGTTTCGCCCTTGAAATATTATCATCCCGAGTTTATCAGCTTCTCAATTGATAAAATACGCTAAATTTAGCGGCCTGAATTCAAGAAAGAGGTTGTTTAGCTAGACCCATGGTTTAAAATAAACCTACTTCTTTAATTCGGGCCATATGTTGGAAGAGGGATAGTCAGCTACATGACCTAAATCTACATGTCAACGAACTTTACGAAAGTCTGTTGTTTACTTTTGTTACGTGACGTCACAGTACCGTCTAGACTAGGTGCGCGAACAGTGCCTAAAAATAGACGATAGTCGTTTACGCGTCGCCCTACTGAGTCAACGAACTTTACGTTAGCTAGGCGCTAGCGCCTTCTAATTCTATTTTCATTTTGCTACGTGACGTCACAATACCAGTCTAGACAGATGCGCGCACTTGTCTTAAAATAGACTACGCGCACTTTGCGGTATCTTTGATCTTAATCTATTTTTAGGTCAATAGGCCTTTGCCGTGGAACGACTTTCAGTGAATTAGTGTTCTGTATATTGGACATCAATTAAGTTTGAATTAGCTAGTTGTGCGCGGGGAAGGAAACGTAAAATGCCTGCTGCGAGGACGTACATGTATCTGTTGAAATTGTTCACAAAAATTGTTTGCCAATTACTGAAATGGGCCGTTTTGTTTTTTTTGTGTTTTTTTTCCTCCCACTATTCTCTCTCTCTCTCTCTCTCTCTCTCTTCTCTTTAAGAGCGGGGGGGGGGGGGGTAGATGTGAAAGAGAAATGAATGGGTGGCATAGAAGGAGGGACGGAGGAAGGGAAGAGGTAAAGAGGGGAGGGTAAGGTGACATATTTTGCCTATTAATTATGAGCAGGGGCGGCGCTACAGGGGGGGGGCAGAGGGGGCGACCGCCCCCCTGTTATTTTTCAAGTAGTGAAAAAAGAAAAAAAAAGAAAAAAAAAAGAAGAAAAGGAGGAAGAAAAGGGAAGAAAAGGGAAGAAAGAAGAAAGAGGAGTATTAAAAAGAGAGGTCTTAAACATATAACTCTATATTACCCCTGTTATTTAATGGAGAAAAAATATGACGTCATCTTTAGGTCGTCTTGCCCCTCCTATCAAAATACCCTGGCGCCGCCCCTGATTATGAGTAGTCTTTATTGTGTGATTTTCTTCCTCCAATGCATTTGAGAATAAGACATAGAAGATAAGACACTAAACTGATCTTTAAAATTATATAATTTGTCTCTATTTTTATGTGAGCAAAGACATACCATTTAACTTTTAGGAAGCAATGATATAAACTTGTAAAGATACGTACACTGCGTTTATTCAGGTCTCGGAGGCAATATAAAAACATGTAATGCAAAATAATAGAAAGGGAAAGAAAGAATGGAAAAGGGACCACTGATCTGCAGGTTGTTTTTCTTCTTCTTCTTCTTCTTCTTCTTCTTCTTCTTCTTCTTCTTCTTCTTCTTCTTCTTCTTCTTCTTTTCAGATTCAGATTCAGATTCAGATTCAAAATACATTTATTTCCTTCTCATAATCATAATCAAATACAAATACATTCACAAAAAGAACGTGGTGGAAGGAGAAGAGGGTCTTCTTCTTCTTCTTCTTCTTCTTCTTCTTCTTCTTCTTCTTCTTCTTCTTCTTCTTCTTCTTCTTCTTCACGTGGATATCAGTGAAAGGGACAGCAGAAAAAAGGATCACCGCCCTCTTGTGAACCTGGTGAAATATTTGCTTTTGTGATATTTTTCCTGATTTTTTAAATTTTTTTTTAACCCTGTTGATCAGTGGCGGAGATTTGTTACGACCTATATTTTCGCCCCCCCCCCCCCCCCCCGCTGAAAAAAAAAAATTTCCTGCCTATTTCCGCCCATGCTATTGATCATTGAATACGACATGAAACTAGTTTTCATGTGTGTTATCATGTGTGACACTTAAAGGTATCGTACAGTAGTGGGAAAGGTGGCGCTTTGGATATTTAACTATTTTGTCAGCTGGAATGGAAATTACTACATATACTGTTGCGAAATGATTAATTTCGAACATAGGTGAAGTTTGTTTGAAGAAAAATGGTTTAGAATGCCTAAAATATCCAAAAAGATATACATCGAAATACTTGCGCGGTACCGTAAGTGTGTGTAAACAATGTGTGCGAACCGCTATGCGCCGTTCACACTAAGAAAAAAAAGGTACAATTTTGCACCCTTCAAATGCAACACTGGCAGCACCTTTTTGGGTGCAACTTTGCACCCTAAGAAGCTTTTTGCACCTTTAAGGGTGCAGTTAGCTACAATTTGGGTGCAGAGTTGTACCCTTTAGAAAAGGTACAAATTTGCACCCTTTTGGATGCAAACGTTTCTGCACCCTTAAAGGTGCAAAGTTGCACCTTTTAGGGTGCAAACGGGCATTAAAGGGTGCAAACAAGAACAAAAAGGTGCATTGTTGCACCCTTTTCATGTAGGGTGCAAGATTGCACCCATAAAGGTGCTGCCAGTGTTGCATTTAGGGTGCAAACTTGAACCTTTTTTTCTTAGTGTGTTGAGCCGGGAGCGTCGGGGTAGGTGGTCCTTAGCGAGGGTATATATATAAGGTAACCGTTGGTATTCCATCATTTGAATTATTTTACTGAAAAATCACCAGAAATCATGAATAGAATACCGGATTATCTCACTCATGTATCTTTTTATGCAAGCCGAACAATATGAAACTATTTTTGAGCAGTTTCATGCCAACTTTCATTTTGCCACCACTACTGTTTATTAGCTTTAAACATTCGTGGTTTCATTCAGTATAGAAAAAACAACAACAAAAAAAAACATGAAAACACGGTATAGAAGATTGAGGTAGAAATTAAAACGCCTGAGTCACGTGATGCAGTGGCGTATCAAGACCTTAGTTTCGGGGGGGGGGGGCAAAACATCGGAGCCAATGGTGATCCACTAAAAAGTCGTTTTCAGCTTGCGTCGGAAGGACGTTCTTTTCATCCCGATCTATTCATAAGTTGAAAATTATGCTTTTGATTTAATTCTTGTTCCATGCCTTATTAGCAACAATACAATGAGTCATAGCTATTTGCGAGTGATCGAAGCGAACGAGAAAAATGTTTTGCCTCATTGCGTTTTGATTGAAAGAGTTTGGACAGATTTATTCATTATAATTCATGCATAAACTATTGATTTGTATGTTCGAAGATATTTCAGAGTTTATTTCAGTGAATAATAATAAGACGTGTATAAATTTGCTCTATTTGCCTCTGCTTACCTCTGCTTCAAAACTTCTACTAGCAGTATTTTTATTTTTTTCTAAATTTACCTTAATTTGTTAAGTTTTAAAAGCCGCTTTGGTTACAATTTCCTTTGAAATAAATGCTTCATAATGATTGAAAGAGTCCGTTATTTTCTTTTCATGAAAATACGCTCGGTGCATGGATACCCACTAAGAAACTAAAATCTGTATGTCTGGTATTTCTGCTTCTATCAAAACCTAGTATATGACTTGTACCGATAATACTTCCCCAGTTTAAGTGGGAACCCGAATGTCTTCTCTTCCAAGCCATATGATTTTGTATTAGTGATCTGGCATGAAATAATAATATTATTAAACACCAAAATTTTAACAAAAACAATAACAATTAAGAAAATTAACAACACCAAATACAAAAGTAGCAACGATTAACTAACATATCAGCAACAACTACAAATTAAAAAAATAAAAACTATACAACAATAACTACGACAACAAGGACGTGAGATGAATTTTTAAAAGGGGAATGGAAGGCGTTCCACATTTGGCCAACATAAAAGTTAGGCACAACCAGTGGCGGAAATGTGTTGGGGGGGGGGGGGGGGCTATTGTTATGTCCTCCCACATCTGAATTTCCTGCATATTTCCGCCCATGGGCACAACGTGGCATCCGTAGCTGCATGTACCGAACATAATGGCCACATGCGACATGTTGTTACCTACTGGAGCTGAGATGGCCAATCTCTGTGTATAGATGTCACTGGATCAGCTATCCCCTCCACCAGAATCCGACGCCCCCCCCCCCACACAACCCCCCCCCCCTAAAAAAAAAAAAAATGGCTGAAGAAAAAAAATCTTGCCCTGACTGTTATTGAATGATTCAATGATTTGGTTTGATGCTCCAATAAGATAAGTGGTGGTGTGTGTATAATTAAATACAGTTATTATCAAATATATTACATTTACATATATTAATATAATTATATTATTTCAGTATATTATATGTATGTCCAAAATTCCAGTGTGATGTTTTCCTTTCAATGACAATCATCGCGCCCGCGTGTATTCGTATTCGTACGTACGTGCGTGCGCGCATTGCATTACAATTGCAATGCATGCAGATATGATATCGACGACGGAGTCGTATCGTATACGTAGTAATCTTATGCAAAACCTTCAATTCACTCGCTTGAATTGCGGCATCAGAGCTAGAGAGAGGAAAAAAATCTATAATATTACGACCGAGAGACGTTATAGAAAAGTAAGTTCCAACATCTTTTATTTTCCTCCATCATACGATGAGCCATACCAAACGAATTAGGTCAATTATTCCATCGAGTAACGGGAATTTATGAGGCGAATCATAGGCCCCTGTGCTTACCCCTAATAATTGCTCGCATCAGCACGGGAAACTTACGGCCTAAGTCACTCATACATGTACAAGCTTATCTGAAGATAACTTAGATCTACCTAGTAACCTAGTTCGTGTGTGGTGAGTAGTGTAAGTACATGTCTGTTCATGAAAATTATTGTATAATTTGTACTACAGAAATTAAAGCCAGCTCAGCTTAGCTGCCTTGGATCAAATTCTTTTATTATTTTGGCTAAGACGTAGGTGAGGAAACCTCAAACCACTCGTTTGTTAGCAAGCAAAAATAAAGTGCAGAGTCTATGACTATGACTATGGACGTACAGGGAATGAGGAAACCAATGGCAGTGCCCATGCATGCATGTAACGCAATGAAGCGCTTCTCTTCTGTGACTGTGCAGAGTGAATAGTGGATTCCTCAATGCCTTATTTTTTCATGTGTACCGGTATCTTAGGAGAGCAGTAAATGATTGAATACATGCTGCATTTGCATTGTTGTTTACACACTAATTGAGTCATGTTCCTATATGGCTATCTATCTACTAGTGGATCCGGGCTAACTCGGCACTAGGGCGTTATGTTACCAGTCGTGGTGCACCCTTGTAATACAACTTCATTGCTGCAAGTCTGCAACTCCGTGTCAACTGCCCTAATTTCTCGGGAGCAAAATGAACAGATGCGATTGGCTAACAGATATTGTACCAAAATGAATAAGGACCAACTATGCGCAAGCCAATGCAGCGTTTCGCTCGCTGACGATCGCGCAAAGAATGACGGCAGGCAAAGTTTGTTTCCAAAGAGAATTATCCACGGGCCTTTTTTATGTTCTGCTATTTTTTTTGTAAAACAAGAACTTCCTAATTAGCAGACTGAAACAAAATAAATAATCTCTACCACATTTTCTGTTTTCGATGTAACAGAGCTTATCTTTGTTCAGAGTTGGCTGTCTTGCAGAGAATGCCTATGCTCCAGTAATGACGCGCCATTCCTACAACACCCAAATCATGACATTGGCAGCCCGACAAGTGCATTACATAGTTTCATGCACCATCCCGCAAAGACAATGCGATAGCTAGATAGCTTCCTGCGTATGGCTTGGTAGCGCTGTGTGTACTAAATGAATATTTTTACAACATAATGATTTATCTTAGATTAATCCTTCCTTCGCAATATCATTTGCATAGGGTGCATCACTACTGGTGCAGTGTGTGGCGACACTGGAGCAGCAAAAGCACCGCAGTAGCGTTCGCGCCGTAGAAGCAAGATGCAATGATTTAGGTGGATTTTATCCACAAGCATTTTTGGCATCGAATGGTGGGATTCCTTAAAGTAGTCACCCGAAGAAAATTCACGACAACTGAAAATTAGTGACAAATTGGATGGAAAGATTACAACTTGAAAAACACAAATGATGTGCTGAAAAGTCATATGAATATCCTGGAAAGGCTTAAAATGTAATTTTTAAAGACCCTTTTCAGACCCCCAAACCAAGCCAAACAACAGCCGTAGCGAGGTCTGAATTGTGATGTCACACCCTTGGTAGATATACAGCCAGGTGCGCACGCAGCCAGTTTACTCTCGTTTGTTTACCACGTACACGTTTGTTTCCCTCTGCTATTTATTGTCGCTCTGATCTTTCACGTTATTTGATATCATTCGACATATCACTCAGGAGTGTGTCATCTTGAAACGTATATCTGCGTGATTATTTCAACTTTTATGAAGCAATAATCGGCTATATAACCAATTTCGCGAGTTTGACAACTTCAGCTTAGTATCGGCTATCGCAGCTTGTGCAGTTGAGTTCAGGGCCTGCATGGCCGGGGATCCGGAGCTTGTGTTGCACGTTTCGTTGCCTACTATTAGTACTAGCACACTGTCTTGTGACTGATTTCTTCGCTTTCGTATTTTTGGAGAGAATAATCAGACTCACTCAGACTGTCAGACAGCCACAGTTAAAAATTTGTCATCACATTTTCTATTTTCAGATTTATCGTGGTTGAGGAAACCACTCATTCGTTGGCACGCAAAAATAAGTCCAGTCTATGGACGGGGAAAGAGGTAACGAATGCATGTAACACAATGAAGCGCTTCTGTATGGAGTGAATGGTGGTTTCCTCAACCACGATAATGCCAGACTTTCAGTACCAAATCCAAATGTTACTTTTCTAGCGTTTTTAGAGTGATTTTTGGATATCTTCTTTCTGTCAGACTTCACAAGCTTCATCAGTTCGTGCTTCACGATCCCCGGCTCACTCAGGCAACATTTCATTTCCCCCGCCTGTGGCCGTGGCTCGATCTGGTTCGTGCTAGTAGACTTGTGGAAGATTTCTACCATCGTCCAGTTCTTCTCCTTCTCCTTCTCCTTCAATCTCTCCTACCTCCCCATCATCATCATCATCACTGTTCCTATAAACTGAATGACTTTCTTCACCAATTTCTATGTCCTCAATTTCGTCGTCTACAACCGACATTTTGATCATTAAATCTCAAAAAATCAATGAGTAAATTGCGTCACTTGCGTGTGTTTTCAATGCATATGGCGCGCCTAGCCAGCAGCTCTCATTATGTTGCCAAGCTTGTGACGTCACGCATCGCGACACTCCACGGAGGACTGCTGAGGGCAGAATACTGGATCTCACAAATACATTTTTGAAAGATGATTACTCAGTGGGGGACTAGCCCTATAATTAGCGAGCGATTGTCCATTGAGTTGACCCCCTTTGACCTCGCCAGTTCTTGCATTTTCCCACGATTTACGTAAAGTTGTTTACAAATGCAAGCTGAAAAATAATGTACCAAACACCACTTTTTGTAAACATAAAGTTCGAAAAATGATTAAATATAAATGTATCTTTCACAACAATACTGCAAAATCAAAGCTCGACCAGCGGAAAATATGAAATTTTAGCGATATTTCTTCAATTACAAACAGAAAATTTTACCTGTTATACTTCTCCTAAAATTCCTCATTTCGGCTAGATTCGCAAGAAAATCACTGTCATGAATCATTTTATTGTACATTTTTCTACAATCGTATGGTATTTACTTGAGGTGAATTTTCCGCATAGAGTTGTGTCAGAAAAAAGGATCTCGGTGTCAGATCGCCGAGGCTGGCATAACAGAAAAATACTACAACCTCGTCCCACGCGTTGAAATCTGTGTAGGGCAGAGCTCTGTGCGCGAGTGCTATACTGTGCTCCATGGGCCATGCGCATGCGCAATCTATGAATGAACTGACTACGGCTGACTCATTAATATCGTATGTTCAGATCGTGAATTTGGCATCACTGCGCATAATTTGCTGCTCTAAATTGCTGCAAGATATCGCGTGAAAAAGACGTAGTATCTCTGCAAAGAAAGAAGTCACATCAGCGAAACTTTGTCTAAATAAGGAATATACACCCCCGAATAAGGAAATGAAGTTTCATGAATATTTATGCAGGGGTAGACTTGTGTCAGAAAAAAATAGACACGTAGATTTTGACGTTTTCATTTCAGAATGTTGCCATAACTCGACAAAACAGTCATCATATTTCAGGATTTTTTCAGACAATCATTTATAACTACCAATTAGTTCATGTGGGAAGTTTTAGCTCCTAAATCGCCAAAATAGAGGCGCAAATTAAAGTTCCTTGTTTTGACATTGTGATGACCGCACGCACGCACTGAGCTAGAAGTCCGTTGGTAATTCAAAACAAACCAGTGGTTAATGAGATGCAAATTGTACCATATCGCTAGGCCTGTACTGCGGACCCCAAACATATCTTGACCAGGGAAGTTGTTATACCTACATGTAATCAGTAAAGCTTCCCCTTCGCAGTGATATGAATTTTGCAGCAATTCATAACACTTTTGACTCATCGGGTGATTACTTTAACAAACATGGTATTTTCGGAAAACTATTAATCCCAAACTGTCCAACCCCTCCACGACCGGTGACATAACGGTATATGATAATTCAGGGGAAAAAAAAGATAAGCTTGAATTCTGGTCACTGGTGGTTGTGGTAACAGAAAAAAATGTTTTGGTGAGGATTTCTTTCTAATAACTTCCCATTTGAAGCAAGCATTTTCTTTGGTAGGCCTCGAGGCGATCTGGATTTCATGTTGTAAGTAAATGAAATCTGTGATTTTAGAATCAATTTTGTTCACCTCTTTTCAAATGTGCTTATATTTATAAATGTTTGATCGCTGCGTTTATTCCTGTGTGCTTGGGATGTGTACATATGTCTTAATGTGCTGTGTAAAGAGAGCGATATAGCAAATGTTTTTGAATGACCAGTGCAGGATTTAAACTAACATTCAATTGCTCAAAATCCATGTAAAATCTGGACATACATGTATTTGTAAAACTATTTTGGACATCACTCTGTTCATTGATATGTTAATCAAGTTTTGTTGAAGTTTGTTCTCGTGTATTTTCCTTTACGAGAACATGAAACATGGAACCTTTTTCCTTTTTTTTTTTGATTCAGCAAAAGCACAGACTTTAAAATATGCTGTACCATAATCAAAAGTCTCAAAACAGTTTCTACTGATGATGATGCTGACAAGAAGAAAATTGTTCCACTAAATATTGATGGCTTCTCTGTGTCCTTTTTTCTTCTTCAATCTCTCAACAAAGCAATTTTGACAATTTGTAAATGCTTTACTGCTTCTTGATTGTTCACTTTATTATTTATTTCAGGTCATGATCTGGACTGATTCTTGAAGATAGTGGATTAACAAGAAATATGTGAAGCACAGCTGAGCTGAATAAAATGAAAGCAGAAGAATATGGAGACCTTATTGGAAAAGTACTTCAGAGATAAAATAAATGTAACACATGGAGAGTCGTGACCTGTTTTCCAATGACGTGGTCATGGTTCAAGCTAAGGCATTGGATGGTTTTTCAGTTGATACGTAACACTTCAAACTGTCAGCTGATGACCAGGTATGATAGACTTATTCTGAATGTGAGCTGAGGCAAAGCATCATCTCCTTTGATGACCAAATGAATGCTCTTTTCTGAGATCGAAAGGGCAATTAAACATTTGCCTGGAGCAGTCGACTGAGTGCAGCAGCCATGATCTGCAGCAGTGTCAAGTTGGCGATGCGCCGCTGTTTCATTCCAGGGCGGGCACGACGTTGCTTCATGGTTATCGTAGTGGTCAGTTTGACCTCTCTGTGGATGCTTACCATGCAGGTCATCCAGGTACGGCCACAGACCAATCTGCCGGATGTCCAGTCCAAAGGCTTTCCAGATCCTTCCATATCAAGGACAAAGTCACCCCGAGTAAGGGGCGTTCGTTTAGCTGATGAAGCGCATGGTGGATCGCCCATGGACAGTCCTCCTGAATTTGAGGAGGAAGGGACAAAATTCAACCAGCGCCTTTTGAAAGGAGAACTAACTTACCAAATGGCTGAAAGACATATTAAGGACACAGAAGGATTGGTGTTAGTGTTTTTAGAAACTTCCGACTCTGGGCGAAATCTACTAAGTATTTTGCTGTTGCACCGGTTCAACGTAAAAGTTGCTCTAGTACATGATAATGTATGGCCTTCATTAACTCGTGATGAGAAGGGCTTGTTCAGTGTTATTATTTTTGAAAGCCTGAGATCGTATGGGCATCTGAGCAGCGTCAAGACAAAGGTTCTTCAAGACTACTGCAGAGCGTTTAACGTTGGCATTATTATATTTACACAACCAGAGGTAACTAGTGATTTTAGCCAAGTCAGAAACTTTCCATTGTATATCGAACAGCATGCAAGATTAAAAGACCCTATTGTGAACCAAAGCAGTAACGTTCCCCGTATAACAAGATCCAACCTAAGATTCTTTGGTAACCTGCCAGGGGACCGATGGACCACCTTTAGAACCAATCATTCTACCTATGTTCCTGTTATGGAAGCTAACTTAGCAGTACCACTCCAAGTAGTAACGCATCCCGATGAGAGGGCTAAACTGAACAGCAAGATATGTGTGGTGTATGACAGAGGATGGATGGATGGTATCAAGAGGATATTCTTTGGGTACTCTTCAAACCATTTCTTGCACATGCTACTCGTGTTGGACAGTATAGCCCACTTGACTGCTGGGAAACTGCAGACTGATCTGGACAGATACATTCTCATCGATATTGATGACATCTTTGTTGGGAAGATTGGCATACGTCTTAAAGTTGCAGATGTTGAGGTAAGGGATGATAATAGAAGTCTCTGTAAATCGGGGAAGAAAAAATTAAAGTCAGGCTTTTATTTCCAGGACACCAAGCCTCTTACTTTACACTTGTCAAGGAAATGTGTCAAAATATCGCAATCCAAACATTTGAATCAGTCATAATTACATTGTATCGTATGTCCACATTGGTACCCCCAAACACTGCCATTACTAGTTTTGCTGCTTGATTGCGAACTGCAGTGTTGTTAGGCTTTGTGGTGACATGTTTAATTGATATTAATGGGCCCCATTTGTTCTAGCATTCAAATTCTATCTTGAAAGTAACTATAGTGTCTACCCTACACCTATTCGTCTCTGTATTCATCCTAAAATCACTTACAGTTGCCAAAACCTAGCAATGTCAAATCTGAAGGATAAGACAGGTAATATGAATCATGTGTGATGAGTGAAATGAGGATTAGACAGAGTGAAAGGAAATCGTCCCATTGTGAGAGACAGAGTTAGGGAAAAGGAAGGGGGAGATGAAACTCTCTCTACCATACAATCTCACAGGAAGAAAACTTATAATGTGAGGGACGAAAAGCAGAAGAAAAAAAAGGCGGTGGGCAAAGGAGATGATGTGGGGTATTAAAAAAGGAGGAAGATAAAAACAGCGGGCAGGGAATTTCAACAACAGTTTGATGATGCTAAGTTGCTGAAAGCCTCTCTTGTTTGGTGTACTAGAATTAACATTTCACAAAAATTATAACATAATGCTTAATTTTGTTTCATTAAACAAAAAGAAGAAAAGATCAAAGACTTGGGAGAAAATGTGTCTGGGAATGGATCCATCTTCCAGAAAAGGATGAAGTACAATCTTCGATATACATGTACATGTACATGTAAATTGGAGGAAGAAAAAAATGAATGAAGATGATGAGGCAGAAATAAAAAAAAAGGGGGCATTTTGTAATAAAGAGAAAGACATTCTTCTTTTATACACGTAGGTATTTGACAAAACAACAAAACAATGTACACATGTACATGACATTCTCTAGTACTTACTGAAAATTTTCATTGGTTTAATACAGTCTGTTTTGGGCATGATAAATACATACATTTTCAATATCTTGTGCTTTATCACTAGTAGGTCCACGACAAGATTGAGCTCTGGGAAAGGTGAAAAATAATTTGTGAGCTTTCTCATTCCTTTTATGTCAGTTTGGAAGAACATTGTAACAGAAATGTCCCCTATAAAGATTGCTCTTCAAATGCTCTCATATTGGAAAAATGACGAGAAATAGCTTTAAGTGTTGGGGTCGAACATTGAATGCCATGTTTGTGCAGTCCCATATACCCATTTCTGTGTGTAGTGCATCTGCTTTTTAGTGAGATTGGGTCAATTTCTTATCATTTTGATGATTCCAGAACCTCACAGTATACACTGGTCAATCCTTATGTAGACATAATCTTTCCCGATTGCTTTGAGACAGTTTCTTTCACAATGTAGTAGCATGACCACAACTCAACTTTATCTTTAATGAAGAGAGATTCACATAGTTCTTCTGGGGTGGGAGCAAGCTGAATGAAGACCATATTGTACAGGATGTGGGGGTAAGGAAATGAGAATTTTCATCATGCATCCTGGACTTCACTGTTCAGTCAGTCATAAGACCTAGTTTCAGTCAACGCTGATTGAGCTTCAGACCAAAAGGGGAAAGGATATTACAACACAGCTCCCCTGAAAAGGAGAAGAAAAGGAAAGAAAAGAAGAGGTATCATTTAATTAAGAGGGTCCTTGCCTATTATTAAAGGAGCAATGTCATCAAAAATATGATTTAATTCATAATCATAGACCTCGCAGCAAGCTCAACAATATTTCAGTGGAAATGCATGAAATTGAATATTTTTTTTCATGTTGAAGCTGCTTTTTCTTGTATCTTTAAGAATGAAAATTAGTATATAATGAACAGAACAAAGTAGCTTTTAAATTGGTTTGAAGAATTAGGTGTTGTTATTAAAAAGTTTAAAGTTATTTTGTCAATAAAAGGCGTTTTGAAATGTAATAAAAAATCAGAGTATAAAGGAATCAAATTGAATCAAACATTATTAGAGAAATAGAGATCAGTTCAAATGCAGTTTTTGTAGCCTGAGATGAAAGTAAATTACCATTCATTACAATGAAATACTGATTTGTTGCTAAATAGTTTGGGCCCCATTAGTTTTTTGTTGTTCATCACTTATTGTATGAAGATTTTTTTAAATGTACTCAGTACCACAAAATATTTGGGGAGAGCTACATGTATGGAGAGGGGTGGAATTTTAAGGGGGGGGGGGTGATGATAAAGTGAAGTTGGCAAGGCTACCCTGTAGCATGACAGTGTTTCCGATATGTGATTTGTCTCCCTGCTGTGTATGAGTAATTATATCAAGGCATCTGAAGGCCTTTAATCATTACTATCAATTTCTTTCTTGTATGTGAATGTCACAGTTTGGAACATGACCAGTTTATGAGGTCTTTGACGGACATGGAGCGATATGGTTTTTATCAAGTTATAGTAGTTTTCCTCCTTGGAGAAAAATGATATGATAAAGGGAGTGGATGTAATTCATCAAAAGGTTGATTTACATTTCTTGCCCCAGAGCCTGACAGTTTCAGTGAGAAAAAGAGTGAAAAGGTATTATGTTTCTTCAGAAATACATATGACAAGCCTGTACTTTTTTGTTTATCTCCTATGCATATGGATCTCAGATTAATGAATGACTGATCAGTTATGAATCATTATATGTTTGTGCACCATACATATAGTTTTGTTTCATGTAGTTCATATCTTTTTTCTCTTCATGCTCTTGAATTCCAACAGAACATGATCAAGGTTCAAGGAGAGCTCCAGGACCTTGTGAAAGGTTTCCGCTTCAACCTGGGATACTCCGGCAAGTTCTATCAGCATGGGGACGAAGAGGAGAATGCAGGAGACCGGAAGCTCCTGGAGGAGGCCAAACATTTCTGGTGGTTCCCTCACATGTGGGATCATATGCAGCCACACAATATCAAGACCAAAGCTAAGCTGAAGGAACTTATGCTGCAGAACAAGCAATTTGCTGTGGTAAGTTGTTATTACTTATGTTGGGTACAATTTAGTGCTGGTGTCGGCATGGAAAATCTACGTCGCCATGTCGCAATAAAATTAACGCCGATGTCGACATGTGTCGACATCTGGACATGAGTCAAACAAGTCTAAACTCGGGTCGCTCCCGTAGTGACTGTACACTATTAAACCAGAGTTACCCGACACAAATTCACAAGAGCTTTACATGGAATACATGCACTATGTCCTCACGGGCTCACACTCGCAGTCATACTCACTTACAGTTCTCAAAGGTGCACACTGTCAACTATTTGCCCCAAAATTTGTTTTGTATGATCCAAATTATCAAGCATTAATGAAAGTCATGCGGTGCGAGTCAGCTAGTGTCGCATATCTAGGCATGTACATGTACGTAATGTATACCGGTCGTCGCAGCTAGATACGCAGCGATCGTGTCGCGCGCGTGCGCTGCTAATGCGTATGTGAAACAAATCACGTACGCGCGCACGACGCCACGGCGAGGTACATGTAAAAAGACCCATTTTATGTCGCCATCGAAGCATGCGTGTCGACATGTCGGCAAAGTCCAAAACCAGTACTTTTGTCGCCATAGTGGCGACATCAGGCGTGTCGATACCAGCACTAGTACAATTGGATACATTGGAAAAGGTGGCAGTATTAGATGTGGGACTACACTGTAAATCACAAAGGAGTGATAGGTAAACCAGTGCAAGTTTAAAAATAAATGGATTGTATGCAGTCACACAATCCAGTTACATAATCTCAGTCAAGCCAGATTGAGTTGCTGCAGAATAGGAGAGTTACCTTTAGCAGTTCTTAGTCAGTAGAACTACTCATACTTCATGAAATCATACAGTATACATGTACATGTAGGATAAAGTGTGACACCATTTTGATACATTTGGGACTATATGTACTTTATAAACGGGAAATCAGAAAGAAGGGATACTAAAAGAGTGTAAATTGCAATTGTTAAAGGATCATGCTGTATGCAGCCAAACAATAACAAGACCCTGAGTGAATCTAAAGAAACTTTAAGAAAAAATTTTGGTCAAAGTTACAAATGTAGTTACACGCTTGCACATGTATGGGATTACACTTAGAAAATCTCTAAAGCGAAGAGTGGAAAAGTGAAAATTCAAAATGTACTCTTTGATTGTATACGTGGACTGAATGAAAGTGAAAACCAGGGCATTGCTTGACAAATTTGATATCAACCTTTGACAACTGTTGCATAAAAAAATCCCAAACAATCTTCTGACATTCATTCTTAATATTTGGTCAAGAGAAAAATCACTAGATTTTCATTTATTCTTTAGAAAATAGAAATTTTTATGAGCTACAATTTAAGGTTTAGTTACATGTACATGTATGTTATAGGCTTTTTCTCTTCATGAAATTCAGAAGCAGTCATAGAACTTGCATGACACCAGTCATCTATTTTTAAAAACTAAGTTGAGTTTTTGTCATGTGATTACATTGTGAAAGAAAGTGTCTCTAAGCAATTGGGAAAGGTTGATCATGTCTACATACTTTTTTGTGTTTAAGAATACATGTAAGTGTATAGTGTATACTGTGAGGTTTTCTGTTTAAAATTCACAATAGAAAAATGGGTATATGGGACTACTGCACACATTATGTGGCATGAATGTTTGGTCCAAACTTTTCAGCTATTTCTCTGTCATACATGTATTTCAAATATGAGGGCATTTGAACTGGAATCCATTTCAGGGGAAATTTCTACTGTGATATTCTTCCAAACTGACTTAAAAAGAATGAGAATACAAATTATTTTCCACCTTTAACGCAACTCAACCATTTCTTTAAAGGTGATGTTTAGTTTTGGTAAGCCCTTAAAAACTTTTCCTCAGATTTATTGGATTTTTGTCTCACCTGCGTAAGCAAAAAGCGAGACATAGGCGCCGCTTTTCCGACGGCGGCGGCGGCGATGGCGGCGTCAACAATTTTGGAAATGCTCTCATTTCAAAAGTATATGTCCGATTTCCATGAAACTTGAACACAAATGTTGTAGAGTATCACGGATAATGTGGAATAAATTTCAGGTCAAAAGTCAAGGTCAAAAGTCAATTAAGGTCAATTGAGTTAAATTGTGTTCCAAAAACTTAACCTGAGGTTAAGTTTTTGATCTTTTACTTTATTTCAAAAGTATTTGTTCAAATTCTTTGAAACTTGGCATCATTCTTGGTAGGGATTGTCTTAATGTCACCCTCTTTCAAATCAATACCCAAATCTTACATTGTCGTCACATTAAAGGTCACCTACTAACAGTTTAACTTGGTTAAGTTTTGGGTAAATTTCAGTTTTTTCTCTACATACAGTACATCTACATGTACATGCATGTAGTACATGTACACTGTACATGTATTGTACACATGCATTTGACTTTTTCTCAAAACTTTGCTGGTAGTGGATTTCAACCAAAATTGGTAGGGATCATCCTTAGGCAAGGAGGATCTTAATTTGTATAGATGGGGGTACCTACCAATATTGGGGGGGGGGGGGTGGGAGGGAGACTTGGGGGCACCACCCCCCCAAGAGCACCAATAATAGCAGTAATTAGATTCATATTTGCTTCTTCTTTAAGCCCTGTTGCAAGATTGTTAGCAAAGTTGGTAGGTATCATACTTAAAGGAAGGAGACCTCAATTTCTGAAACATGGTACCTTGCCTCCAAGGGGGCTCAGGGGCAGCACCCCTTAAGTGCCCCTATTGTGAAAATGAGATATTTGTTAAATGCATGGCTGGGTTCTAACCAAACTAGGTAAGAATCATCCTTAGGCAAAGAGGATCTAAATGAATGCAAATAGGGTACCTATCCCTTAAGGAGGGAGTGGAGTGGGGGGGGGGGGGAGGCCCCCCCCCCCAAGAGACTGTGACACCAAATTGACATTTTTCTTTCTTCTGTAAAATGTTTTGCCACATGTAGATTGTAAGCAAACTAGGTAGGAATCATTGTTTGGGGCAGGAGACTTCCAGTTGTTCAAGTATTGTAGACCATTATCTTCAAGGGGCCTGATGGAGGGGCACCACCCAAAGTGTCCTAATGGCAATTATTTCATGTACACATATTCTGCTTCTTTAAAACACACAGCTTGATTTCAAATGAACTTCACCATCCAATAAATCTTACTTGAAAGGATTTAAGTTATACAGATGGGGTACCTGGCCCACAAGGGGGGGGGGGGGGGGCTCAGGGACAGCACCCCTTAAGTGCCCCAACCTTTGATTTTTCACTAAGCGAAAATTTTGCCCCGAAAATTGCGTGATGCAGCCTCAAGATTGTTGTGTGGGGAGCTGTTGGGGTGGAATGGTCCTAGCGTAGGGCAGTATATTGCCATGATCTAGTGTTCCTGACATACATTTACATGTATGGTAAAATTCACCGGAAATCATTGATGGAATACCAAATAATCTAATACAAACATCTTTTGATACATGGAGAACAACATGAGACTGTTTCTTTCCAATTTCTTTTTTGCTACCAAAACTGTACATGAGCTTTAATGCCTGTAAGAAATTGTTTACATGTGGTAAAATGTTTGGAGTTATCCCCCTCGCTCAGAAAGTTGATCTTTACTAGGGACCTGTCTGTGGTTAGGGGTCTGACTAAGACAAGATAAATGGCATTATTCATTTCCCATCAACTGGGAATCCAGTCTGTAATTTATGACTCATTTCTCCTTCACTTGTACATCGAAAGACACCATACCCCTGCATCCACCACTCTCCGCACACACACAGTCGTCATTTCCCAGTGGCAGGGAAAGTAGATTCAATATAAATCTTTTTTGCTTGTGAATGCGGTGTATTATTGAGTTATTATGCATTCTGGCAACAGGCAGGCAGGAACGATTTAGTTTCCCCCAGGGCTTGCATGGTTTATCACGAATATCCTAATATTCGTTCCATCGTTTTTTTTTCTCCCTGGATGTTGGCCCTTCTTCCTTGCTTGCTGCGAGTCTGACGTCTAGCTTATATACAAAACAACATGAGAGAGAGAGAGAGAGAGAAGGGGCCTCATCTATCCACTTGTCAGTCTGTGGCATTCAAATGTGATTCTTACATGTACATATTGCAGTGCTGTGAATGTGAAGTTGTTTTTAAAAATGAACCCTCGTACACAGTAATATTACATGTATGTATTTTTCACATTTGCTCAATACATCTTTTAGCTGTGTAAATTCTTAAATTTCAATATATATTGGAATTTACATGTATACTAGTCTGGTGTGTGTGAAATCCAAAGGCAATCTGGAAATCTCCCATCATGCATTACCAGTGGATGACACTGATTTTTTTAGATGAAATACCGAACTATACATTTTAAATGAGAGAAAAACATTTGGAACGTCGTCCTTTCCTTTTGCACCATTTTGTGATTTACATTTCTCATTAGACGCACAAGAATTTTGAATACAATTGATGTAAAATCCACAAACTACACAATGTATTTTTGAAGCTGTCACTTTTGCTTCTGTACCTGTCAGTTAAGATTTGAAGCTCTGATAAATTCTTCCGAAGTGAAGAAAATATGGATAACAAGTAGCTCTCTGGCAAGCCTACATGTTGATGCTATGTATCACCTCCTTGGTTACATGTATTGCAGCCTCATAACAGTCGGGGAAAGTTTAATTTTTGTATTTTGATTTAATGATTTTACATGTCAGTGTATTTTTAGATTCAGATACTGTAGATTATACATGTACATGTACATGTGTAGATTTTATTGTGGTATTGAGTTTGCTGGGATTTTTCTTTTGTTCATATTTTAATTTTTTTTTAATGTTTTATTTTTTTTAAAGAAAAAAGTGAAATTTCCCAGCATCAATTTTTCATATTGCTCTTTGTTTTCACCAGTGTTTATTTTTCCCAGAGCTCATTTTGAGCTTTCAAATTCTAATTATTCCCCAGTTTTGTGTATTTGCTTCTCTGCTTGAGATTGGAGGATGTCTTATTTAGTGTTCATGTGAATGAGTGTGTGTAATGTGGATGTTAAAAAATGATGTACATGTATATACATGTACATGAGATATGGGCAATTTGCCTCTGAAACTCTAAGAAGAGCTACTGTAAAAAAAAAAAAAAAGAGGCTCTGTGAAAATTAATGGGTATGCAAATCACTAACACGAGTGCCAAGTCCATTTGGTATTTATAAAGCAGCCCTTGTATTTAATTTTTTACCCTAATTTATTGTTTGGAAAAACCTGGAGTACATGTTCATGTAGGCCTACTTGTACCTTCTCTTGATATGATCATATGTGTGCCCCATTCCTGTATTTTCTGAAATATACCAACCATTTTCAGCAAATCCAGCAATATACAATTACGGTGTGATTAATCACAAGATATATGACCTTGGGACGCACAAGAATACTGCCACTGCTTGGTGCCTTGTGAGATGTAAGTGTTTTCCTTTTTAATTCCTCAATTGTTTGTGGTAAGTCTGAAAGTGATCTCTGAAATATTACACCATTTCCTATATTGTGACCACTTTGGTGGAAGTGTAGGGGACAGCGGGCCGTATGTTAAATGCGTGGAGAGAATGGGACATATTGTGCTACCTGAAATGTACATGTAGCATGAGTGAATGATATTCTACACTGTATTAAAGGGGGGGGGGGGAAGGTGATTGTTTTTGTTGTTTCTGTTGTTTCTGTTGTTTCCAATGTTTCCTATTAAAAAAATACAAAATGTCTGCTTATCATACAGCTTTTGTGCTGGATGGTTCACAGAATAAGCATTAAAAATTGTGCTCAGCACCCTGTTTCTTAATATACCGCAATGAAGCATATATATGCAAATAAATTTTAGAATATCAGATTTCCCTACCTTTTTTTTAAAGATACAAAATATATCCTACAGAAGAGAAATTCAAACTGGGGTATCAAGTTGTAGGCCTGTTGGTTTCTCCCTTTAAAAAAACAACAATGAAATAAGCCACTGGAAAGTAACTTTAGGGCTATAAAAACAATTCTACAAAATATCATTGAACACAAAGCTAGTTTGGTTTGAAAGAAGTCTAAAAAGACTGAATTTATTTTCTTGTTTTACCCTGCTTGTGTACCTGTATGTATGACATCCAAGTACATATACAGTATATACAGTGTATTTTATTTTAAAGTGATTTGGTAACTTTGTAGAGGCTTGAAAAAATCTGAGCTGCCTGGCCTTACATGCTATCAGTTTATGTAATATGGTGTAAAAATGAAGCCCAGGGAAAAAAAAGCACTTCAAAATCATCATGTGTTTCACAAAAGTAAACATGTGCAAGTGACCGGAAATGCCAGACTCATTTTCCCCCATAGACTCGGTGTTAGACTAAAGCGTATGGCCATACGCTTTTGTAAATGGGAGTAATCAGTCATAGATATCTTAATAATAGCATTATATATTTGAAAAGCTTTCTATGCCTGGCTATTTATTTATCCTTCTGAACATCATTATACAAGACATATATAAAAATTCAACAATTTATTAAATGAAGCCTCCACAAAGTTACCAAATCCCTTTGAGCCTCTTGTCATGTCTGAAGTCCTAGAAAATGTCAGCCATGACTTGATGTATACATGTACAGCAGTCATTATTAATGTGGAACAAATCCAACCCCTCCATGCACTGCTGTCAAAAGTAGGATTTTGTCCAAAATTTGCTGACAGCTGGAATGCTGTACAAGTGACTTGCAGTTTCTCCAGTGGCAGTGATGCTTGCAGAAGATGGGGAAAAATTGTATGGGGATTACTTTGGAGGTGAATAGGAATGTGTGGGATTAAGGAAAGGCATGCACTACCTGTGTAAAAGGAAGGAGTTACCAAATCTGGTAACTCTGTGGTAAAAAGCATGCTGAGTTGTAGGAGTTATCACAGTTCTGTGATAACTCCTTGCTGAGTTGTACCTGGTATTACTGATGAGAAAAGCTTCATTATACCAAGGAGTTATCACAGAACTGATAACTCCTTGATTATACAATGTACATGTAGGCATATGTTGTAGCTCTCTTGGTTAATTGTGGGTGGAAACGTGACACCTCTTTTATTTTGAAGCCTGGAAGGCCAAGTTGAATTGATTCCTACATGTATGTAGTTTCTAATCTGGGGTTTTTTGAAAATGGGCTGGAGAGGGTTCAGTGTTATTTGATACCTTCCCCACATATACATGTACAAATGCATTGGGTTAAAGGAAAAGTCCACCCTGATATTAAGTTGGTTTTAGAATAAGCAGAAAGTTTAAAGAAACTGATCAATGAAAGTTTGAGCAAAATCCAATAAGAAATAAGAAAGTTATCAAAGTTTTAAGTTGTAATCAATCGAACACAAATTGGCAACTCCCTGACATATATTGCAAGCTACTCTCCCATTTGCTCTTTACACAAAAAAAATCATAAATTTTCATTTTCTTTGTTTTTGATGAGGTAATATATCTGTATCATACAGGGTTGGTGCAAAAGCATAAAGTGAAATAATTATATATAGGGTGCATGTAGGATAAAATATTTTCTTTAGAGAAAGAGGAAATTTATGATTTTTACACTATATGCCTCCGCCCACCGAAGGTGGTGCCGGAGGCATTATGTTTTCGGGTTGTTCGTCCGTCTGTCCGTCCCGCTTTCTCTTCTAGCGATAACTCAAGAACCACATGAGGTATGAACTTCAAACTTGGTGCTAGTTTGTATGTATCACCATAGGAAGATGTAGATCAAAGGTCAAAGGTCATAGAGGTCAACTATTTTGTATTCATGAGGAGATAAAGTGATCAAACTTTTGGGTTATAACATAAGGTCAAATGTCAAAGAGGTCAATTAACATGTAATTAGAGGCTTTTTATTCTGGTTATCACAATATTTCAAGAACGGTTTGAGCCATCAACTGAATTTAGGCGTAGGCATGTAGGAGACGCAGCCGCATTCATCTTGTTTTCAGTACAGGGCAAATGGGAGGGGAGCTCGCAAGATACATATGTGTACATCACGGAGTTGCCAATTTATGTTTGATTGATTTCAACTTCAAAAATGGATAACTTTCTTATTTCTTAAATCAGATTTTGCTCAAACTTTCACTGCTTCTTTTAAAACCGAGATGATATCAGGATGGAGTTTCCCTTTAATTAACATCACTGTCCATGCATTAAAAAGGCTCCAAACAAGTTGAAATCATATTGTTGGTTTTTGTTCCTTCATTGCCCACTCAGCCTAGATTTCATCAGTTTCTTCTTTATGACATTTAAAAATATAAATGTTGAAAAATGAAAAAATAAATTCAGAAGGGAAGAGAAACTAAGAATCACTTTTATCTGTTCTAAGATGGATGGCTAGCAATTGATATGAAGCAGATGAAAAATTAATTTGTATACTTTTGCCCTTTTATCTTGTTTCCATGACATTTATTATTATTATATACCCATACCTGGGACTGACATTGCATTCTTATTAGAGCATAATATCAATAATAATGTAGGTTGCATTTTAATTTTCATCATTGATTATTGGATTGTATAGGTATTAATATTGTCTTCTTCTCTATGTACTGGGAGGCTTACAATACACTGTTTATGGTCTGATGGAGTGACTGTGCAAGCTTGTGAAACTCCCACAGTAACCATCATACTGTATTTTGTATATTGCATGACACCATGGATGATATATTCATCTGATACTAATAGATGACCTATTTTCTTCTCTTCTTTTTAAAAACATATTTTTGTTCAAATTTGCAATGCTTCACAGTACAGGCCACTCCTGTATTCATATTGTCATTGTTGATTAGATTTTCTTACATTGTATGTGTAACTACAACATACAAATATATCATTAAGCATCAAAATCAATGATTAAGCCGATATGTTCAATTTATTATTGGATTGTATAAAGGCACCAATATTTCTGTTCTGCTGACTTTAATTTTACCTTAATCTGTAGTTGGAAACCTATTATATACATTTATATAAGAGAGTAAATATTCCTTGCAGATATTTGGTTGTACATGTAAATTGTTGTTTAAATGTAGAACTTGTAATGAAGTATTGATAATTAAATTGTGTAAAGGCATCAACATTTATTATCTTCTTGCTATACTTCGGTCTTAATCTCTACTTGGAAAATCCTTTAGATACATGTAGTAATCCCCATCAAAATATCAAAGTGATACTTGATTTTAGATTGAAGTTTTAAGAATAGCATGAAATAAAGACATACTACATGAAACTGAAGCTTTTTGTCTTGCACCCATCTGAATAGAACGCAAGAACAGAAAGCTGAAACTACACAATATAAACAGGAACAGAAGAGGGACAGTAGACATGAAAATGATAAAGGGCTTCAGCTTGACTATATTTCACAGCTATTAATCAATTTAGTAGTACTAATCTCTTTCTTGTAATTGGAATTTAGAGCTTGAAATATATTAAAGTGTACCAATCACCTGAAAAAGTAATTTGTGTACAGCTAGAAAGTATAAAATCAACCTCAAAGAACTTTGTCTGGTATTCTGTAGGTCAATAGTTAATGAGTATGAAGGAAATAAAAGATAATGTGAAAATGCGCGAGCCTTTATCATGGCGAGTGCATACGGGTGCGTCGAGTAGTCTACTCACGAGTCGCCTTTACGCTTATAGAGAGTGTAATTAAAATTGCAATATCTCTTTATAGAATTGATATATGAAGCCCATATTTTGAATACAATATAACAACATGAAACCTCTAATATACAGAGCAAAATTATATTTGGTGATTGGTACCCTTTAATCTGCAGATTATAAGCAATACACAATGGATGGTTTTATTTATATAAAAAATATGAAACAGATAAAGAGCAAGGAAATAAAAGCAAAAGATCTTCAGTATGGTATTAGCTATTTGATTTAGTATTAATAATCTCTTTATTGTAATTTAAATCTATATAAATTATGTAGAATTTCAAATATAATAAACTGTGGATTGTAGGGAACACCCAGTGGGTGGTTTGAGCCAAACATACAATTTACAGTTGTTGGTACGGAAAAGTCAATTTTTCCCCTACCAATGAGACATTGACCTGAATGTAAGAAAGAGAACGAATCAATACTGGCTGTATTTGAGCCGACATGTGGAATGCATATGGGCAGGATTCCAATTAAAAACAAACCAAACAACTGCTTCCTTCAACTGTGGACATTATACATTCGGGCCTATACATAGTGTAGTTTTCAGAGTGAATGGTTAAATCATATTCTCATAACTGAAGTTAGTCATGTAACAACATAGTGTGATATATTAAATATCATGATTTGGATCAGCATTGGAATATAGTGATAGATTAATAATAATAAGTAAAGTATATTTACTGTTTTATAATATTTTTGATCATTGACTAGCTTTTAATGATATATCATTAAATTACTATTAATCACAATTGAATAATATACTAGTACATATGTTAAATTACATTTTATTGTAGTGTTTAATTATCAGCAAACTTGGATATGGTACTTAATTGTGATTATTACATGGTCTATATCAGTCTATATATTTCTTTTTGTCTTGCAAAGGGATTTTATATATTTCTTTGTTTTGTCTACCAACACTGTTTTAGAGATTACCAGGGGCCGTATTCTGAAAACTATGTTATCTTTCATGTTAAGGAAAACTATGTTAATTGTCATAACAAACTGAAATTGCACGCAATAAACATTAATCATTGGTGCTTGCACTGATGTCTCTGTTAACTTTACGTGAGCACAGCCAACTTTACGCAATCATTAACCAATGACTTGTCCTGATTTTGATTTGTTATGGCAATTAACATTGTTTTACTAACATAAAAGATAACATGTGTTTTCAGAATATGGCCCCAGATCTCTTTTGGAGTGCTTAATTGCTCTCTATTCCTGTGTATTTTTCCTCTCTTATTTGGATGTAAAGGAAGATAGGGAGAAGCGAGGAGATGAAAGAGTAAAAAAGAAAGAGTGAGTGGGGAGGATGTATTTAGTAATAGGTTGAAGTTACTGCAGTCATATTTTATCATCTGTCATCAGTTGGCAAAATATCAGCAAAAGAAAGGTATTGTCCTGATTGCAAGGTCAAAAGCTTGGCAGAATCTTTAGTAAATAGATTATAGACTCATGTTTTCCAAAAACCAAACAAAATGAAATAAAACAAAACAAAAATAAACCCAACAGACAACTCAAACAAACTAATATTTTGTGTTGTATCATGAAGTGTCTATTTCATGTAATTTACCAGTGTTTATATGACAGATTATGGAAACCTTAGTATGTGGATCTTGTAGACAAACGGGACATTACCAATTTCCTGGCATAATATGCTATTTGATAAGTCATTATCTGTTAGAGTATTACATTCTGAAATATATCTGATACAAAAGACAACTTATATGAGGAAATTTTAGTGTGCATATGTTTTTGATTTGCCAGTTTCATATCTCCCCTATTATTGAATATCCATTACATTTTAAAATCAATGATTATATATTTGAAATATTAATTATTGGTTTTCTTGCTTTTCTCTGATCTTAATCTGTACTTGGAAATTGCATTAGATCCATTAGTTTGTCATGTCATTTGAATCCAGACTTCCTTTTTGTGGTAAAAATTTACCACGTACCATATTTATATCTGGTGGATATCCTTTCTAGGTTTCCTTGACTTTGACATTTGAGGTGTTATCTAACATAATCTAAGCATATGCAGGAAAATCTGTATGGGACTAAGTAAATTTATGTCTTGATCAGGTGACCTGGCCTTGATGTGATGTACCGTAGGATGCGGGATTGTGCATCCCGACACTTAACAAAAATTAAGCTGCTACGTTTGCCATTAGATTGCATGTAAAACATCGAAATTTAGCGCTAACCACCATAAATACCTGCCATTTACCGGTACATGTATACAGTAATACTGTAAATTTTGAGCAATTTGTTAAATATTGCATGCAAACTTGTTCAAATTCCTGTCAAAAATCATCTGTCTGGATAACCAAGCTGTCCAGACACACAACATGTGTGGGTGCGTGTGGGTGTGTGTGTGTGTATGTGCGCCCATTTAAAGCGATGACATATGCACGAACTTTACATTCGGACCGATGACACACAGCGAACCGATGACGTCATCGGTTGGCAGACCTGCGCAGTTAGACCCAAATTACATGCTTTTGCATATAGGGGTAGGTCATCAGTTAGTGTTACACTAACAAGTCGTCGGTTGTATAGTAAAATTTCAGACGGGTCATCGGTTATGCGGTTGAATTCTACACACACAGGTCATCGGTTATGCGGTCAAATTCTAGGTTGTAAAAGATGTCATCGGTTAATATGCGCGCACAGGTATGGGTGTGTGTGTGTGTGTGCGTGTACATGTATACATTACAAATGGAGGTCTTGGAGAAAAAAATGTACAGTAATTGAGTAAAGCATAGAGTAACTTTGCTCCAGTAAGCACCAAAAAGCTCAAAATCTTCTTAACAGATCTGCATTAAAAGATGTACATTTAAAGTCACTTACTATATAGCCAATTCTAAAAGAACACCCTACAATTCCTTTGATAAATCTCTAAAGGGAATCTTGACTTCTGGGAAAAATAATTTGTAAGCTTTCTCATTCCTTTTATGTCAGTTTGGAAGAACATCATAGTAGAAACATCCCCTGAAAAGGATTGCTCTTCAAATGCTCTTATTTTCGAAATATGACTAGATATAGCTGAAATGTTCAGGCCGAACATTCATGCCACTTGTGTGTCTAGTCCCATATACCCATTTCTGTGTGCAGTACATTGTGCTTTTCAGTGAGATTGGGTCAATTTTTTGTCTGTTTTGATGATTCCAAAATAACACAGTATAAAACAATTCTTATGTAGACATGGTCAACCTTTCCCAATTCCTTTGAGACAGTTTCTTTCACAACGTAATTGCATGACCATAACTCGACTTTATCTTTAAACAAAAATCTCAACCAGGGATGTAAATACATGTTGGGATGATTCTGGACACCTGTGGCAGGTGAATGCATAATTGCATGTCTAGACTCATTACCAGGTGTAATCACGCATGGATCAAACATCCTGGCATGTATCTTTACTAATAATCCCCACTCCCATGCAAGTTTAAGGCTGGCTTAAATATAAGTGAGCCTACCCCTTGACGCTGATAAAGTCAGACTTGATTCTGCTTCCCAAATGTGCGTGGATGTGGAGTCTATATACTAAGACAATTACCAAATGTTACTAAGTACAAACTCTGCAAAGCTACAAGAACCTTTTCTATAACTAATTCATTTAAAGGGTACCAATCACCAAAAATAATTTTGCCCTGTATGTTAGAGGTTTCATGTCGTTATACTATATTCAAAATATGTGCTTCAAATATTAATTCCATAAAGATATATTGCTATTTTAATTACACTTTATAAGCGTAAAAGCGACTCGTGAGTAGACTACTCGACGCACCCATATGCGCTCGCCATGATAAAGGCTCGCGCGACACCAAACTCGGAGTACGGTTCCGCGCGAGCATTTTCATGTTCCTTTATTTCCTTCATACTCATTAACTGTTGACCTATAGAATACCAGACAAAGTTCTTTGAGGTTGATTTTATACTTTCTAGCTGTACACAAATTATTTTTTTTCAGGTGATTGGTACACTTTAAATATGGATTTGTCAATTGTCTTGGCCACTGGTCATACATGTATTTGTGTAACTGTTTTCTTATAGGATCTTTTAATTAGTTTAGATATGTACATGTAGGTCATTTCATCATTGCCATTTTCATTTCACTTTAATTTTCCCGATAGTTTGGTTTGGGGACATCAGGAAATAATTTACCTGGTATAGCATAGCAATTTGCTATATGTATATTTGGGTATGATTGCTACACACATTTACAGATCTACATGTATGTGTATAGAGATGTGTAGTCTGATTTCTGAAAGCCACTTTTATAAGGCCTTTAGAGTCCATCTTCGGGTGTTTTTGTCTTGGTCCTGATGGAGATGTTGTATTTGAGTGGTTTGAGTACTTGAGGGGGGGGGGGGAGAAAGCAAAGGTTGTAGGTTCAAACCCAGACCCAGCACTCATATCTTTGAAGAAGGCATTTCATCTAGATTGCTTCTCTCCATGCAGGTGTAGAAGCTACCCCTTATGTGTACATGTAGGATGCAAATATCATTGTGGTTAGATTAGCATGTGCTTGCCTGTATAGGGCAACTGGCTGTCTACTCCCCATGGAGCGTGCTCTGTAATATTAAATGCTCAAATTGAATCCCATGACTGGGGTAATTTTACACTGTAAAACACTTTGCCCATTCACTGGTAACAGAAAAGCACTATGCAGTTAAACCTCATTATAAAGACCACTGTTATAACAAATACTTGTTATAACAAGTTAATTTTGCTGGTCCCACTCCTCTGTGTTCTATTGTTTGTTAGCCCTGGGCCCTCTTGCATAAAAAGTTGCGATTAAACGCAACTCAAAAAATTAAACGCAACTCGATTTTCAACCAATCAGGATCGCGTATTTGGGACTTGCGTTTGATTTTTTGAGTTGCGTTTAATCGCAACTTTTTATGCAAGAGGGCTCCGATATAACAAGTTTTTATATAAAAAGTAAAGTTATACCGAGGTTCCACTGTATCAAAATTATTGCTATTTAATTATGTAATAATCTCTACTGATATCTCCCTCCCTCCCCCCTCTCTCTCTCCCCCCTCTCTCTCTCTCTCTCTCTCTCTCTCTCTCTCTCTCTGTTTTCAAATTTCAGGACTATGACATTCCCATCATGAAGGGGTACTCTGTTGCCCCCCATCACTCTGGTGTATACCCAGTCCATGAGGACCTCTATGACCTGTGGAAGGAGATTTGGGGCATCGATGCTACTAGCACGGAGGAGTATCCCCACCTCCGACCAGCTCACCGAAGAAGGGGTTTCATCTATAAAGACATCATGGTAAGCAGCTTAAATGCTGATTACATGTGTAAAATCACAGAAGAAAAAAAAAAGATTAAGCAAAAGTAGCTATGGATCCATTATGTAATACATCTCCAGCTCCTTAAACTTTTTAGTACGCTTTTATGACAAGACTTTCTAGGTTGGAAATTGTATATATAATCTTTGAAACATTTACAGAATCTGAAGGCTTATGCGTTTGGTTACAGTTGATTGTTCATTCTTTATTGTCCACTTGTGCCGTCAATGATGGTATAGATGGATGGATGACCTGCTTAATCCATACCATCAATTTATTATGACATACATACATGTACTTCACTGAAATGGTACAACCAACTGGTATAAGCATACTCATGTCTGTAGTAGAGGTGTTGTGGTCTAGTGGATAAGGGGATCAGAAGCACAAGGTAAGGGGTTCAAATTCCTGCCTCAGCTCTAACGTCCTTTGGCAAGACATTTACCACACTCGACCCAGGTGTAGTAAGTGGGTACCTGGTAGGATTTATTCCTTGAATGCAATGATAGGGGCATTATTCTAAATGAAAAAGGTAACCCAAGTTTAAGGCCAACATCTAAAAGTGGGATCATTTTTAGGGATTTTCCAAAAATTCCAACACAAAATCATACCCCATGTTTAGAGAATTTTTGCAAAAAGTGACACATTAGAGCGGCACATCCCCGTTGACCATATTAGGCGAGTAGCCCCCACCCCTCCCCAACCCAGTATATTTCCCTAACATAAAAACTCTTTTCCAAATATTTCCATCTTTAATTTATTAGGTGTTACCAAGGCTTTTTGTGACTGTTATTTGAAACCATACAATTTACAAGCCTGCTAGAGGTTTCCCTAATGTAGAAAATCCTTTTCCAAAATATTTCCATCTTTGGTTTATTAGGTATTGCCCAGACAGACATGCTCTCTCTTCACCAAGACCAACTTCTTCAGTGAATACAACGGAGGCAAGCCAGCATTAGATGCCAACATCCAGGGTGGAGAGCTCTTTACAACGCTGGTTAGCAATCCTGTAAGTAGAGTACTGATTTGAGCAAGTCCTAATTAATTACGTTCCATACTTATTGACGGTATCTTTTTACTTAGAGTCTAGTAGGGCTGTTAACTTGATACAATCATCTGGTAAACTGTAATCTTTGTTTTGATTCGTTGCATATGGGACGTTATCTTGCCCATTAATGGAACTATATACTATTTGAATCCACATGTTTCGAAATGTAACAGACAGCAAGATCATCATTGGAAACAAAATTGATTGAAATTTGTATAAATAAGAAAGTTTTAGATATTTTCAGGCCTCATTTTCTATTAAATGCTAGACTGACATTTACAGAAAGGTGAAAAAAACAACAAATTTTACTCTTTTCCAACTACTTATCTATTAAACAGCAAGATCTCTACAAATATGACACAAAGTTACTATCCCAGGGGCGAACCCAGCACAGGGTGAAGTCATCGTTCTTCCCCCCCTTCCTGGGGGGGGGGGGGGGGGGGGAAGGGGGGAGGGGGGATGGGGGATGGGGGAAGGGGGAGGAGGAAGGGGAGGAGGGAGGGGAGGGGATTGTTTCACCTATATAGCAGTTTTTGGATATGCCAATGCTCTCCCAAATTTCAAATTTGTATCTGAAATATTTTGTCAAGCTGGCTGTGTTTTGTTGTTTTCCACTTTGGTTCATTGTCATAAAACATGGTATTTAAAGTTTCTTTTCTTTTGAACGCACACTTAATTGTTTGAGTTAAACAGTATCCCTTGTTCTATGTAAAAACACTTTACTGTATCTAGTCTCAGTGGAATGATATAATTAAGAGCTCTAACGGAGGAAAGTTATATGATACACTGAAGTTTAATAGTGATCATGGTCTTGGGTATTTGATATATGATGTGGTTGAGCCCTCATTTATAGGGCTAAGGTCAATTCAGATAATGTAAACGTACTTGTACAGGGAAAACTCGACATAACAAGTAGGCTATGACGAGGTAAAGGTTATAACAAGGATATTGTATCGGACTTATATATACTGTTTGTTATTTTGTCATTCTATGGCGGCACGACCCTTTTATAGCGAGATTACCTATAATGAAATATCAGCTCTAACGAGCTAAATCTCATGCCCCTAAAACAAAGAAGAGAGTGGTAATCAGCTAATTCATAGGATTAACATATTAATGCCTTCATAGCTATCAAATGAGTTTATAAGCAGTGAGAGCAGAACTTAATACACTCATTGGTGTACATATAGTCCCATACATGCATTTTTATGTATGTTCTGATACAACGAGATATCGGTTATAACGAGGAAAGTCTTTCTGTTCCGACAGCCTCGCTATCCAGCTCCCCCTGTATCTTGTTAATGGCAAGCGTTGTGATTAATATCAAGTCTTGTGGTATAAAGTTTATGACAGAAGATAGCCATCTTTTAGATAGTATTACCCTGCCCTGTATCAAGGGATTGGTGATGACTGTAACAAGAAGGAAATACTCCCTGTCATCACTTAAGTGACACACTCACGCAAAACTATAGGCCTAGATCCTAATCCACTGAAGTTACTAAGAAATGAGAATATCAGCATCAGTATTACACTTGAAAATCCTGTCTGTTGTATAATAAAGTGTTTATAAGATGTTAATACTTTGACTGAAGTCATTATCCCGCTGCATCTTTGATTATAATTTCTTGTCAAACTTGAAATAAAGTGTTCTGTGTCATCCTTTGGACCAGGGGCATTAGGCCCTTGTCAGAAAGGAAAGAGGGGGAAGGGCACATTGATCTGAAACATACATGTACTATGCACAAGATACAGTCAATCCCATCTAGGAATGACTGGGAAGGGAGGGGATGCCCTCAGTCAACCCAAGGATTGACGCCCCTGTCTCAAACTTGTAAAGATTTACCATGTACATTGTACTTGTATGTTTGACAGCATAACCTTCATAAGCAGGAATATACATGTACATGGTTTCATCTTGCATCAGTTATTATTCCCAATGACCTTGCTTTTATAGTGCATATGACAAACATAAAGAAAAATATGTGAAGAGATACATATAGGACAATATAGGAAATACATAATAGTGAACCAATATTATTCAGATAGTGAATACACATAGTAGATAAGTGAATAATAGGAAAGTGCCTAGATGTAATGCTGATCTCACTGTCAAGTCGCAATCTTCTCATGTTGAACCTAACAATCTTGAGAGAGAGACATAACATGATTACCAACCATCCTGTTTGGGGGATAGAGTTAGCGGAATAATAAACTGAGACGACAAGCATTGATTGAGATAGCAGTGTAATGATAACAATCTTGTTATTGGGATAATGGGAAAGGATATACGAGGACAGGGTTCATGTCCCTTTGGCTCGTTTCAAGATCTATAAATTTATACTTGCACAAGACAAGAGTTTGATACTACGAGGGTTTCAATGTGCTCAGACCCTCTTTCCCTCACTTTTTAAAATGTATATAGAGGCCCTGACTTGAGGCTTTAATAGGGCACATAAACTCCTAGGCCCGTATTCTGAACTCCAGTTTCACTGAAACCGTGGAGTAAGTGTGGTTTAAACCCAGTCTAAACCTGCTCTTTAAACCGGAGTTTCAGATAATCACTTTCTGAACACTGGTTTAACTCAAACTCCAGTACAGTCTAGACTGTAGGTGTGGTTTAACTTTATACAGAAATGTAGACTGCAGCTAGGGGTTGTTTAAGTCTGGTTTAACTTGACTAGAGTTTAACTTAGACTAGAGATTAAATTGAACTGGAGTTCAGAATACGGGCCCTAAAGTTTATTCTCGGACGGTATTCTGAAAACTGTTTTATCTCTAATATTGTTGTGTCTTCACCATTATAACAAAATTGGTATTCTGAAAATTGTTGTAACTTTTGTTGTATCTTTGTTTGCTGAAGATAATATCATGAGATAAATGGTATTCTGGAAATTATTGTATCTTTTGTTGAATCTTATCTTTCATGGTAATAACAACAAGACTTACAACAGCTAAAAGTTGTTGTATCTCTCTCATCATGTCGCCAGTTTTTCTAGCTTAGAATCAAACCGTACATGCTCGAATAGCAAGATGGAGACTGTGTGCGATTCAAAATCTCATATTCATTTTAGTTTATTTATTGAAATATATGTAATCAAGATAACAAGAATCAGATATAGGTATACAAAATCTGTTTTACATCCAGATGTAAAACAGATAAAAAGGTACTATATAAAAAATAGAAATATTGAGAGTCATTCATGTCAAAAATCAAATATGATCAAATATATATCAGCAGTAAAACTAATTGTGAGAATAATAAGCATTGCAAATACATGTAGCAAATAACAAAAAAGAGAAACAGTTTGATAATTCAAATTTAAAAAGCAGAAATTGATAAATGACTTAAAAAGTACATATGTATCATAAATAGAATGAAGCAGGAGAGAAGATATAAGGGAAATTGGTAGAAAAGAGAGAAAGAAATATAGAAAGAGAGAGAGAGAGAGAGAGAGAGAGAGAAAGATTAAGGGCAGACTGAAATAGAAGTGAAATGTGAGATGGATGGACCGTGTCAAGTACAGTTGAAGAGTAGGCATTGTGTCATACGGGTTTTTATCTTTCCTTATAGATGCCTTTTAATGTATATGTATCCATAGATTTAGCATTCTGAAGAGCATAAGCAAATTATTCGAAATTTTACCACCAGGGTATCTAAAACTACTGTTAAAACATTCGAGAGTAGGCTTAGGTAAAACCATATTCATTGTATTGGCAAGTCTTGTATTATAACCGTGTCTATCAAAACCCATTTCCACTTCATTGCACATTCGTATTGGGGCATTTCCATAAATACAGTTACATAATACATGCTAAAAAGTAATCATGTCTATTATCAATGGAATGCCATTTCAGTGATTTGTTTATACTTAAGCTATTTCCATTATAGTCAAAATTAGCGACAGCAATTCATGTAGCTCTTTTCTGTAATCTTAAATTTTTTGTTTTGTTTTGTAAAGAACAATTCCCCATACGGAACAAGAATAATCAAAGATTGGCTATATGGTACATTTGTACATGTATGACATGTATGACATGTATTTTATTCAAGATAGTAGAGCTTATGAACTTAGTGAGCTTTCTTAAAGTAAAAATCTTATAAGTTAATGATTTTCTAAGAGATTTGATATGCATAATATCCCATAATAATCTATCATCAGTTTTGATTCCTAGATATCTAATACTTCTTACTTGTTTAATTACTTCATTATTGATATGGACCTTTAGACTAAGTTCATTACAACCTCATTTGTTACTACTTAAAAGCATAACATTACTCTTGTTAGTATTAATTCGTAATCTATTATTATAGTACCACTCATTTATAGCATATAGATCAGCTTGGAGCTTTGATGTAATGACATTAATATCTTGATGAGAAACATATATATCATATCATATATCATAGAGGAGACATTTTGAAGAATTTACAGGTGAGATTCGATGATTCTACATCGATATGTCACTTGGTTCAAGCGGAAGAGGGGCAGCCATTTTTTGATTCATTGCAATCCAATGGCACAAATAAAACGCGTAATTTAATAACTGCGCCCGAAATTGATATACGCACAAAGCGCATCTTTATGTTTTGTTGTAAGGGGTGCTCCTATTAGTTGACCTACATGTACCCATATAAAATCTGTCTTGATTGGTAAAGTGTCAAAAAATGGGAGTGTCAAAGATCATATAAAGGCGGTCCATAGAGAGATGATATCCCACTAAAACAATTTTCAGAATACCAACTTACAACAATATAAGTGCTGTGTTATCTCTGGAAGATACAACAAAAGTTACAACACTTTTCAGAATACCACCTCTGGACCCCCAGAAAAAGAAGTTTGTGTCAAGCCCTGAATAAGAATTCATTTTTACTCATCCATGTATTTGATCTAATTGCCCAGTTCTCTTTATCATGCTGTGTGGAAAATGTACCTATTAGGCCAAATAAAAATTATTCCTAGTTTCTCGTCCCCGCCCGCCTCCTTTTTTGCGCCCGCCTCCTTTTTTTTTAAATTTGATATTTTTGTTTTAAAAGAAAGAAATCAATTTTTTTAGACCACCAACATTTTGCTGCAGACCCCTAAGATTAAAACTTGATGCCTTTTGGGGGTTTAAAAGGACCCCAGAAGAATATTACTACATGTACATGTATAACGGGAAGTCATGCCTAATAGCATCTGTATATGAGGTGGCCATCTTGGAAAAATATCCAATATCAAATAACATGGTACCCCCCTCCTCATTTTCGCAAAATCCGGTTGAGAAACTACAATTTTACTTTGCCTTATTGATTTGTTACAACATAGTGGGCTGTATCTTATGTCACTTTATATACCTTACTTTAAGAATCTGTCCTAATCCTATCATCTGATTGGTTGAAAGTGAAGTCGTGTTTTTAACTATGCCTGCCAAAATGAACTAAGCCCATTGGTATAGTTAAATTTTGATGCGATCCCCATTGGTTTACGTGTAAAATATTACTTTGTGCGAGTGCGGATACCATAATGATGATTTTTAAATGTGAGGACCCCATGATTGATAAGTCGCACATGTATTCTTTGACTCTTATCTTTGTTTGGTATATAAAAAATATATTGACTGCTTTAATATTCGAGGCATAGTTGTTTCTATAGGCTCTCGGGGACCTTACATCCTGCTATGACTAGTTTGCAGGCACAAACCCTGGTCAGTCGTAAAAGAGAGTCTGCACTATAAGACTACCATAGGCTGCTCCTGTATTGACATGACAAGTAGGTAGCTGGACTAGGCTTCTCCCAAGACAAAATGATTTTCTGATAAGGTGTCAAAGTAGGGTCTGTGCTTGCAGACTGTGGTGACGCCTCAGCACGCCTCGGGGTCGTAGCAGGTTGTAAGGTCCCCTTTTGCCTATAGAAACTATGCCTCTCATAGCAGTCAATACATCCTATAATAGTGGACTTTTTTTCTCTATCTGTTTCCATCTTTCTTTTTGTAGATCTGTCTATCTATCAGTTTGTATCTTTGTATCCTTTTCATATTTTCTCTCAGTTTTGCTCTTTCCCCCCCCTGATAATTCTTTGCACTATCTTTATTTGTAAATGTATATCTTTATGTCGACTTTTGAAATTATTATTATACTTTTATATTTTTAACAGTATACATGTAAGTCTAGATGTTAGTACTATCTGTTTGTTTTGAATACATTTGTGTACAACATTATGGCTTGTAATGATTTTATGTTAGAACTACATGTGAGAGCAAAAATATACGTAAATATCACAAACAGACAACTAGGCCGGAATTCACAAAGGTGGTTTCAATTCAGACCATGGTTTATGCACATTTCGTGGTATAAATACGCTTGATTTAGCGCGTACACTTAGAAAGATCCAATAATGAACGCGCGCCGGTCGCACGTGGTTGGCAAAAGCGCTAAATTCACGCTTGTTGCTATGGTTCAGACCATGGTTTATGTAAATTAATCTAAATAAACCATGGTCTGAATTTACATAAACCATGGTTTGAACCATGGCAACAAGTGTGAATTTAGCGCTTTTGCCAACCACGCGCGACTGGCGCGCGTTCATTATTGGATCTTTTTAAGTATAGGCGCTAAATCAAGCGTATTTATACCACGAAATCTGCATAAACCATGGTCTGAATTGAAACCACCTTTGTGAATTCCGGCCCTAGATTTTGATGTCTCGCACTTTCTTTAATAATTTTTTCCACTTTACTTGTAGCCATATTCTCAGTGCTCTATATTTGTTCAAAACTTCAGAAGCAGTGGGTGTACTATAGTGTGCTTTTATTGAGTGTACCAGTAGAAATATTCCCATATATTGCAGACGGACAAGTAGATGTTACAATCTGATAAGGTAAATTTTGAGCACCCCCCCCCAATCCAATTTCCTTTCCCAGCCAGTATAGTGTATCAGATATGATTGTAATTCAATCTAGAGCTCGTAAGAGCTGTTGATATGCTACTCAGTAAGCGCTAACTGCATTAGTCTACAAAACCAGAAGGACTAAAGTTGATTTGCTTTAATATTCTTGTTTCGTGAGCAAGATCACTTTCTGAATACTGTGAAGCCTTGAATATACATGTACTGCTAGGTGTCCACATACTCTAGCTAATACAGGGCTCAACAGACATTTTCCTTTTGATGCGGAATGCGAATTTGATTGTCCATGTACCAGATCATTGTAACATTTTTTAAATTTTAGGGGCCCTAACCAAAAAATTTTGGGGTTGAAGTGTGCCGAACCCCTTTCTAGTGTCTAGCCCTGGAATGGCTAGTACTATTTGACTAGATTTAATATCGTCCTGCATTATTTGAACCGTGGCCTTATTGCTATCAAAAGAGAGTCTTCATTTGGAGACTAATCTAGTATTTTTTTACATGGAATATTACCACTAATTATTCCATTGTTCGTTTTGATGTTAGAAAACTTGGCAAAGTGCAGAATTTTTTTGGAAGAGCTATTTGTATTGATAATGTACCCTTTTGAGTATTGTTTTGAGACAGAGTAAAGAGGGTCTGAAAGGTGACACCAAAGGGAACTGTGAGTCAAACTGATGTCTGTCCAAGTTAAAGGGGGATTAAAAAGAAAGTTGAGTTTTGGGGAAAGCTACAAAATAATTTGTGAGCTTTCTCATTATTTTTATGTTAGTTTGGAAGATTATCATAGTAGAAATGTCCCCTGAAAAGGATTGCTCTTCAAATGCCCTCTGACATATTCAAAATATGACAAGAAACGGCTGAAATGTTCGAGCTGAACATTTGTGTGTAGTCCCATATACACATTTCTTTGTGCAGTGCATGTGACTATCAGCGGGATTGAGTCAATTTCTTATTATTTTGGTGAGTCCAAAACCTTACAGCATATATCAATTCTTATTTTCTATATAATCAGCCTTTTCCAATTGCTTTGAGACAGTTTCTTTCATAATTCACAATCTCCTGACCAGAACTTTATCTTTAAAGTTCTTAGAGACCTTGGAAATTGGAACAGGTGAATACATGTCTGTAGAATGTGTAATTTAGCATACATATAAATTCATAGAAACAGCATACAGCATACAGTGTACATGTGTATGTGCCATCAGTAGTAATAACTAGTTCCTCTTATATCAAGAGAGACTTCCATTTGATGGGACTTAAACTTTGCTTTTATTTTTTAGTATAATGAATTATGCAATGGGCCGAATGCAAAGTTTACCAACTTTCCATTTATACTGCATCTATAGCTAGACTGGTTTGTATTATTGTTGGTTTGAAAAATCCATTATTGGCAGGATTTGATTAAACTATACAGATCCAGACTTTAAAGTTTGTTTTTAATATATCAGATTGCCTATTTGGCCTTTATAATGTAGTGCTATATGTTCAAATCAGCAGAAGACAATCGTTTATATTAGGGCTGTCAACCCTCCCGCTTTTGGTGGGAGTCTCATGCCACAACGCTCATTCTCCCACTCTCCTTTTTTTTTCCTTGTCAAAATTTTTTAGAGTCGCCACTGAGCGAATTATGGAGGGCAGGCGAGAGGAAAAACCCAAATCTCTCTCCAAGCAGTTCTCCAAAGTTGACAGCCCTGTTATATTTACGCCCTTACAGTGTGTGTGATAACACTTATTAATATTGAGATGACACTTCAACCATTGCTCAAGCTATACAATTCATCCATCTCTCTGTGGTGTTGTGACAGGAAGGGGCTAGGGGCTTGGGGATAGAGGGGGGCAGAGTGATATGAATCGCACCATAGTGGAGATCGACGCCTGATTTTGAGATTAGGGAAAGTCGATTAGGACATCAACCTCGAGCAAGTCCATGAGAGGGAAATTGGAGGGTTTGTATTCCATCAGATTACTTGGAGCATTTCCTTTAAGGTGTCTGTCAAAACCAGACAGAAGAAGACATAAGTGGGACTAAAGCCTAGATCTGTATTGATCAGGATGTTTTTCATTCACTCAATGCGGCTATTGCATAACTTAAAGGATACCAATCACAAAAAAATATTTTGCTCTGTATGTTTCCTTATCATTATACTGCATTATTTCAAAATATGGACTTCAAGTATCAATTCTATAAAGAGATATTGCAATTTTAATTACACTCTCTATAATTGTAAAAGAAACTCATGAGTAGTGTAGATGATGCACTCACCAAGATAGGGGATCGCACAGAACCAAGCTCAGAGTTCAGTTCCGGGCAAGCATTTTCAGTTATCCTTTATTTCCTTCATACTCCTTAACTGTTGACCTATAGAATGCCAGATAAAGTTTTTTAAGGTTGATTTTATACTTTCTAGCTGTACATAATTTATTTTTTCAGGTGATTGGTACAATTTATGTTTTTTAGAGGTTGAGAGCTAAATTTTGGCACTTCACTTGTTTCTTGTATTTGATTTGCTGATTATAAGCCGACAAATTTTCAAAATATGGATTTGTTATTAAAAGTACAGAAAAAAATCTAAGTCAGAGTAATCATTCACTTGTATTTTTTAAATAAAAACAAATATTAGATGTCTTTACTCAATATAGACAAAACACTAGGGGAAGGGGGAATTGCTTCAGTAAAAAAAAAAACATCTAAAAGGGTTGAATAGCTCAGTGTAATCAGTGCATTATATTTTATTATCAGTGATAATCTCCATCATTTTATAATGTACACCATAATGGGTATTTGTTTTGAGGAGAGTCTTTTGGGCTTAGAATCCATCATCAGTGATGAATTCCCAGCTTTACAGAAGTCTGAGAAGGCAACATGTATAAGCATAAATGATCTGCCTGAGTGTCTGTGTTTGGCCTACTGCCCAGGCCATCGGCCTACACAAAACTAAGGAGCTTGAGTGTGATAATCTCCATGTTAATTTCCTGCCCTGATTGCTAGAAGTAATAGAGATGTAAAGACCTTTCTCCTTGTCTGAGGCTCAGATTTGATGCCAATTTAAGCCAAAAAACATTAACCAGAAATCTTTTAATCCTGTAACATGAGCTTATGTATGATGATTTCCTAATTGAAGTTCTTGTCTTTCGGTGATAAGTTTATAGTTCTTTGTAGCCCTTCATGTACGAGCTATCAGTTCTGTTGCATATTATGTGAATGAAAATAATAATATGATAAATGTTTGATAAGACGATTCATAATTTCAGGAAAACTTTATATGATACTGGCATGATTCCTTCCCATTCTGTATTCATTTTTTCAATCATTTACTTGTAACATACACCAGAGTGCTCAATTGTCGTTTTTATGCCTGCAGTTTTGAACAATCAGAGGCTATGAACCTGTGTGCCATACGCAGGTACATGTGTTAGTTTAAAACCCTTGCTGCAACTCCACATCACATTTGATAGTTTGTGGAGAGAAAACTTAGAGAGTATTACCTTCACTGTTATTTTCTTGTATACATTCCCTTTACTTCTTCCAGCAACCCCCCCCCCCCTTTGTCCTCCTTCTGCAGAGATCATAATACAAACCATGACATTCCCACTCGGCATGACTTCTCCTGTTTTGTTCCGTTCCTCAGGAGAACATTGCCATGACATGTCCAACTACATGTCAGGCAACTGACATTTCAGATTTTCAGTTTGTTCACACATCCATTCACATTTGAAATGCGCATTTCAGTTCGTTCACACGTCCACTAATATTTCTGTCTTGTTCCATTCCCCAGATGAATATCTCCATGACTCACCTGTCCATTTACATTCAAACAGGTGTTTCAGTTCGTTCGCTTCTAAACTACCATTTTTTTTTTTTATTCCGTTGCCTAGGTGAATATCTTCATGACTCACATGTCCAACTATGGCAGCGACCGGCTGGCTACATACACCTTCAAGCACGCATTCCAGTTCGTTCGCACCTACACCAACCTGAGGCTGCAGACGCTTCCCCCGGTCCCCACCGCCAAGAAATACTTTGAGCTGTATCCGCAGGAAAAGCAACCTCTCTGGGGCGTAAGTACAAATCAGATGTTTAGGAAGTCTATCGAAGTAATGGGAGTCACTGCAAAGAATTCATAATTAAGTTGATTTGAATGAATGAAGAAACATGAGAGAAACAGATAAGTGACAGTTTAGGATTATAAGAGGGTGACATTTGACCCTCCTTATTTCCTTGGCCTAAATCTATACACTTGTTGGCAGGGGCTTAAGTTAGGCGCCTTTCGAGAATACAGGCTATTGACACTTGGCCCTTCCTAAATCGGTGGACTATAAAAGTAAACCAGGTTTAACTTGGTCTACCTTTGTGAATACAAGCCTTTATCTTTGTTCAAGGACTGTAATAGTCTATCCAACTCTCTTATCATTAACATTACTGTTTATTTCTTTCATTTCTAGTCAGGTTCACACGAAGGGAGCTAAACTTTAAGTTTCACTTGTAGTTTCAAAATTTTAAGTTAACTTGTAGATATCTTGTAGTTTCAGACTGTACATGTGTATGAACAGACTCGTAGTTTCGAAACTTTAAGTTTACTTGTAGTTCTAGAACCACAAGCGAACTCATGGCTAACGCTGAAACCACGAGCAGCGGGGGTCCCTCCGTCGCAGTTCGGATCGTGTGGACAGAAGAAACTTTAAGTTTTGCAAGCTTGTAGTTAACGATGACCTCTCTGTTCATGTTAATTTTCCGGGTCATACCCTTCGCGCGAATTATGAACACAGGATCTGTATGTGTACTGTACATACAATCGGTATACTGTATACGCCATATATTTCGCGGGGTTTTTATTTTCGCGAATTTCGCGAATCGCGAGTGGGTCGCGAATTTAACAACACGCCAAAATATTGCCAACATAAGAAGTCGGATGAATTTGTTGTCTCCTGGTCAGAAATTCACCACTTTGCTTTGCAAAAGTACATTATCACCGCTGTTTGTAGATTTGAGAATTTTCCGACCGCGAATTCAACCATTCGCGAAATAGTCTGGTTAGTCCTATTCGCGAAAATTTATGGCCGCGAAGTTTATTGCTTATACAGTATACTTCCGGTGTTAACAACGACGACGATCGCTCGGCTTGTAGTTTCAGAACAACGAGCATCGATGTTTCGAGCCTGTGTGAATCCTCTTCGTGGTTAGTGAGTCGTTTTTTCGTTAACTTAAAGTTTCGAAACCACAGGTCCCGTATGAACGCAACTTCTGTCAGATTGTAATCCTATATCTTTATTTTCATCTTTGTCCATCAAGAATCCTTGTGATGATCACAGACTGATGGAGGTATGGGCAGAAAACAAAGATTGTACCAGACTACCCAATTCTCTCATTCTTGGCCCACAAAAAACAGGTAAGCTCTATACTTCCCTACTTTGACGAAAGAGAGCAACTGTCAAAATGCACAAATTTCATATTTTTCTTATTAAAAAAAAAATCTTAGATACTTTTCCAAACACCCGAGTTAAGTGCTCACTATAATCAAATTGTCCAAAGTTCTATTGTGTTAAGATATTTTCCCATTAATTTTTGACAAATTTCAAATGACAGCTGCTTCCTTTTGTCAAAATAGGGCAGCATACAGTTCTTCAAAATGACCTCAGCAAATATCTCTGGAGGCATTAACCATGTTGCCTAATGCTTGTACCCTCTCATTTTTTCAGTGATATTTCAAAATTCTTGGACTTCAGTGTTTCTCAGTATACTTGAGCCACTTCATCCTTTCATGTACCTGAGAATTTAATGTTTGTAAGAGTTCAGTTCAGTTCAGTTCAGTTCAGTTCATTTCAGTTCATTTATTTCATTTGTACAGACAGTTGTACTTGACAAACATATATTTCATATTTACATTCATAAAATAAGCAATTAGATATGAGTTTCAGTTGCCCTATATTTCAATACAAGAAAATGAAACAGGAGAACTTAAAATAAAGCCAGAAATTGCCTTGTGGAAGAAGGCCCCTTTCTGTAACTATGATTTGTAGTCTATATATAAATAATCATTATCCTTATTCTGTATGAATACAATTGCAATATAGATTTGGGGGAAAAAAAATGTACAAAAACATGTAACATACACTGTATATAGAAACATATGAATTATATAGAAAAACTATGGATGGTTTGATGTGAGAAATAAATCTTTAATATATCTTAGAAAGAGTAACAGTAACTAAGCAGAGCTTACATGTACCTCTCATTTTTTTTCATTCATTCAAAAAAGGGAAGGGAAGTAGTACAATATTTTTGATGCAGTGCTAGATGTCTGGGGGAATAGCAAGTTTCATGAAAGACGTTCTAGAACATGTAAGTTTGTCTGAGCCATTTCCGTTTAACCGAGATGCATGATAAAGTTTTATGGCACGCCAGCTCTTAATGACATACCAGCACCATTCATAAACCCCTCGGGCACGTACAGACTGCTACACACGGTCTGATGCTATCACCTACATGTATATGGTGTGTTTACACTGACATCTGCTAAAAAGACCCCCAACCAGACAAACAAACCAAAAACAAATAAAATGAGTATTTTTAGTAAAATTTAGCTCTAGAAAAGGTAGAAAAAATGTGAAGAATATCTGTCTCAAGAAAATGCACCCTTTGTTGAGAAAATAACAGATACTCACTTAAACAAACTGTTTTTATTCATATAAAATATTGAGAAATCAGCAATTGGACTTACAATGTAGTTGTGATGTTATGGGCTCGTTCACATACTGTATGTATGAATCGATAAACTATCTCACAAATACTCTATATCAAAATTAAAAGAGGTGGGCGGTGCATGTCAAGCAGTAATTTTCTGCTTACCTCACATCACTGGTTCTTCAAATGTGAATAGTGAAGTTAACATTCTGCTAGTAAAATGGATATGCATATATTGTGTCTAATTTTATTTACCATTCACCTTTTATTGTAATATATAAATATTTTCCTGGGTCGGCCTTCTACAAGGGGCCTTTCCTTTCTGGCTGCAACCCACTTTTGCAATATAATTATGTGAAATTTTTTAATCTATGTTACTGTTGTTTCTGTTGTCCTTTTATAAACTTTTATTACTCTGAGAATGTAATGCTATTGTTGTTATTTTCAGATTGCTTGTACTTTATATTGCAAAGTGAAATAAATTTGAATTGAAAAATGGAATTGATTTCATTTTATAGCCCTGAGGTGGTTTGTGAGGTTTCTAAAAGTATTTTATGTTGGAAAAAGCTATACAAGACACACGTGAGAATTCTTGTAGGAACCATTCTGTCTGTCACTGAAACAAGCTTCTCATGTTATATTTACCATTATGTGCTTATTGAAAGCGAAAGTCCAACCAGGTATAAAGTTGACTTGAATAAAAGAAGAAAAATGAGAGAAACAAATTACCAAAAGTTTGAGCAAAATCTGATAAGAAATACAAAAGTTATGAATACCTATTTGAAGTCGTAATCAATCAACACAAATTGGCAACTCCATGACGTATCTTGCAAGCTCCTCTCCCATTTGCTCAGTTCCAAAAATCTCTTAATTTATGATGAAGGAATAAATTTGTTTCATACAGGTTTTGTGTAAAAACATATGAACAGTGATTAATTTTTAGATGCTTGTATGGTTGAATATTTTCTTTAGAGAAAATGGAAATTGATGATTTTTGTGGTACCAGGCAAATGGGAGAGGAGCTCGCAAGATACATCACAGAGTTGCCAATTTGAGTTTGATTGATTACAACTTCTAAAATTCATAACTTTCTTATTTCTTATCGTATTTTGCTCAAACCTTCACTGATCTGTTTCTTAAATTTTTCTGTTTCTTTTAAAATCAACTTGTAATCAGGGTGGACTTGCTCTTTAAGGGGTAAACAGTATGCATTTACTGTACTGTTATTGGAAGCTGGCTGGATATGTTCTAGGTTGTGTTTGGCTTCATTTTATATTGAAAAATGGCTAACTTTTCAGATTTTAACATATTAGAATTAATCCCAGTATGAACTCACCAGTCACTGCCAGACCCAGAAGTCCCAGAAGTTGAAACTAGGTCAGTAACATTTTAAGGGACGGACTAATATTTGGCTATCCCATTGCTGAGAAAATGGGCGTTTGAGGTTTCATCCTATCATGGAACATATCAGGTAGCAAGATACTTTTAGCATGAAGTAGCATTTATAGTTGGCTGCCTGTAGAAGGGGGAAGAGGTGGGAGAGTTTATCGAATAACTTGCTCTAGGCCAAAATTCAGCGAGATTCCAGATAGAGTGAAGTGCATGCATAAAACATTAGCATTTCACTAATGCCAAGTCATGAATATTTGCGATGATTTTGAAGCCAGACTTGCATAAATTCCCAAACCTTTTTCTCAGAGGAGGCGAGAAATCTGATTCATGGGCATTGAAATGTTCTAGCAATTCAAAGAATGTTTAAGTTATGGAAATGGTTTAACCAAAACTTCACCATCAGTTTTCATTAATACATGTAATTCAGTTTGAAAATGTGTGTATAATTTACAAGTACAGCATATTGCCACTTATATTTTCTGCATGCACATTATACAATGTGCCCACATCAATACCCCCTCAAAAAAAAAAAAAAAAAAAAAAAAATTGTTGATAATCATAAATACTATATAGAAATTATAGTAAGTCTATCATTATAACATTCTAATTTAAAAATGAATCCCCTAAGAACATCAACACTTCTTTGATATAATGATCGATAGTGGGGGTTAAAGATAAAGTAGAGTTCTGGTCATGCAATTACATTGTGAAAGAAACTGTCTCAAAGCAATTGGGAAAGGTTGACCAAGTCTACATATTAAGAATTGTTTTATACTGTGTTGTTTTTGGAATCATTAAAGTAGATAAAAAATTGACCCAGTCTAGCTGAAAAGCTCATGTACTTTTTTCTACTATGATGTTCTTCCTATTGACATAAAAGGAATGAGAAAGCTCACAAATTATTTTTCACCTTTCCCAGAACTCAAGCTTCCCTTTAAAAGAAGTAATCTTTATATTTGAGAGCCTAAAGCCCAAGCCATGTTGTATGTAATCTACACACTGCAAATTTACAATATACAGAATTTGGAAGTTGCTTCACTATTTATGTTAAAAATATATTGTATCATCATTATTGCTACAACTGATTGTATCTTTTAATGAATTTAATCTTTCTGTAAAATCAAGATTTATTGTAATTTAATATTGATCATTGATCGTAAAGATTCAATTGATTGAAGGAGATACTATGAATTAGAGGATGTACAATTGATTATGAATCTTGATGTTACTGGATGCTCGTAACGCTTTGCTCTACACACTGTAAACTTACAATGTACCAAATCTGCAAGTTGCTTCACTATTTATGAACATTTCTGTATGGGAGTAATACAATACAGGGATCTCGGATTTAGATTCTTCCCTTGCTCTGAAAGAGTGTTGGCCAAACCTGTGTGTTGTGTAGATGGCTCTGAACACTACAGTGGTGTAACCATGTCTCATTGAGGCCTGTATGGCATCTGTGTCCATGACTTTCTGAAAAGCACCCTAAACAAGGATTTAAGTCGAGAGATTTTGACAGGGTTTTTGATAACCTATTCAGGGAAAATCCGCGAAAATTTTCTGATTTTTAGATCCTTCACATTGATTTTTTAGATCTTGCATAGTATTGTACACCCTGTTCAAGAATTGGTTCTTCTTTCCTGTTTTTGATACCCTAAGCGAAATCCCCGGGTAACCCATCTGGTGGTGAAAAACAACCCTTTTTACTTGTTTTCATGGACGCGAATGCCGTACAGGCCTCAATGAGACTAAACGAGATCCCCGAGTAACCCATCTGGTGGTGAAAAACAACCCTTTTTACTTGTTTTCATGGACGCGGATGCCGTACAGGCCTCAATGAGACATACCCCCCCCCCCCCCCCCCCCCCCCCCCCCCCCGGCCACGCAGTGATGTGTAGCAAGGAGAACACATGCTGAGTGGAAGTGAATATCTCGTATTACCAAATAATCCAAAAGAGAAATCCTACATAGCAAGATTCATTTGCAGAGGTTTCGTGGTCTAGTGGATAAGTCAGCGGACTGTTGGTCACATGGTACAGGGTTCAAGTACCCGCTACTATACAAATATCCTTTGTCATGACATTAATCTACATTTGCCTCTCTTGACCCAGGGAAGATCAATGGGAACCTGGCAGGAAGAAATTCTCTGAATGCTTGAGTGCCTCATGATTGGGCATGAAGCTCTGCTAAAGCTGGGATAATAATATGATACTTTGTATTAGGTGCTGTTATTGATGTAGTAGCTGTGCTTTATGAATGGACATATCATTTATTTTTATAATCTTTTTGATTGTCCAGGTACTACTGCACTGTACACCTTCCTGTCAATGCACAAAGGGATCGTGAGCAACCGTCCAAGTGAGAAGACGTATGAGGAGGTGCAGTTCTTTAATGGAGATAACTACTATAACGGATTAGATTGGTAAGCTCCCATTTCAAGTAATCTAGAGGTCTGTAAAGGTGAAAAATTATTTCTGAGTTTTTTAATTCTTTTTGTTCCTATGTGGAAGCATAATGTACAAATGTACATGTAGCAGTGCCTTATGAAAATGATTTCTCTTGTAATGCCCTCAAATTCCAAATATAGCCAATGATAGTTCAAACCTGAACCAAATTTTGATGCCATATGTGTTCATAGTCCCTTATAATGATATATCTGAGTGAAGTGATTTTCACTGTATGTGATTATCAGCAAGAAAAATTATAACTTTTTGTATTCTTCATTTTGATATTCTCAAACTCGTCTTATCTTTTTGCTTTTATTGTCCCCGCCGAACGAAGTTCGCGAGGGGACTATGAAACGGGCTCCGTTCGTGTGTGCGTGTGTGTGTGTGTGTGTGTGTGTGTGTCCGTCCGTCCGTCCGTCCGTCCGTCTGTCCGTGTGTGTGCTCAAATGTTAGAAAATGCTACTTCTCCGTCATTTCTTGGCCGATTTTGATTCTGATTGTTTTATCTGATAGGGCTGGGTGGGGGCTTCCAAACTTCTACACAGAATTTTGAAATTCATTAATTATGCAAATTTATGCAAATTTATTCAAAATCGACGAAAAATGCTACTTCTCCTCTATTTCACATCGGATTTTGATTCCGATTGTTTTATCTGATAGGGCTGGGTGGGGGCTTCCAAACTTCTACACAGAATTTTGAAATTCATTAATTATGCAAATTTATGCAAATTTATTCAAAATTGACGAAAAATGCTACTTCTCCTCTATTTCACATCGGATTTTGATTCCGATTGTTTTATCTGATAGGGCTGGGTGGGGGCTTCCAAACTTCTACACAGAATTTTGAAATTCATTAATTATGCAAATTTATGCAAATTTATTCAAAATTGACGAAAAATGCTACTTCTCCTCTATTTCACATCGGATTTTGATTCCGATTGTTTTATCTGATAGGGCTGGGTGGGGGCTTCCAAACTTCTACACAGAATTTTGAAATTCATTATTCATGCAAATTTATGCAAATTTATTCAAAATGGCTGAAGGTTCATAATGTTTTCATGTTTTATATTTCAGTTGTATACATGCATTGTTGGTATTCTCTTCTTTTGCATGCAGTAACATTATTATTTTATTCACTAAAGTTTTTCACTGAAGTTTTAAGGTTCAGGCTAGTTAATTTCCACAGATCTGCACTTCCGGCAGGGACATTTATTACGCATTGCGTAATTTACTCATTCACTTGTTAAATCTAACTTGATATTAGGTAGAATAAGCCTAATTTGATACGCCTTTAACAACTCTCTGTTCAATGCTTCCTTCTCCCTGGATATAGGCCAATCGATAGTTTATCATAGATATTTTATTTCACCTTACTGCTAAGAAACCAAATACGTGCTTGTAGACTTAGAGTCCTATATGAGGGACTTGGAAATTTGGGAGTAATGCCTTACCGAAAGGCACTAGCACATTGACTTGTTTTGAATCCAGGACCTTCTGGTTACAAGACCACTGCTCTGCCACTTCCCATTTGCACATGTGCTGTTTGTCAAGAGCTGTGCGAGCAAGAAAAATTGCAGCCACGTTATGTCTACAGGAAGCTGTCTTCTGAATACTCAATCTGTTAAAAATGAAGGCATTTGTGAAAACTACTCTGGCCCTCTTTTACAATTGGTTATCAGTAACTATTGCCAAAGTTCTGCAAGAAAATTTCTCACAGCCACTTAAAGCAATTATTCCAGTAGCATGGTATAATAATGATAATATGATAATAATAATGATATGTAACGTTTACTCAGGGTAGCCTCATCCCTACTAAATACCGTCTCAGGAAGAACTGAGGGGCCCTGCAATCATATTGCATATGTGACTGAGTTGCATATATTTATCAGTTATTGATAGCAAGTTTTATGAAGCCGTTCTTCTAATCCCAAAACCTTTTGTCTTCTTGTCTGTATCAGGTATCTTGACTTTTTTCCGTCCAACAAGAACCAAAGCCATGTCCACATCTTTGAGAAGAGTGCCAACTACTTTGATAGTCCTCAGGCTCCTAAGAGGGTCAAAGCTTTGCTCCCAAAGGCCAAACTCATCGTCATCCTTCTAGATCCTGCTAAGAGGGCCTACTCCTGGTACCAGGTAAGCTCCAGGCTGATAGAAATCCAGGAACTTTGGGACGTGGAAATTTTTCGACATGATTCGCGAATCGATAATGGCGGCCATTTTCACAGCGCAAGAAGTTTCTCGAATATCAAAAGTTTTGTACTGTGATTTTGTCATTTTACAACATAAAACTTTCACTAATCTGGCTTACTAGCAGATATTGTGAATGTTTCTTGCAAGCAAAAGTTTCATGTTATACAGTATATATTTTCATATTGTTCTGTTTTGAGCTAGAAGGGCATTAACTCTGTGTTATAGTATATGAGTTAAGGGCCTTTTAGCTCTCAAACAGACGATATATCGTTAGTAGACAGGTACAGGTACTTTAAACAAGAAAAATCATACTATATCTCGAGCAAGAACAAGAATATTTTCACGGTCCCAAATTCACTTTGTTTCACATTGGCAGCATATGCGAGCACATAACGATGAAACCAGTCTACAGTACTCATTCCGTGAAGTCATCACTGCCAAACCAGATGCCCCTAAACCTATCAGGGACCTACAGAAACACTGCCTGGAACCAGGAAAATACTCCACTCACCTACAAAGATGGCTACAACACTTTTCTTCACGCCAGGTAAGAGAGAGAGAGAGAGAGAGAGAGACAGAGGGAGAGAGAGGGGTGAAAGAGAAGGGGAGGAGAGGGAGAAGGGGAGAGGGGGGAAGAGGAAAGAGATGAAGAGAGGATATTAGTGAAGAGAGGAGAGAGAGAGAGAGTTCTAGAGAAGTCCTTAAACCAGTCAGCGATCTACAGAAACACTGCCTGGAACCAGGAAGATTCTCCACTCACCAACAAAGATGGCTACAGCACTTTTCTTCATGCCACGCAAGAGAGAGAGAAAGGGAGACAGAGAGGGATGAAAGAGAAAGGGAGGAGAGGGAGAAGGGGAGTGGGGGGGGGGGGAGGGAAAGAGGAAAGAGGTGAGAGGATATAAGTGAAGAGAGGAGAGAGAGAGAGAGAGAGAGAGAGAGAGAGAAAATTGTAGTTAGATTAAAGGGGGGGGGGTGGGAATGATGAAGATGGTACTTTTCTTGATACGCTTCTCTGGTTAGAGTTGTTCATTTTGATGTCTAGAATTTTTCATATAATGTAAACCATGCTTTTGATGTTTTTTCCCTGAATGTGCAGATGTTCTTACTAGACGGAGAGCTCTTAAAAACCAACCCTGCTCTTGCCATGCTCAGGATTCAGAAGTTTCTCAAGATTAAACCAGCCCTCAATTATTCCAGATTACTCAAGTAAGTACTGTCAAACCAGAAGTTTTTGGCGTGCACGAAACTTTCGCCAGTGGTCGAGATTCGCGAAAGCTTCATGCCGCGAAATAATAAAATCGCAATTGAAACAACGTAAAATTATTGCAATTCGCAAAAGTTTCTTGCTGCAAAATTGGCTGTCATTAACAATTCGCCAAAGTTTATGTCGCAAAAGTTTCTAGTTTTTACAGTAGTCCCTTCTGTCTGTTTATACAGTTTCACAACACATGCTACGGCAGCATTTGCTCCAAGGTCATTGTCCTACACTAACCGAATTCCTAACTTCAATCCTGGATCAAACACTACGGCCCGTATTCTGAACTTCGGTTTAACTTAAACCGCAGTATAAGTGTGGTTTAAACCCAGTCTCAACATACCCTTTAAACCAGAGTTTTAGAAAATCACATTCTGAACTCCAGTTTAACTTAAACTCCAGTCTAAGTGTGGATTAACTTTGTACAGAAAATTAGACTGGACTTTCCTGAAATGTCTTCTAGCAATGTACTAATCTATATTTGCCTTTCTCAACCCATGTGTAGTAAGTAAATGGCTTCCTGATGTAAAGTAATTTCTTGAAAGCTTTCAGCATCGTAGGGGAGCTTAGCTAAAGTCAGGGTAATAGAAGTACCTAGTAGGCAGCTTGAACATCCATTAATATAGATATCATTATAAATGTATGTGTTCGGAAGCTTTGTGAAATGTTGTGGCACGTAAAAACACAGGAAAGATGCACATGACAAAATTATTTAACATCAAAATTTTATTCTATACAGGCAGAACTAAAATATTAGGATGTAGAGTAAGTATTTACCACTTTGAACACTGTTAAGCGAAATGATATAAAAAACTTTTATACAGATGTGATTCTAATTTTAGAAGCACAGACAAAACTGGCAATTTTCCTCATTGCGTCTTTCCCACGTCTTTACAGGCCTACGCCATTGCGTTTCGCCAAGCTACCTTCTTGTTGTTGTTATGATGATGATGCGTGATATATACTAACTTAATATTTTCATTTTCTTTCAGGTATGATCGACAGAAAGGTTTCTACTGCCCTGTAGGTCCCAAGAATAGAACAAGATGTTTAGGAAAGGGCAAAGGTCGCAAGTATCCCGAAATGGATGACGAGTCAGCAGAGTTCCTCAATGCGTTCTATCGGCAGGATAATCTTGTCCTCTCATCAGTCTTAGAGAAGCTTAACCAACCGATACCTGACTGGCTGAATGATCATCTCAAAGAATTCTAGATCAGTCTTACTCTGGATATCTGCTTTGCTGACTTATTTTATTAATCGGTTGATGAGATAATGATGTGTGTACTCCCTTTTTTGGACGGGTGTGCCAAGATGTTTACCAAGCATGCCAGCACAAACTTGCAGGTACTTTGAGTGTGGTGTTATGTGAAGAATTTTCTGAGGGAAAATTGAGATCACTCGAAGCACTTGCTAACAGTACATGTAGCATTGCTTGTTTTCACAAACTATCCCACAAGTATCGTATATAAGTACTGCTGAAATTCATGAAAAGGTCGTGATGGGGTATTGTTTTGAAAGCATGTGATGCAATTGTGAATCAGTGTACCTTGGAAGAACAAGTTACCCAAGTCAGAGACTAGGCAATTAGCTTGGCAGGATGTCAGTTATGATAGAAGGCATCTTCTGATGATCAAACAAGCCAAGGGTTCGAAAAGTTCCACTTGCCCCATGGTTGGGACACCTTGCTTTCAGCTGGCAAGTAATGTGGACATATGGTATTTTGCAATATTTGTTCTTTAGAGCAAGCTGATTATTGCTTGACAATCATTTAATTGATGATGGATTTAAGTCTGAATTACTCAAAATTTGTTCTGCCCCAATGCATTTTATTTGGGGTATGTATGCTTAAATATACTACAAAATGACCTTCTGCTGCAAGTTAGGTGTCAGTATATTTCGAAATATGCCTGTCAGTTATGTTTTTGGAAGATGTATGTAGGTTGTACGTTGACAATTGTAATACTTATAAAAAATGTATCCACTGGCCCCAATGGACAAAGTTATCCAGTCCTTCAACATAGTAATGATACTCCTCGCTTGTACTGCACCAGTTTGTCAAAAAACCTGGCAGGAACTAACATAAGAACTGGTAAAGCTTTTACTGAATGCTTGCTGTAGGTCACAATAAAAATAAGCAGTTTTTGTAGCAGTACTATCACATATGTGCATCTCAGTATTGTACAATAGCCAGTACATGTACAGCATTTTATATTTGATATTTAATGAATTGAGCTGGCTAAGTAGTAGTCCCATGTGAATATGATTGTGTCAGAATTGGTGAAAGGGGTTCTTTTAGCATTATTTTCTTTTTGTAATGTGGGATTTATTACAGATAATGATTAACTGGGGGGTGTATGAAAAGTTATTTCTGTTTCATGGGATTTTTTTTTTTTTTTTTTAAATTAAACTTTGGCATGTAATGAAAATTGAACCTTTTATCTAAAGGCAATTCATATTTATCAGTTGTACATGGACTAATGCTGGAATCAGTGGGAATCTGATGATCAAAAATTTAAAAAAAGGTGATTTCCTTCGTGTGTTTTTCATGAAAGTAAATACCTGTAAATGTTTTTGAATAAAGAGAAGGATCTTTGACTATTTTTATTTTAAAAAAGATGTTAGCTTTTGATCTCACAAATGGCATGAATATTGATAGGTATTTGTTGGAGCAGTGGGATCACATTTCTAAAAATCCATTGAGAATTTTTTTTTTGTGGGGATAAAAAAATTGTGGTTGATCATACACAGAAGTAAAAGTAAGATAGGATGAAAAAGTACTCTTAGTTATTTTGGCAAATGTGAAACGGGTTTTGATTTTGTACAGTGCTGTAAACAGTCTAGAATTAGAGGAATATTGTTTTTTGTGTTTATTGCAAAAAGAAAAATTGTTATTTTTTTTGTGATGTAAAACTTGTGGAAGAACAAATAAAACAGTAGGAATAATTGAATATGAGAAGAGAGTGAGAATATGTACTAGAGGTCAATGGTGTGTTTGTGTGGGTGCGTGTGTGAACGAGAGAGAGAGAGAGAGAGAGAGATGTGGAGGTAAATTTCAAAGCAACTCGCAGTCAGAGCATTATACATGTATGTGTCTGTGTATCATTTATTTGTACATCATAAACTCCAAATTATCTGGGCATCTTACATTTGTTACCAGGCACCAAAAAACTTACCAAAAAGTCGCCAGATATGAATTTTTAGTTAAGGTCTGATTCTGAAAGAGGAGATTCTCAGCTTTAAAAATGATACATAACTCATTATCATTGGATGTTCCTAACCCACTTTACAAAGAGAAGAATGTCCAGTCCCACAGAATGTTACTTTTGAGAAATAAGGGTTTAAAGTTTGCAGTCTATTCAAGCTCTCTGACTTGAGAGATATTGTGCAAAGGTGACAAAAGGAGGATAAGATCTCATTGGAAATTCATATGAAGGGATTATCAGACTGTCCTAAAATTTGGCATGCTAATTAAGCATATCCTGCTCATCATAGTGGACAAGTATCATTACAATAACTAACTCCGTTTAAAAGTTATGGGAGATCAAAATGAGACGAGTGTATATAGGGTCATAAATAAAAGTAATACAACAAATTCCAGAGATGACAAACATAGGTCTACTAAAAACTGTCAAAAATACCACTTTTAGATCGTTTGTTGCCTCCAAATGTTTAAATTACATGTACTTACTCTTTCAGGAAATACATGTACCTAAAACTAAAATTTGACCATGCCAACCAAAAAAACCTTTATTGAGCTCTAACTGAAAATCACACAGTGCAACTTTTGGGTGGTTTTGTGGTGCCTGGTCACATTTTTCTTCTCATTTTATAGTAAAAGGTGAACAGTTGGACTGTTCTTTGCTCTTTAGGCTTCAAGTCAACCTGTGAAAGGTTGAACCAAATTAATTTTGGTGCTGTGACTTGCCTCTATGTTTAATCTCAGTAATCAAATATTACCCCATTGTAGAATACTATTCCTTAATTACCTCAACTAAGTTTTGTCTGATATTATCAAGTTCGCTGCAGTATATTGTTCAATCTTTGAAAGAACTGGTCTTGATATAGTCAAAAGACAGTAGCTTTGAATGAGGTCCAAACTCCATTGTATTAGACCAAGACCTAACCTTCTCTGAGACCAAGACAAGTGCATGTTTTTACATAGTATGTATTTTTCTTAAATCTTGATTTATAAAACATTATGTAATTATGTGACTCATCCTTAAGTTTGGGGCTCACTTTGCCTAAAAAACATTTATAAAACATTTTGTAATTATGTGACTCATCCTTAACTTTTGGGCTCACTCTGCCTCAAAAACATTTATTTATATGAACTTTGTTTAAGGTACATGTAATGCACTGGTTGGTGAAAGTTGGAGGGGTAAAAAAAAAATAGAACAAATACATTCTTCATTTTCTATTTTTTCTAAGGGTAAAACCCAACATCATAAATTTACTTTAGACTGCCAGCATTTTCAAGAAACCCGATGTTTTGTGTTGGTTGAATTTTAGATGCTTTAAAAAAAAAAATAGGAGAATACATATGGGTACATGTATTTCACATTAAGCATTCACTCCACACAGTGTATTATCTTGAACCTATTTCATCACGTTTTCAGAAGACAAAAAGATTCATGAAGATGATTTAATGACAGTAAGTAGGACCTAAGCTCAGGATTACAGTTGATTTTTTTTGTTGTTGCTTTACTTAGATCTACATGTAGTGTCTGTAATGTTGACAGGAGTAGATACGTGTATGCATCCATAGTATTTTGAATTTTTGACTTGAATTAAGAGTTTTGATTGTGATGTGAAACTCTGACCTGTGGTCTTTTATAAACAGAGCAAAACTGAAATGAACACTCCTGAAACTGGAAAAATGTAAACCATAGTTTTACTAACATGCTAGGTACATGTAGATGAAGATTTTGTGGCAATGTATGTTTATTGGTGATGAAACATTAATTTTGCTCTAACAACATTTGGTCCAGGATTTGTTGTGTCAGAGATACACTGTATAGGGTTAGAGAGAAAAGGCGAAAAATTAATTTGTGAGCTTTCTCTTCCTTTTGTGTCAGTTTGGAAGAATATCACACTAGAAATGTTCCCTGGAAAGAATTGCTCCTCAAATGCCCGCATATTCGACATGTTCAAAATATGACCAGAAGTAGCTTCAGTGTTCGGGCCGAACATTCATGCCACATGTGTGTGCAGTCCCATATACCCATTTCCATGTTAAGTGCTTGTGCTTTTCAGCGAGATTGGGTCGATTTCTTATTTTGATGATTCCAAAACCTCGCACTGTACACCAATCCTTATGTAGACATGATCAATCTTTCCCCAAGTGCTTTGGGACAGTTTCTTACACAATGTAATCTCATGACCAGAACTTGACTTTATCTTTAAGGTTAAGATTGCAAGTGCATTTTAGGTTTAGAGTTAGGTTTTATGTTTAGCCCAGGGTTGAGATAAGGAATTCAGATAGCGTATGAACTGACCTCAGAGCAATTGTCCCTAGAGCATGAGTTGTAGAACATGTTTATCTTGTAATTGAAATATCTTGTAATTGAAATTGAAATGGTTTTACTATTATTGCACTTTGCAAGCCAAAAGGCTGAATTATGTACAATTCACAAGCTTTGCAATGACATGGTGCAAAACTGATTAAAAACAACAGATTTGGTAAAAATACTGTTTACATAAAGTCAAGTATAACAATAACTCAAGATTTATGTGTAAGGATCAAAGGTAAAAGGTAAGGGAGATCAAATTATATACCAGTGTATGTTTACAAATTGATATTGATAATAAAGTGCGGTGAAGTATGAGTTGTACAAACTAATGTGAAATTTCTATCAGTGTCATTGTTCATTATTATTTGCTATGGGAAATTTGTCATTTATATGTAGCTTTCCCATCATGACAATGTAATTTTTATAGATTGAATTTTAGAAACATTTTCTAATATATATTTTTTTTCTCTAATAGATGACAGAATTTTGATTTCTTCAGGTTGGAACCAGAAGGGCATTAACCCAGTGTAACAGGATATAAGTTAATGCCCTTTTGGCTCTTAGCATCCTATTTCATATTTGATAAAGGATAACCTTACTATGTAAAATGAAAATGTTTGCATTATCAGTACCATGTGAGTATTAGATTGTATTATAACTCTTTATTGAATGTCACAAAGTATGTACATAAAGGTGCACTTTTCTAATGAAAAATGTCAATTGTCATTGTTCTTTTTTATGGTTAAAACTGGTCAGGATGGGGTTGAAATGATAAGCCCACCGCACACAATATGACTGCGAGCTGATTTTGGAAGTATTGGAAATTATAGCATTTGATTTGAACATTCAAACATAAAATCTAAATGATTGAGGTTCTCAATAGTCAAGTGAATAATGATATCGAATTTTTGAGGGTCGCAAGCTTCCTCGTAGGAGGTAAAGCCAAATGGGCTACGAATCGTAGTGACATCAGACCAGTAATGTGATTGTCTATGATTCGAAGCCGATTCAGCCTTTATTTGGAATAGAAGGCTTACAATGCACTAAGCTTTCTGTTGTAGTATTCACATTATTATTCAGAATCTCGATCAAGAAGATTATATTTGTTTCAATTTCATTATTTAATGTAATTGCGATTTCTTCAAAAATCAGATAGTAGGCGGATCATAGAATGTGCAGGGGCTTTATAGAGTAATAGACAAAAGATGAACAAGAGAGATACTGGAAACGGGGAAGATAATATTTATGATTATGATATTCTGTTTTTTTACATGGGGCTCATCATGTTATGATAGAACATCCTTATGCGCTTCAAAAGTGCTTTGAAGATTTGTGGAAAAGAGTCGAGTGTGAGAGAGGAGAATAGGTAAAAATGTGATGGGGAGGGGATGGAGTGAAAAGAAAGATTGAGACGAAGCAGGGAGAAGAGTCAAAAGAGTAGATTAGAAAGAGGGGATGGGGGATAAAGTGAGAGCAAAAAGTAGGAAGGAGAAAGAGTAAAAGTGGATGAGAAATTGATCAAGTATGAAATGTAGAGAGAAATGGAGAGTGAGGGAATGATGAAGTAGAAAACGATCTTGACATGCCAATTTGCTAAAGAGAGAGAGAGAGAGAGAGAGAGAGAGAGCGATAGAGAAGGGGGGGGGGAGATTATGAAGATGCAAAAAAGAACAAAAAACAAGAACAAAAACTTGGTGCCAATCAAGAGAAGAAATCAAAGCAAGAAAATGAGCAAGGTGAAAAGTCAACAATTAACAGTAGATACAAGACGAGAAATGATATTCAAGTCAAAAGAATTTTAACCAATTGGGAGGGGGAAAACGTCAGGATATCAAGCTGGAAGAAACCACTTTAAACTACTTACCAAAATTGAAACCTTACACCACCGAGAAGTAGGAAGGAGAAAGAGTAAAAGTGGATGAGAAATTGATCAAGTAAGAAATATAGAGAGTGAGGAAATGATGAAGTAGAAAACGATCTTGACATGCTAATTTGCTAAAGAGAGAGAGAGAGAGAGAGCGATAGAGGAAGGGGGGGGGGGAGATTATGAAGATGCAAAAAAGGACAAAAAACAAAAACAAAAACTTGGTGCCAATCAAGAGAAGAAATCAAAGCAAGAAAATGAGCAAGGTGAAAGGTCAACAACAGTAGATACAAGACGAGAAATGATATTCAAGTCAAAAGAATTTTAACCAATTGGGAGGGGGAAAACGTCAGGATATCAAGCTGGAAGAAACCACTTTAAACTACTTACCAAAATTGAAACCTTACACCACCGAGAAGTAGGAAGGAGAAAGAGTAAAAGTGGATGAGAAATTGATCAAGTAAGAAATATAGAGAGTGAGGAAATGATGAAGTAGAAAACGATCTTGACATGCTAATTTGCTAAAGAGAGAGAGAGAGAGAGAGCGATAGAGGAAGGGGGGGGGGGAGATTATGAAGATGTAAAAAAGGACAAAAAACAAAAACAAAAACTTGGTGCCAATCAAGAGAAGAAATCAAAGCAAGAAACTGAGCAAGGTGAAAGGTCAACAATTAACAGTAGATACAAGACGAGAAATGATATTCAAGTCAAAAGAATTTTAACCAATTGGGAGGGGGAAAACATCAGGATATCAAGCTGGAAGAAACCACTTTAGACTACTTACAGAAATTGAAACCTTACACCACTGAGCCCTCATCAAAATGAACAACCTTCAAAAAAAGACACAAAAGGACTTAGAGAGTGAATGATTAAGATAAGAGAAGAACAAGAGAGGGTGAAAAGAAGATGATGAAAAAGGTCTATTGAGGCTAGAACAAGAAAGAAAATAACCAGTCTGATAGAGAAAACACTTGAATATTAGGCTTTAGTATATCTCCTTGAACCTAACTTGAGATGAAAACATTAGTCGCCCCTTAGCCTTCATCGAGACGATCGATCTTGAGACAGAAGGGGTCTTTAGCAAGGTAGCATGTCAACAACTTCCTTCTGGGTTTAACAAGGTGCGCTTCCTAAGTCCTGCCCACACTGATGACAGCCAGTGGACAAGAAATTGAAGGATTGTAGGGTTTGATCCATCTTGACTTTTAAGGAATCCTCTCCATTTCAAGGTGTATTTTTAGGAGTGATGGGTACACAGAATTGGTTTGATGTCAAAAATAAAGAGTTTGACATGGAAAAAGATTTGCTAAAGAAGGTTTTGATCTTATTTAAAAAGATATGACAGTGCTTTATAGGATCAGATTGTAGTAGCTGTAAAACCAGAAAATTTTGTTAGATACATGTACATCTTCACGAATTGTTGATGGCCATTTTCAATTTCACTGTCAAATATAAATATATTCAAACTCTATTATCAATGTAGGCCAGTTATGATAGTGAGGGCACTGGCGTATTGACCGATGATTATTAAATGCTCACGACACATGAGAGACAGGGAGGAAAATACACGCCCTCGTTAAATTACAATAACACAAACTTGGCTTCAAAACTGCAGAATTCATCTCGACTGACGCAATAAGAAACCACACCAATGAGTAGGTATTTATTCTGGCCTTTTCTGTAAACTAGGAAAGCAAAATATCTATCAACATTTGGTCACACCTCCATCATACATTAGAAGCTTATCTGTTTATACAGACTTGAAAATACAAGTTGATGCAAAACTCACAATGCACTTGCTCATATTCATTAAGGTGGACTATTAAAGTAAACCCCTTTATAGTCATCGATCCACCCGGGAATCCTGGCATAACTTTGTCCACTGAATTATGGAAGCCCAGGTGTTAATCCCTGCATTCTGTATGCATTACTATAATTTGGTTACAAAATGAATTAAAAAAAAAAAAAGGAATCCAGTCATGAATTGAAAATGAGGAGCTGATTTCATGTTGACATGAATTTTGTTTGTTCATTTCATCACAGAATTATTTTGTTTTGTTTTGTTTTCTTCTTTTTTTTTGCTCATGTCATCACAGAATTATGGGACGAGGGTGAAACTTGGTGCTTTATTAATCAATGGATTAAATCTACCGAGTTTAATCTAGACTAAAGTTAGTCCAGATAACTACATGTAAGGTTAGTACGCATTTATAAATACCATCCACCGAGTCAAAACATGGTCAGGGGCTTTGCTGCATTGAGGGCTGTAGGTGAAGACATCTTCCCTTCCAATTCCCTTTCATGCCATTGTCTGAAAATTGAAGCTTGGACCTTCAGAACTGATACAAAGTTCATCTGATAGCCACACATCATCAACACATCTTATCATAAACTTTCAACTACAAGTACTTCATTAACAAACTCACTCTACGAGAAGAGAAAGAAAGATGTTTCAAGTAGTACATGTATTTCATCATGTTTAATTTTATAATCTGCAAGTCCATATTGATGATAAAATGATAACAGAAATAAAACACAGAGAGTGCTGTGTTGATCATTAAAAAGATAAACTTTATAAGATAATAAGAGGGTAACATTCAAATCAATATTACAGAAACAGGCCCTGATAAGACTATAAAGAAAAATAAATACTATTTCAGTTGATATAGTCTAACGCTCTTAACATCAGCAGTAATATAAATTTTACGTGATATCAATAATCAACATTGTTCACAATACCCATCATTTGCAAAAGTTTAAGAGCACTATTCCAAAATGCAACAACTAAAAAAAAAAAAAAAGTTTAAAAAACTTAGATTTTTCAAGACATACAATTATTTTCATGGCATAACCTATGTATCATACTTGAAACATAGGCTTATACCATTACTCTTGTGCTACTGATCACTGTAGTAAACATGTTATGTAATCATTCAATGAGACAAAAGAAAGTAGTCCAAATTATTGAAATACCCACAAATCCCGAGGTGGTCTTAAACTTTTGCAAATGATGGTATAATGCATCATACCTGAGATGGAAGGCCTATAATACTTCATTTGATGTAACATCAGCAGTACTATAGAATTTACACAATAATTAATATTGTTCAGAATATATCACACCTCAAGCTGAGAGCATGTAGTAGGTCCATGCCGAGAGGGAGGTCCAATAATACCTCATTTGATGTAAGTAACTCTTATGAGTGGTAATATAGATTTTACACAATAACTAATGTTGTTCACAATATACATGTATCACAAGTGAGAGCGAGAGCCAACAATACTTCTTTTGCTGCAAGTTTTAAGAGCGGTAATATAGAGTTTTCATACAATAATTAATTTTGTTCAGAATATATCACACCTGAGAGGGAGGGCCATTAATACTTCATTTGATGTAAGTACTAACTCTGCATTTATCCTCACTATAGTGAACATACAGTCATATAATCTTTTCATAACAGGCAGTGTCGTATATTTCTGAAGAGATTTTGATAATCAGGTTATTAATTTTCATAAATCTATCAATATGAACTTTAGAAATTCTTCATGTAAAAAGTTAGCTTATGAAATTGTCAGCTTCTGAGATACATGTACATGTACACATATGTATCAAAATAATTTCCCGCTGAACAACATCAATTGTTATATCTGCTTACACAAGTCATTCAAGGCACTTTCCACCAAAGTTCCCCAAATTTCACGAAACCCTTACAAGTACAAGTTAGCAGACGTCACTATGAAACATGTGTACTACAATTAAAACATGTTTGTACTTGGATGGTTTTGTGAAACGATGCCCTGGATTTAACAAGATATGATTGCAAGTGCTGCTCAAAATGAGACATGTTTTATACTACTCAGTTTGATTTGTTAGATTGCTTTTCAGAAGTAGTCTATTTAATTCCATCTATTTCCATGCTATTCACTGTTATGTTCATTAGTAACATTTTGGAATATTAAATGTTAATACTGCCATTATATTTTATGTAACCAAAACCCATAGAGGTGTGTATTATAAACAAAAGCGTATCGTATCAAAAGGGTTTAATCAATACCAAAGTGGGCCTTCATGCTCCATCAAGAACTACAAATTAACAGAACCTTCTTTAGTGAAAACTACCTATCTGCTGCCCTCATAGATGCTGATCATTCTTTGGATAACTAGCAATGCTATCCCAGCATGCTCTACTTGTCTGTCTACTGCCCTCTTATATGTTGATCTTGCCTTGGATGACGAGCGCAGCTTTCCCAGCAAGCTCTACTCTGTTACTTCCTAAGAGTCTGATCCTAACATCACCCCCTCGCTTGGAACACTGGCGGGCTGAAAGGTCAAAGGTCAAAAGCATGATAAGAGCTCTCCTTCAAATTGCAATAGTGACACAGAAATTACATCATATATGACTGACACAGTCCTAAAGAATAAATACAGCTTAGCATACATGTACATCTACAGCTGGGACCAACAATTGTTTTTCTCTGTCCATGTTTATTTGCTGTGTGTCTACATAGTCAGGTTCACTATGTATTTTTGTTCAAAATTTTTGGAGATTAGCAAAACTATACATTTTTGGAATCGGTAGAACATGGGGAATCCGAAAATTGATGTTGGCATTTGCACAAAACCCTGACCGAGCAGCCATTTTGGATTTTCAAAATGGCCGCCATTTGTAACTAGTATTGAACACTTTTGAAGATATTTTTTTAACAGAACCTCATTCTATCATTTTTGTGGTAGCGTATTAAAGGGCATTAAATTCTCTACAACATGACACCACATTCGCTGGGTTTGGTACAGCCTGTTTCACCCGAAGGTTCATCAGCGACTGATGAACCTTCGGGTGAAACAGGCTGTTTGACTCATAAGCTAAACTATCTAGCCAATAAAATTATACACAGCTCCTCCAGTTGAGCACTTTTAGAAACTGCAGTGTATTGTACATTACTGTACATTACTTATATCTATATATATATATATATATATATATATATATATATTCCAGTCAACCTACAGCAACTTAACAGAATATGCTAGTACATTAGTGACATAATTAAACATCCAATCTCAACGCTTCATTGAACATGGTGGCCATTTTTAATTAATAATAATATTCCACTTTTATATAGCGCCTAATACATGGGAGATGTCTCTAAGCGCTTTTACAGATATATTATTACCCCGGTCGTCGGATTCTGGCTTGCCCGCACACAATGTATGCACATTCTCCACTCCCTGGGGAGTATTCCAGCAATGGGCCATGGCGCTCACATTGCTAAGCAAACCACATTAACTTTCGCATCCTACCGGGTACCCATTTAACACCTGGGTGGAGAGTGGCAAATGTAGATTAACGTCTTGCCAAAGGACGCTAGTGCTGCGGTGGGATTTGAACCCCGGACCTCGTGGTTCAAAGTCCGGGGACTTATCCACTGATCCACAACACCTCACACAATTCAAAGTGGCCGCCACAAATACATTTTTCCCCTACGTCGGCTTCTTTTCAACGTAGAAACTTAATGAAATATGCTACTCCTACGTTTCTTGGGTTGAGAAAACAATCTGTGACAATACTAGACTTCTACTCCCAACGCTTCATCGCATATGGCGGCCATTTTGGATTTTCAAATTGGCCGCCATGAAATATCATATTGCCCTATCTCTGCTTCAAGGCAATCTCTAAACTTATTGGAATATTCCAATACTATGTTTCCAGGGTCAGGAAAAACATTGGTGACGTCATTAGACTTCCCATCTCAACACTTCATGTGGCTTCCATCTTGGATTTTCAAAATGACCGACATTAAATACATATTCTGCCCTTTCTCTGTCGTCAGTATAAAAACTACATGGAATATGATAAGCCTATGTTTCCTTGATAAGGGAAATATTTGGTGCTATCACAAAATTATACTTGAGTCTTCCTTCACTTTAAGCCTTTGGGGCGGCTAGGGGTCCTCAGACAAATTTCACTGGGTCTCTAAACTGAAACAGTGCCACGTTCTGGTTTTTGTCCTTGAATACTTGCACATATTTTGACACCAAGTTTAGAAAACTTATACAGTCATACTATATTTTGGTTTCTAATTTTCTTCTCTTCAGGTAAGAATTTATATTTTTGGGTTATAAGAATTTAAAAAAAAACAGCTATTCGATTTTATTTCTTTGTAGATCATTTGTACTTTTTTCTTCTTTTACTATCCATTTTCTGTCTGAATATTGATTTTAGATTAGATCCTCTAATAACAGACCTATAAAGCAAGAAATATGGTTGAAATACAATTGAATGCACATGAAATAAAGTCACTTTTAACGACTTTTGTTTTTCAGTCTACTAACTTTCTCATCGACTAACATCACTGGTCAATTCCCCCCCCCCCCCTCCCCCGGATAACTACCCCCTGAATTAAGTACTAAGTACAGTTCTTTAGCTGTATTATTGTAACCTACTAATCAATTGGGCCTATACTCTATCAAACTAGAGATAGACTGCCTGTTCTAATATGTCGACCAGCATGTGCAAACTAAATAAATGTACTTTATAGTATACAACAAATTATTACATATTTTACCTGTCCCAAAGACGTTTTAGGGTAATCCAATTAGGCTACATGTATACAATTACAATTGTACATGTATGATCACGCCATTACAGCACAGACGGCATACAACCTTTAAAATGCTTATTTCCTGCATGTCATATTGTTCTTCAACTTTATTTACTTTTATTTCTGCTTTTTTTAATAGTAAAGCTTGATAACATAAATAAGAAGAAATAAAGATATACAAATAGAATAAGAAATATTGTGTTTTAACCACTTTGTACAAAAACAGAGAAAAAATCTCGAAAGGTCACATTTTTTTTGCTTTCAGTTCTGCTATTTGAGGTACTATAGTAAATAGTAAAGCATATAGTAAGACAATTTTTAAAAAATAAGATGAACAGTGGTAGCAAGAAATATTGTGTTAAACCAATTTTTACTCAAAACAGGAAATGTCTCAAAAAGTCACCTAAGTTTAGAAGGATCTTTCGTGGCAAAAGATTTTTGCAATGCTGAATGAAGATGAAGAAAGTCAAAATTTAGAGAGGCGTGAAATGCGCTGATTGAGACCAACGATGAACTTTGTCTACAACTGAGCGGGGGTGGGGGGGGGGGGGGGGGGAGGTGCTGACGCCTCTTGCCCGAATGTAAACTTTACTTTCAGCCCCTAGCCCCCACCCCTCCCCACCTCGTAAGACTATGCTCGTTTTAATATTGAAAGTGCTTGGAAATGTTACAGGGGACCCAATTTGGGGGGGGTCAACCAGACTTGGATTGATGTTAAAGACTGTTTGGTATGAATATGTTCAGGGGACCCCCCTGTACAACTGAGGGGGGGGGGGGGGGTGCGGGCGCACGTTTTGAACCCCACCACAAAGTATCTACATGTTTTAGAGTGTAAATATTGTCTATCACGTGAATACAGGTCCCATATTATTTCACTAATAGCCTGAATTGCTTCCTTTTACCAAAAATACTTGTAGGTATTGTTTTAAGTTAAACTTTAGAGGGGTAGGGGGAGGGGTGTGAAGAATGGTAAGGCATTGAAAGATATTTTTCCAGTAACCATGAGATTTTAAATGATTTGTCAAGGCTTACTGATTTTCTTACCATTATGCAAAGTACTTTATGAATATTACTTTGTACCAATTTGTCTCGTTTTAAAAGTAGAAAGGGGGAGGGGAAGGCATGGACATGTAGGGGATAAAAGTTCTGTACCCTATAATCTAGTATATACGTGTGTTGGAGTGTAAATCATGATTATCACTTGAAAACAGGTCTCCTCATATATATTATTGGACAGTTGGCCTTATTGATTTCTCAACACACATCATCGGTATTAGGCACATTTGTATCATAGCAACGGGAGCTAATAAACAATTCTATATCACTAAAATATGATCGTACTGAATCATCTGACATCACACATCCTATTAAAATATTCATCTGCATGACAATAGCATGTACTACCGAAATTATCCATTTCACGTCTCCCAATGTTACCACTGTAGGGAGAAGGCAGCACTTAGTAACCACTTTTGTTATCGATTCTCTACTTTAGCTAATATCAAAGTGTCAACTTTAGAGCGCTATAAATGTTTTGTTTGATAAGCAATTAACTTGTAATTTTTATATGGTATTAACCGTACATATGAAAAGTTTTCTGAAAAGTTTAAACTAATTAGTGAAAATAACTTTTGAAATAATGAGAAATACGTATTTTGAAGAAATTGATATTGTGTAAAAATTATGTAAACAATCACATTCTTGGCCCAAAATTGTATCGCAAATCATCACCGAACCCATTAAATGTGGTATCATGTTGTAGAAAATTTAATTCCCTTTAATATGATGATAAATACATGGTAAGATGAGGTTCTGTTTGAAAAATATCTTCAAATTCGTTCAATAAGAGTTACACATAGCGGCCATTTTGAAAATCCAAAATGGCTGCTATGCCGGTGATTTGTGCAAATGCCAACATCAATTTTTGAATTTCCCATGTTCTAACGATTATGAAAATGTATAGTTTTGCTAATCTCCAAAAATTTTGAACGAAAGCCCATTTTCTTACATAGTGAACCAGACTAACACTTCATGAGAAGCATTCACACTGAAGGGATGGACTAAAATATCACTATCTAATTGCTATCCACAGGAATTATAAGGTCCAAAGTGATTCAGGTGAAACTGTACAATGGAAACTCGCTATAAAGAGCTCTGATATAACAACATTCCTGATTATTATAACAAGGTAATTTTGCTGGTCCCCGGTCTTTATGTTCTTTTGGGTTTTTTTTACCCTGATATAAGGGGATTCCTGATATGACAAGGTAATTTTCACGGTCCCAAGGTCCTTGTTATAGTGAATTTCCACTGTAGTACCGTCAAGCCTGGGATTTCCCTTGTCTGAGATAGCTATGCAGGCAGTAAATATTTGAAACTTAAGACAATGTTATATCTAGTTGACATGCAGACCTCATTCGTCAATATTAATCATTTAGAAGTACAAATCACCAGGTAGATGGTTGAATGATGAAACTTCTGACTGTGTTTCACAGGCCGTGGAGCAGACCATCACTCCATTTTGATGATATATAACATCTGCTGGGAGGCAGAAGGGCATTAACTCTATGTAAAATTAGATGAGGAAACACCCTTCTGGCGCTCAGCAGACGATATGTCTGATGCACTCTGAGGATGCATATTAGTACGGGTATTGTTACACTCACCAAATAATTCTTGTTTACCAAGGACCCTTGACCAGTAGTCGGATAAAACAGTGTGCGCTGCACCTGTGTCAAATAAAATAATAATGCAAGATGAAATAATTGGAGATTACATATTATGTTGTAAAAGGATGTACGTAAAACTAGCTTTATTTGGACAGATATCACATTCAAGATCATCATCATCACCATCATCATCATCATCATCATCATCATCATCATCATCATCATTCTTATGAGCATCATCATCACCATCACCATCATCATGAACATCATCATCATCGCCATCACCATCATCATGAACATCATCATCATGAGCATCATCATCATCACCATCATCGTTATGAGCATCATCATCATCATTATAAGCATCATCATCATCATCATCATCATCATTATGAGCAGCATCACCATCATCATCATCATCAGCACAGTCCTCCTCTTCCTCCTCCCCTGGTCCGCCTAATCCCCCTGCTCTGCCTTCCCCTCCTCCTCCTCTTCGTCCCCTTTTCTTCCGCTTCCCCCTCCACCTACTCCTCTCCTTGCTCCTCATCTTCAGTTTCATCATCATCACTACCATCATCATCATCATCACTACCATCATCATCATCACTACCATCATCATCATCATCACTACCATCATCATCATCACTACCATCATCATCATCATCACTACCATCATCATCATCATCACTCCCATCATCATCATCATCACTCCCATCATCATCATCACTACCATTATCATCATCATCATCATTACTACCATCATCATCATCATCACTACCATCATCATCATCATCACTCCCATCATCATCATCATCACCATCAATGCTCCTCATCAACTTACCGGTAACAGGATCTTCTGGTATTCCGTTCCATGGAGCAAAGTATCGAGAGAAGAAGTCATATGGAGTCCCATCCTCGTTGACCTCTCCATTTGCTTTCACCGTGACGATGACCCCTTTGACCTCTCCAGTGTTGTGGTGACCCATGAACTTGCCAATGTTAGGGGTTAAAGCTTCAAGTGAGGCTCTAAAACAACATGAAATAAAAACAAAGAACAAAGAATTAGAGATATTTGCGAACTTCATAGAAGTACACATTCATCTTATTTATAAATATATCAGTGTTTCAACAATTGCTTTGGCAACACTTCTGGGTATTTTTGCCAAAGACATATGCTTGGTGCATGGGATAAGATCAAGTTTTAGGTTATTTACAAGGTTGGAATGCATATAGTGCGTGGTACAGTGTTGGAAGATAGACATCATGTTAGAACTGGAAATGGACTGTGGAGAAGTCGCCAGAGCAGGTGTCTTACAATCCATTTATCTAATTATCTAAAGCTTCAATTCAAAATTTTACATCCATCTTCTCACTACACATACATAAAACAATCACAACATACAGAACACCTGATTTCAAATTCGTGACAGTTTCTTGCTCTGAAACAGCTGTTGTTTTAACATTTGCAAAAGTTTCATGGAAAAAAAAAGTGTCTGGCTCTACGGTATTGATTTTAAAAAGTTAATGGAAGCTGGAAATAGATGTGAAAGATTGTAAATGCATGTACATGTACCTGCCACATTCATCCGGAATTCTAAAAAGAATATCAGGGTCACCACCAGGGGCATGTTGGGTATCACATGGTGTCACATATCCCAGAACCTCCTATAAAAACAAGGTATCCCCTTATTCTGCTATCAAAAAATCTAGTCCCTTTAAATTTACAAATCATACATCCAAGCAATGGCTTTGTATATCAGGAAAATGGAATTATAACTTTTTTCCCCATGAAAATGCAGAATTAATCATTCTATAAAACGAATAGATGCAGTATACATGATAACTCCATGAATTGATGAATCCCTTGCACCCCTATTTTGGTTTAGTAGTTGAGTCCACAAAGTGAGTAAGAAATGAACAAATGGACAGGCATATTATGAATGAGGGGTGTTTTAATAGTAAAGATAATATACCTTCCACCCTCATCTGGTAGCCTCATTATAAGTTCTACATTAGCACCAGGGGCATGCTGAAGATCGATTGGTTTGATGCCATAAAGAGCTTCCTAATGCAATTAAACAATAACACAAGCTCATCACTGAAGATGATTGCATAATACACCCCTATAATGAAAATGGTACAATCCTGCTCAATGTGTCATCTTCACTCCAAGGCTCAACCAAGTAATCATACATGGGTGTGAAAAATGATTTTCATCAGTGTTGTCCATACGAATATAAACTTTCTGATTACAAAAGTATATTTTCTCAATGAACAGTGTTTGAAAAGGGAGAGTGAATTGGCTATTACTTACATGTACATGTACATGTACCTCTACTACATGTAATTAGTAGAATTTTACAAATAAATGGTGCTTAGAATCAGTGAAAATGGGGGTGTGAGAATATTTTGCCTGATTACACATCATAGAATACATGTACATGTACATGTATATACACTGATTAATGAAGCATGTTAGCAATAGTATGTGCGAGGATGTGTGAATAAGAATTTTATCCTCCGAAAGAGGTAGTTACTTCCCTAGAAAGAGAGAGAGAGAGAGAGAGAGAGTGGGGGGGGGGTGGGTGGTTAAGATGACCACCAGGGGCACATAAACAAAGACAAGGTAAAAAAATAGACATAAAGGCATACAACAGACCCAGTGAGATATAAACTAAAGGAAGGATATTCTATAATCACATCTTCTGTAGTAGTCCTATAATTGCCTGATTAGCCAAACCTTGCCCCAGCAAAAACTTGGAAAAACATTAGGAAAATGGAGAGAACAACAAAAAAAAAAATCTGAGAAATGAAACAGAGAGAAACAGATGGCTCTATGGAATGCCATTATCAGAGACAACTGAATTATCAATTTAAAATTAGGAATATTTCACAATGGATGGGACGCATCTAACTCTTTATTTGCTATTGATAAAATCCCTAGACTGCCACACTGTTTGCAGTATATGTTGCACATGTATGTGTGACAAAAATTATCTGTGGCAGTCTACACTTTGTTCACTAAGTTGATCGAAGAGGGTGAAAATTGAATAGTTGTCTATTAGTATACACACACCAGTATTTAAACTGATGTAGTTCCGAAATACCCCCCAATTGTTATGCACACTAAATAATAGGTTTATACAAAAGTCAAACCACAAAGCAGACCCTTGAATCAATGTATGTGCTTTATTCACCTTGATATGTCATCTTTTAGTCTAAGCAGTAATTTGGTAGCTCCGGGTGAATACATGATTTCTTGGACTGGTAAATCACCAACTACTTCCTGGACAGGTTGCAGGGGATAAGAAAGATAGGGAGATGGGCTAGGTAACAATTTACAGTTCTCTCTCTCTTCTTTTTCTCTCTCTTGTTATTGAATACAGATGATTTGTACTGCAATGAAAGCATTTCATTATTTTATGAGTATTCCGCATGATTCAACTGATTCTTCTGGAGATGTCATGCATGTACAGCTTATGTGAAAGTATGTCACTACATTAAAAGGAAATATTATAAATACAGTACAACATGAAAAAAACTTGTGAATTTTCAAAATCATGAATCGGTTTGGAAAGTAATATATACATGTATAATATGGCTAGGAGTCTACCAACATTAGACAGAACTCATTTCTCCTAAACATTTTGCCAACAAAAAGCTAGGTGTGGACTTTGAGTTGTTTAAATGTTGACTCAGAGGTGGAGGAACATTGGGCTCGGACAATTGGAAGTGGGGGGGGGGGGGGGGGGGGTGGGTACCTTTTGTCCGCCAAATAAAAGGTGCCCCCCCCCCCAACTTCAATTGTCCAAGCCCGACTTTCCGCCCTGCCTGTGTTGACTAACCTCTCTGAAATGAAAATTAAGTATGACAGATAATGAGTAGGCATAATATTAATTCTTGCTAAAGTTAGTGTGTTGAACAACTACATGTATACTGCACTTTTGCCTTTCATGCAAATGTAATTTAATGATGTGTGTACAGTCTGTTTGAATAATAGATCATTGTTGCCTTTTTAACGTTTATAATGGCTGTAATAAGTTCTTATAATATTACAACATTTGAATATTTGAGGTTTGCATGAATTTGAGTTTGATACAATTCCACATGACAGTCTAACAGTATCTATCCAAAGTTGACAAGATATTTAGCAGAAACGTGTGCACTTTGTAAATTTTTGCAACCCTACATTATAACAAAATACTAAACAGACTTGCCTGTATTAAGCCATCTAGACCTTGGGGAACCTGGGTGAAATAAAACAAAATGGAAATAGACAATATTTACAATAAAGTATTACCTAATTTCATCATAATAGAAACATTAAGGATCATTTGCACAGGCTTTTAATCCTCATCAACTTAAATCTTGTTCTTGTTTCTGTTACAGAGAAAACACATACCTACATACCATTCACACAGCTCAACAGCGCACTTACCCATCTACACAGATACACTAAACATGCCTGGGGGGTGTTTCACAAAGAGTTAAGTTTGACTTAAAGTCATGCGTAAGTGCCAATGCACATACGGTATTAAACGCGTAATCTCATTGGTAGATTACCCAATAGCGCACGTCCCCCAAGCATGATCTGACCAGTGCGGTGATGTGTCATATACCGCACGCAACTAGGAATTTAAGTGCGACTGTAAGTCAAACTTAACTTTTTGTGAAACACCCCCCCCCCCCCCCCTGTGCTATAAACATGCACCATGGCAATAAAAACACTGCATCAATAAGTGAAAGAGACACTTACCTGAGGATTGCATGGGTTAAGTGGAAGATCCAGTGTTATAAGTTGTCCATCTCTCTTAGCTACCAACTGACCACTCAGTGTATTAAACCTCAACTCACTTCCCTGGTTTCCTTAGAAAAAAAAGAGAACAAAATATGGACCTTCATGGTGGCCACTAATTCTAAAATGGTCTTTGGTTGTGACGGAAAGAAACAAGGTAGCTTAGTTGTCAATGTGAAGTGTCTCGGAGTGGATGATTTTTGGTTCAAAACCAAATAAAAGCACCAACACTCTGAAGAAAGATGCTCATATTCAATTCTCTGTATCGCATATAGCTCTCCGAATCCAAACGTATGCGGCGCTCTAATTTTTGGGCATGTGATTGCTGGCAACTGAGCTTCCGGGTCCGGCCGGAGCGTCATTGACAATGTGTTAGAAGACATGGTCAGCCTAGCAAAAACTCTCTTTTGTTCCTAATCTAGCAAATAATCTTGTTTTTATACAGTTGATATTTAAATGGGATTCTTCTGTGAAGCCACCCAATGTGGGATGTTGAGCCGAAGATGCAAAACGTGTTTTCAGCAGAACAATCACGCATGAAAAAAGCAAGGAAATATCAGTGTATGCTCACTATAGCTACAGACTGGAACCGGAAATATATGTGCCAACATCGTTGTCCCCAATATCGGCATCGGGAGCTGATATCGGCTGATATCGGCTGATATCGGCTATATGCGATAGGGAGAATTACCTTGTCTCTCCGAGAGAATGTAAAGCTGAACAGATTCCCTTGGTACAAAATTACACTTTTCTTTCCTAGTATCTTTGACACAAACAAACAATTAAAAAAGTACAGTGTAACTGTTCAAAATGGTTCAAAGTTCCAAAGACATTCTATTTACATTAACCATGCAGTAATTCAGAACTATTGATACACAATGTAGAGCTTGTGTATTAGTTCCATCAAATTATTAAATTACTCAAAAGATTGATTTTATTCAGACAATATTAATCTTACCTAATGCCCTGAAAATGACGGTGGCAGTTGCCATGGTAGCATGTCCGCATAGTTTGACCTCGTTGGTAGGGGTGAACCAGCGCAGGTTGAACTCGGAAGCTGACCAAAGAATTAGAAAAGCAAACTAAAACTTTCATATTTAGACAAAGACAAGTGGGCCAGTCCAAGGAACTTTGTCCCATATGCAGGGCATGATACTAATATTGGTCTAGTAATAATAATATTAATAATAATAATAATAATAATTGCTGTTTCTCATATAGCACCTTACCAGTTACAATGTAACCAACCAAAGCGCTTACAGCATTATTACCCGGGTCACTGGATTCAAATGTGATTCTGCACATTACAATGCACATTCTCCACTCCTCTGGGGAGCATTCCAGCCAGTCGCCTGTTTCCAAGCGCGCACATGCTAATCCAACCACAATGACATTCGCATCCTATCGGGTACCCATTTAACACCTGGGTGGAGAGGAGCAATGTTGATAAAATGCCTTGCTCAAGGGCATAAGTGCCGTGCCAGGCTTCGAACCCACGACGTTTGCACAGTCAAGTGATTAAATCACTCGACTACGACGCCTCTGGTCAAGTACACATGGACCCCCCTGAAAAGTTTGAATATGAGCATGTGCACAAGGAAGTGTCATCCCCAATATTTTGCTTTGGGGGGGGGGGGGGGCCAGGAGAAAAAGTGAAGTGTAGAACCCTGCCATAAGTCATAGATTACATCAAAGATGTTTTACCTCATAATTGTAAGAAGTTGATACCCAACTATGACTACATGTAGGGCTTGCATCAGTACAACCATCGATTGAAATGATACTTTCAATGTTGATCTGTGTTCATCAGCCATTGCACTTTGTTATGTATAGGGAGGGGGGGGGGGATGAACAAAAACCCAAGACTAGGAAAAAAAACCTAAAACATATGGAATATTTGATTTTAATTAATTTTTACCACACAGGATAATCGTTATCTTACACAATGAAACATCCATAATATCACCTTCATATAAAACAACATGATCTCCACTGTGGTTGGAATACACATTAATTATTAATCACAATATTGACATAGTATAAGAACATCTCACCCTCCAATATTAAAATCTTGGCAAATCATTAACAGAACTGGAAGTACCAAGAGTATGAATGACAAGTAGTCATAATACTCATAAATCACTTCTTATCATTTTTCAAAAGTTATTCCAAAATGATAAAAAGCAAAAAATATGTAAATTTTTAAAAATGTACATATTCACATTCAAATTTCATTCATTAGTAAATGAGCTGTAAAAACCCCAGTGATATGAGTTTCGTCGAGAATTTTATACAGATATTTTTTTGAGAATGAAAACTACACAAGTTAAACATTATGGAATCAGTAAGCTGAGAAATAATATTTCATCAATTGGTGCTGATAAGTTGTTAAAAACCTACAATATATATATAATATTGAATGGCCTTGAGTGGGATACAAGGATATATCGCACGAGCTATGAGCATATTTCACGAGTCGGCACGACGAGTGAAATATTTTCAAAGTGAGTACGATATATCCTTGTGTCCCACGAAAGAAAAGCCATTCAATATTATTATTATTAATTGTATGATACCTAGTTCCTCAATTTTCACCATTACATGTCCTTATGTTTTTGTATTGACTTCGACATAAAACACAGGTAGAAAAACATTTTTTTCCTTGCCCAAGCATCTTGCAAGAGCTGCGCGCATACATCCATTGTTTTAACCTTTGCATATTTAAGCGCGTATTCACTTTTTTTACGCGTCACGCGCACCCCAAACCATGAGATATGGAGATATATTGCACGGTCATGCGGGTAATTTTACACAAACCATCAGATATTGTTTTAAAATTGCACGGTCATCCGGAAACTCATGCGCAAACCATGAGATATGCTAATTTTTCTGGTCGCCTGAAAACCCTTCATACAAATAATAATAAGGTATATCTCTACCTCAATTACTTCTTATGTCAATTTCTTTTACATTCTATCTCTCCCTGTGTCTTATAATTTTTTGCTTTTAAATTTTGGCAGAGTTTTTGTTCTCAGTGTATTTCTAAATGGCCCACATATTGTTGTAATGATAAGCCACTGTTGTTTTTTTTTGTTTGTTGGTTTTTTGTTTTGTTTTGTTTTTATGACCTTCCTGTAAGAGCCTAGAAAAGGAAATAAAGGAAACTCCTCGCCTGTATAAACAGAACTTTACCAATCAGGAATCAGGGTAAAGTTCAGGTCAGAAACTAGCTGTCAAATCAATCTACAATTTATTTAGTTTATTCTTCTTCTCATCACTATGTTTCAAGATTTCGACTATACAAGTAATTTCTCTATAAAGTCCAGCTATCATGGTAATCCTATCAAGTTTTTTCCATGACTACCATTGGTAGTTTTTCTCAAGATCTCCAAGTAGAAAAAAATAATTAATTCGAGCAGAATTACAAGTCAACAGGAAGACTATTTGATAGCTATATATATAAATAATATACATATATATATATATATATATATATATCAAAATAAAGATAAAATTATCATTTCTCTTTTTCCCCCAAATATTTCACTACAGTAATTTTGCTTTCTCTTGTATTTTTTTCATGTTAAAAGTTGAATTTTCAAACAAGTTCTGGAACTGTGCAGTTTGACCTATGATGTTTCTAAACATCCCGAAGTGCAGTGTGTTCTTCATTATCATTAAAAATAAATACTCTTTATAGTCATAACAAATATAGGCTTATCATTGACATGAGTTCTTGAATTTGTATTAAATAGAGTTTAGAATGCAACCTCAAATTGATGTCATTATGGGATGATGAATTTTAAAACAAGTGCATAAGCGATATTGTGTCTCGCCCACTCGCGAAAATAACATGAATGTACCCCAAGTGCACATATCACCCAAGTTTGGTTGCCATTGCAGCAACATGTGCAGAGTTATGTGTCATAAGAGTCTTGCAGGTAAACTTTAACATATGATCTCAAATGACCTTTGACCTTATCAGGTGACCTCCAACGGCACCATAACATGCAGGTCCCCTTAGTGCATCTACAACCCAAGTTTGGTTGAAAAGTGAGGGACGGTTCCAAATTCAAAGTTATCTGTCATAAGAGAGTCTTGCAGGTAAACTTTAACATTTGACCTGAAATGACCTTTGACCTTACCATGTGACCTCTGAAGGCACCATAACATGAATGTACCCCAAGTGCATCTACCACCCAAGTTTGATTGCCATTGCAGCAACATGCCAAGTTATGTGTCATAAGAGAGTCTTGCAGGTAAACTTTAAACATATGACCTCAAATGACCTTTGACCTTATCACGTGACCTCTGACGGCACCATAACATGAAGGTAGCCCCAATGCATCTATGACCCAATTTAGGTTGTAATCCAAGCAACTGATGTGAAGTTATTTGTCAAAAGAGAGTCTTGCAGGTACTCTTTAATATATGACCTCAAATGACCTTTGACATCATCATGTGACCTCCGACAACACCATAACATGAAGATATCCCTAGTGCTTCTATTACCCAAGTTTGGTTGCCATTGCAGCAACAGTTGCCAAGTTACGCGTCCAAAGAGTCTTGCAGGTAAACTTTATTTGTGACGGACGACGGACGGACGCCATTTGGATCCCTTAGTCTTGCCTTCACCTCAGGGGCCTGTTTCTCGAAACCAACGACAAGACAGTCACAACTTTATCCGCCAACTACGGAGATGTCCATGATCTTCCTAAACTGTTTCACGAAGAGCTAACTAGCTAGACATCTTGTGATATCGATACTATTGACGAGAATAGGAGCCGACAAGTAGCCTTGGTTGCAATTACACTATATTTTTAAAAGCTAAATTTAACTCAACTGCAAATATTTGAATGAATTAGGGAATAAAAGAAAATAGAAAATGTAGAAGGGTATAATAGATGCCAAATAATTTTTAAATTATGTAAATTACATGATGGATTCGCTTGTAAAATGAAAAATATGAGTGATTTATTTCATGATCGGTGAGCCAGTTTTACGTTGGATATAGGTACCCCCCGGATGTCGTGATTTGATAGTTTATAAAAATAAACCCATATATTTTCATTGTAATAATAATATGCTTTGAATGTTTTACATAATGTTTTTGGGCTTGAGTATGATATGGAAATTACAAAAATATTCATATTATACGTTTAAACACGTATATTTCAAAGTATTCATTTTAAAAATCGTTGATATAATCTATGTTTACACTGATATGGGTCTGAAAACCAGAGAATATGCCGTTGACTATGGCTGGCCTACCGTGTCATATTACAGTTCCCTCGTCGGATTTTAGTTCACCAAAGAAATCTTTATAGAAATCATTTACGAAGATCGCCCAATTATTTGTTTTCACACAAAAAGCACTCAAGACGTAACATGTGATTTTAAAGTTTATTATGGTAGCACGTCATTTTTCATGCTAACTGATCAGATATGAAGGACCCATATCGTAAAATAGCTTTGCAATCAGAAGTTAAGAGACTTACTAAATTCATTTTGACATAAAACATACCTAGCAACAGTTATTAATTTATATTTTTTCTAGATTATAATACTTCCCAAGTTCCCATTGCTTATCAGTAAGTCTTGTATTTTTTCTTGCCCAATGTTTATTTGTCAATAGTTTTTTTTTTTTTCCAGTTTCCAATGATGGGATTAATTTGACAAGTTTTGGTTTAACTTTTTTTTTAAAAATCCCACCACATTTTGATACAGGCCTATCTCCTGTCAGTCTATTATTGTTATCGTTTTTATTATGGTTTTCTTTTTCATTTGAAAAAAGGTTCCTTTCATATTGAAATGACCTCAATTAGACTGTTGTTTGTTTGTTTGTTTGTTTTAATTTTCATAATATAAACACGGATAAATTCCAGATAAAGTGAATGCGCAGAAAGAGTTGCATAGAAGTATGTAGTGTCACTTTTAGCCTACCATAATCTACCCAATAAATAACATGTGATGGCGCTGTACGTCGACTAAAAAAGATATGACAGGGTTGGAGGCGTCATAAGTCCTTAGTCAAGAAGTTGTCATGCATCTTGGTAAAGACGGCTCCGTGAAACACGTAGCGGACAACTAGAGAACTAGCGCCGACTTAGTTAAGAACTTAGACATATGACGGTTTCGAGAAACAGGCCCCTGGTGGTCGAGACAATAATCTTTGCATTACCGTTCTGAAACGTCTCTCCTGATCCTGCTGGATGAACATACGCAGTCTCAGCTAGATTCATTTCCATAGCGATCCTGGATTTCAAGTCATCTGCAATGTCCTGTGGTTATATTGAGAACACATACTTTGTTGAGAGCCAAAAGGGTATCAAATGATATGAGTTACAGCCCTTCTGGCTCTGAGCTGATAAAATGGTGAAAAGTTTTCCCAAAAGGAGGAATGTAAAGGATGAAATAAGAATTCAAAAAGTACAAATTATATGATTAAGAGGGTTGAAGAGTATAGAATAACAAAATAAAAACAAAAATAAAACCATTGAAAATAAACAAACAACAGCAACAAACAAAAAAAACAACTAACCCATTAGTTTTTAGAGGTCTACTCTCACATTAGTTAGCGGGGTTGGTGACATGGTGCCCAATCCAGTGAAAGAGATAATTAATGGACTATTAAAAAAAATCAATGGGACTTGGAGAGAGAATTTCTGAAGTTAAAATAAAAAGGTCAAAATCAAGACATGAAGCTGAGATATTATAATAATTAAATCTAATCTAACGTTAGAACTTCAATTAGATTTTCTAGATCTGTCTAAAAAATAAAAAAAAAATAATTAAAAAAATAACATCAACCGTGGGCGTGGTCCTGGTGCGATTAGCCGTAGGCCCGGCCCAGAGCTCATGCAACACCCAGAGCTCATGCAACACGCAGAGCTGCATCTCCAGCGGCAGGGCGATGAGTATGCCTAGAGCTCCGGCTGGGATAGGCTGGATGCTCCGACCTCACTCTTACCTCTTCGGCGCTTGGAATGGGACACACTGCAGCAGAATTTCCCGTAAAAGGAACACTTGCAAAAGCATCAACGGTGAAAATTGGCAAAGATTTCTGTTCAGTTCCGTCTGCCATCTTGAAATCCTTCAGCTGACCCTCAGAAATCAAGTCCAAATGATATTAAAGTCGTATTTTCGGCACTTTAAATTGTTCTGCTAGAGTTCGCGTCTGTTTCTCGTTCAATACACGCACAGAATTTTCAGAGGAAAATGGCCACGCACTGCAACAGGATTTATTCTTTCACCAAGTCGTCATTTCATCATTATCACAACCGAACATGTTTAGGCAGAAATGCACATAATTAATTAAGTTAGGGTTGCTACCGGGGTTTGCTAACTTCAATTTTAGTTCACTTGGCAAGGCTCAATACTGAAGTAATGAAAACCCCACCCCTACACGTAACCCTATCCCTCACCTCGCTAGCCAAGTGAACTAAGATGCATCTCTTTTCCACCTCCCTGGATGCATCATAGGCCGGTTTGCCCATGTTTATCCCCATCGCCATCATGATTTCAAAGGAGCAAAAGGTTGAAACCGTCGAACGCCCCTCGCAATGTAAATACAACTTCTAATGGTTATACATGTATTGCACACATCAGAAACATTATCAGAAACAATAAATCCACTTCCCCTCGGTCTGGGGAGGAATTAAAATATCCAAATATATGCACTCTTTCTGTATGCCACTGATAATAGGCCTTAGTAACTTTTCTAGCAGTATTCATAATATTTGTTGACTAAATGAATTTTCACCCAAATTGTAGCTGTGTATGGACGCCCATCATTCATAGGCTGATCCAGAACGAAGTACTATGGAACACCCGGCCCAGAAGAAGAAGAAGAAGAAGAAGAAGAAGAAGAAGAAGAAGAAGAAGAAGAAGAAGAAGAAGAAGAAGAAGAAGAAGAAGAAGAAGAAGAAGAAGAAGAAGAAGAAGAAGAAGAAGAAGAAGAAGAAGAAGAAGAAGAAGAAGAAGAAGAAGAAGAAGAAGAAGAAGAAGAAGAAGAAGAAGAAGAAGAAGAAGAAGAAGAAGAAGAAGAAGAAGAAGAAGAAGAAGAAGAAGAAGAAGAAGAAGAAGAAGAAGAAGAAGAAGAAGAAGAAGAAGAAGAAGAAGAAGAAGAAGAAGAAAAGAAGGGGGAAAAAGCACAAGGTAACTTATTATGGCTACCGCATACTAATATCAAAAATCGTATTCCTGTAAAGTTTATATTGTTCCTATACCCCCTCCCCTCCCACACACCCTTATGCATTATGGCCCGGGATTCGGGAGGATCTGCACAAGATTCCTCAAATCAATGGATCACTTCTATGACCTAAATTCCGACGAGGAGGCGATTTGGCTCAGTTGGTAAAGCTTCTGCCTGTAAATCAAAGATCAGATCGTAGGTTCGAATCCCGGCAACCCAGGCCGCCGACAGAAGCTTGCGTTGTGTGTTAAAGGAGAATGAAACCCTGGGGAAATATCCATTTTAATGAAAAGAGAGGATAGAGAGAAGCAATTTTTAAAAAGTTCCATCAAAATCGGTTACGAAATGAAAAAGTTATGAAAGTTTAAAAAGTCTCAATGTACCTTCTATGGCAATCCTCAAATTGGCAATGTTGCTTCAAAATAGCAGGTTTAGTAGTACAACTCTCAATATGTTTTGTACATAAAATTTAATATTTTCTCCATTATCTCTAAAGATGCTGCTTGTCTTTTTGTAAACTCAACATACGTTGTGTCAAATACATTTTTCTATGATATATCTTGAACTAAGAAGGAGACAAGCTGCACCTTGAGAGATAATGGGGAAAATATGAAATTTTGTGTACAAAACATATGGAGAGTTGTACAACTAAACCTGTCACTTTGAAGCATTATTACCAATTTGAGGATCGCCATAGAAAGTAATCTAAGACTTTTCAAACTTTATAACTTTCTCATTTCGTAACCGATTTTGATGAAACTTTTTTTTTTTAATTGCTTCTCTCTATCTTCACTTTTCATTAAAAATGATTTTTCCCCAGGGTTTCATTCTCCTTTAACCATGCAAGCGTCCTCCCCTGTTTCGACGCTAGGTTACAGTGGAAAACACTCCGTCCCCGGCCGGATGCAGCCCCCCCCCCCCCGGGATTTTCAAAATTCCGATATTAGGGAAGCAAGGTGCCAGAATATCCACATATTTGGGCAGCGAGGTTCCCAGATAATTATGTAACTTCTGTACATATTCACTACGAAAAATGAGTTAGAAAATTTCTGCTTGCTCGCTTCGCTCTCTCGTAAAAATTTAGAAATTGAAAAGTTGAAAAGGCGTCAGCCCTTCCTTGCGAAAATGGGCCCGTATGAAAGATCTCTACATCTGTGACTTTCTTTTATTATTATTTGTAGGGGGGGGGGAATAGGGTGCAGCATTTTGGTCAGCAACTTTGGGTGTCACACCCCACCCCATTCAAAATTTTCTTGCGACGCCCCTGCTCGGATAGGATGTTAAATGGAGGCCCCGCGAGAGTAGGAGAGTCATCACTAGTCCTATGCGCGAGAAGAATATTATACTGCACTCTTCGAATAAGTGTAGTGGTAAACCTGCATTATAGTCCAGCCGGGGTCACAGTGATTCAGTTGCTTTTCCCCTCCCAGATCCAGGTGACGTCAAAATAATAGCCTACCAATAGGAAAAAACAAAACAAAACAAAACAAAACAAAAAACAAAAAACGAAACGAAAAGAAAAAGCTTTTCAGATTAGAATTTTACCATTTACCGAAATGCGTATTCAAAGGTACAAAAAGTCATGAGTATATAGCCCCTAAAGACATTAGAAAGTGACAATTTCCAATATTTCTTACCAGAGAGTGAGGCGCTAACAAGCAGAGCAGACCGGCTCCTGACTCTTCGTCACAAAGTTATCCAAATTTATGGATGTTTCTTCAATTCCTGGGCCCTGTTGCATAAAACTTACCAAAAGTAACGGTAACTTTGCCATCAGTGGTAACTCCCATGGAAACCTTGATTTTGATTGGCTGTTGAGTGACGTTACCATGGTAGTTACCATTGATAGCATTACCATTATGGTAAGTTTTATGTAACGGGGCCCTGGGGACCTAGTAACGAGGTATTCCATTAACCTGTTATTAATGAATGAATTACAATACTTAGAATCCAGTTTGCATACATTATTTGTTGCTATGTCTGACAAGCCTCTGACAAGCTTTCAGGTTGTCAAGAACAACCTTTGTTTTAAAAGTATGCATAAAATTTGAATATATTTGTAAACAGGTCTATTTCAATAGACCAGTTCACGGTTAGCACATGTCCCAAATTACCCCGAATATCCACAGATCTCAGTAAAACATGGAGAAGTCCAACTTTGTACATTTTGAAATAATCACTCCTACAGCGATGGAAGTGCTACATAAATAACCTTTGTTTCCCCCTTTCAAAGAATACTTCCACCTGTGTATCATGGAGTGCACTGCTTGTGCATAAATGAATAACTTGTCTGCAATGACCTTTATCTGCTCATGCGCAGACTGTAACCGTGAACTGGCTTATGTCGTCCTGGCCCCTGGGAGCCGGGGGGTGCTGGAGGTGCTGCAGCACCCCTGGATTTTTTTTGAGGGAGTGCGCAACACCCACTAGAAAGCTGGAGATGCTGGGGGTTTTGAGGACACTCGCCCCAGGCGGTACTTAAAGCAGGGGCGCAAAAAGAAGAAACTTATGCTTAAGAATTCGCCCCCAATTCGTCCCCAACATTCAAAGCATTTCTGCATTAGAAATGGAGTTTTTCTTAGGTTCAAAATTCGGGGAAAATTTCTAAAGCGCTCTCGCTTTGCTCCCTCGCATTTGTTGCTTCCGGATCTCTTATTTTTGCACTCCAATATTGGCTATATAAACAGCATTCTTTTTAAAAGGTTCAAAATTGAAGACAAAATGTTATTCTCATTGCTTTCCCCCTATCATTATTCATCAGTCTCTCATTTTATATTGCGCCCCCAATATAATTAGTGTACGAAAAGAAAACGGTTTACTAGTTTCGATGTTCAAAATTCGGATCTCTATACCCGTACCGGCCGTCGATCGCATGCAGTGCTTATTTGCAAATTTTCCTGGGTATTACATAAGGATTTGCGGGAAACTGCGATCAGGGCGTCGAACTCAAACTTTCCGCCTAAAAAAGGGTTTGCTAAGAGCCGTTATCTTTCTCTCAAATTTGCTATAAAACGTCAGAGCTTTCACGCTTCGCGCGGGAGGGAGGGGGGAACTCCCCCTCCCTGCACTCACCACCCTGCCCACCCTTCAATTAGCTCTGACCCTGCCCTAGGGAGCACGCTTTGCGTGCTCATCACCAATATCGCACGCTTCGCGTGCTGACAACCGCCCCTGGCTACGCAGTTGTTTGTTGAGGGGTCGATTCCCATCAGATAAATTAACATTACAAAAACAAGACTAAGCGTTTATGACGTTTCCGTTATACTGGATGGTCATTAACCAATGCTATTTTCCACCTGATTGTACCACGTGACATTACGACAGACGGCCAAAAGTAGAACATAAGGAAAATGGCTTCCGTCAATTTAGCAAAGCACCATGAGGTAATTATCTTTATAAAGTCGTTTTTATGTACCCTGTTTTCCATTTAATGAATAAACAACAATTCCTCACATGTAATTTATGTATTTATATTGTTGTGGTCAAATTTTCATCCTTTTTATAGGTAATATTTCGGATGTTAAAGAAGCGGCGCGGTGATTATTCGTGTGCCGGTAGCCTGAAAAACGTGTGCAATGAATGAGAAAGGCATACGTTCGTTCATTGAGCTGCCTATACATGTGGACAATGTCGATGCGTGTGCCTTTGGCTTTTCCTTTGAATTTGACTGGGTGTGTAGCTAGTGTATGCAGCATTACAATGCAAATTTTAGGAAGACATAGAAAATGTAGGCAATTATGTCAAGGGAGTATTTTAACATGTTTAAATCTAAAGTTAGAAACCTTGTGTGGCTTACCAATAAGAATTGGAGCAATGATCATTGCTGTTTTGAGGGAAAAGAAATGCGCATCTACATGCACAGTCACAGTCGCTGGAGTCTTTTTGACTTGAACAGAATGGAAATTGAAAGAGATCTTGTCAAGTCTGATATTACTAGTCGGAAGTGAAAGAGATGTAGTTGAACACAGATGTATTAAAAAATTATGAAGGAGAATGAAGTCGAAGAATCAAGGAAAAGGTGAATGGGTGATGAAAAAGGGGAAGGAGGATCAATATCAAGGAGATGTGGGAGAAGGAGTATCGAGGGGGAGGACTTTAAAAAAGAGAGAAACAGAAGATGAAGGGGAAAAAATGAAAACGAAGGAAGGAAGAATATATAAGTGGGCTATGTTTTGTATTTCTTACCACTCGATAGTCATGTTGGTCGGAAAGGACCAACACAGTCACACGTACTCACACTCCATACCTTTATACTACAGAGAATTGCCTCTCATAGAGAGCATGTAATCTCCAGCACATATGTTTGTTTTGAAGGAGCCAAATGGACAAAAATAGTCTGAAAATTTCACTTGATCAATATGATCAAGGTGATGAAGGTCCTATTGAAGAATTTAGTGTGAAAATCAGCTTTTCTATCGTAAAATGTAGAAGGAAGTATTTTCTCAAAATTTTGCCTACATGTATCATATATTGGTGCTCTCACTGCTTCAACTTAGATTTCGTCACTGCCGCCGAAATTGACACAGCCCCACAAAGTGATGGTTCCATGAGTGACTGCTACACAATAATCTGTGGCATAGACATCAAAAGTATGAGATTGAAAGGGTGAAAATTAAAATCTCACTTTCCAGCAAGTTGTCTGGGAAAGTCCCTCTCCTTTGGTGACCAGCTAAACATAAATTAAAAAAAATTGGAATTATAGGCATCAAATTTTGCCTTCATGGATATTTATTGTATTATAACCTTGTACAGTAGATGAATGCATAAGAAACTTGAAGGGGAATTAACCCCTCCTTGGAAACTTGGCTTAATTCCCCTCTGTTATTTTTCTTTTTTGATCTGTGCTATTTTGTCACACAGACAAATGTAGGTCGAGATATGAACAAAAGACAGAACCAATTAGATCTTAGCGAAGCTCACCAGCCTTTTTCATGGCTCTTATTCCTTTAAAAGAAGACATGTATGTTGAAACCCTGAAAACTTTACTTACAACCAAGTTTCTCCACCATGAAGGGTATTGATATTATTAAAAAAATGAATAGTTTCAATGTTGGTAAATGATATTTGAAATGGCTAGAGTGTGATGTGGATATCTGTTGATTTTGTGCTCATTGTTAAGAAATTGATACATGTGATAATCCCAAAGAAAGTAATGGAAGATGAGAAGTCTAGAATTTTTTTGATAGTTTTGTTAAAATGATTTTGTGTCTAAATATGTAACACAATGGGAGGCATTTGTATCCAAAACAAATGTAGGTTATGATAGATCTTAGAATTTAGGTCTGCCCTTTTAAAAAGAAAAAAAAAATGAATTAAAAAAAAAAAAAACTGTTGGATTATAGGGATATGCCGTACTGTATGTTACATGCCTTTTGTTCAGGTTTTGCATTTCTCAGGGATGCCACTTTTCAACTTATTTTCAGGCCATAGAAATTAGAAAACCCATTTTTGGGGGGTACAAAATGGCTCATTCTAGATGATTTTCAGGCTTTTATATCAATTCTAAGTGGCATCCCTGATTTCTCATGTTTACACCGTAGATAGTGTGGTATCCTGGTTTACACTTTACAATAACTTGTTTGTTTTTGTTTTTCTTTAACAGGATATTGGTAAAGACAGCAAGGGGTTAAAGCATATTCATAGTGAAGATGGTGCCCATGATGCCCAAGATGTTGTAGATCCTGAAAATCTGATCAAGCACCCGTTGCAAAGCAGATGGTCTATGTGGTTCTTCAAGAATGACAAAGCCAAATCATGGACAGAGAACCTTAGAATCATCACAGCCTTCGATACAGTAGAAGATTTCTGGGCGTAAGCACGTTCTTTCCTTAAAACATCTGGGCCCAGCAACATAAAGAGTTGCAATCAGTTGTATCTCTCCCAAATTAATGTATCTTTACAATCAGTATTAACTTAAAATAAATTTTATACTATGGAATTGGAAAGTTACAATTCATTGTACAATACAAACTATCATAACAAGAATGGAGATACAATATCTTAGAACTGAATGTAAGTCAATTTTAAAGGGAATTCCAACCTTAATTTTTTCTATTGATATTGTATGAAGTGTAATTTGTTGATTAATTTGATACCAAATTTACCAGAATTGTACAGCTATGAAGAAAGTTACAGAATGTTTTAGATCCCCCCAAACATGTCTTTTGCCCTTCTGCTGCTGCACATGGGGGCCACCATTTGCCAGGTTTGCAGTGGATCTTCCGCAATGAATGATGTACTTGCGGACAACTGGCTAGTCTAGATTCTATCCGTTTTTTATTTGGTTTATTCCCCTACGCTTTAACTTTGTATTTTATACAGAATAAGAAGAGGTCAGTTGCAGGGAAATTCATGAAAGATGAACCAGTGGAAAAAGAAAAATGTGGGAGCAGAGAGGAAGATCTCTGACTGAAAACTTTTCAAAAATGAAAGAATCCTGTGAGGAAATTTAAATGGATAATACTGGAAGAAAATATCTCCTGAAAACATGCTGGCAAATACATGTAGCTTCCATGAACAAGAATGTTATTTTTACACCTAGTTCTTTTCGCCCAAGATAATGTATAAGTTACGAAAATGAGAACTGACTGTAAAAGGGCTGTGTGAAGAACATTAAATGGTATTACACAGAATTGTTTGTTGTCAATATGAATTGATTTATAATAGGCAGGTATCTTTGTGGCTGCATGTAAGTCATGTAAACTTTTCATATTCCATGCCATTGCTCACATATGTAGATGTGTTTTTTTTTTCTTCTTCTTCTGAACCACAAATTGTCATCTCTCTTTGATCTTTTTTTTTTTTTGGTTGGGGGGGGTGTATTTTTGAAGAATGAATAACCTGTTCATTCTCCCGAATCTCAAAATGATTTTGTTTCATCTCTTTTTTCCAGACTATATAATCACATACAAGTTGCAAGCAGGTTGGCATCGGGATGTGACTACTCGTTATTTAAGGTATGGAAATTTTGGGAGATACAAAAGCCTGTATTCTAGAAAGCGGCCTACGTTAAACCTGGTGGAACTTAATCCGCTGTTTAATGGAAGATCGAGTGTAAACTATTAAAGTTCTCTGAAAATTACTATAATTACATGTATATAACAAAATAAATAAACTTGGTTAATTTTATTATGAAATGAAAAATGTGAATATATTTCAGAGAGACAAGTTTTTGTGTAATTTTCATTTAGTTGCAGAATTTGTTTTAATTGTATTTGATGAAGAGGTTGATATCTGGCACTCCATAAATTGTTAGACTAACTCTGCGCATGTAGGGGTGCGGTTTAAACCTGACCTGAAGTTAGGCGACTTTCGAGAATACTGGCCATATATTTGTCTACAAGTTTTGTTTTTTTAAAAGAGGCCTCAGAAGCTACCATTATTATTTATAATCACCTTGAATTACATTTGAATCACTTTCCATGTCCATTTGGTGTGAGAGATATCTCAGCGTGCCAAGAAAGGGGATGTGAGGTCTCACACTGTGTGGATAGCAAATTGAGACGGCATCTTGCTGTCCATACGTTGTGAGATATTTTGGCAGGAATGTGATGGAAAATCTCAAATGGTATGGACGTCAAATAGAAATAACACCTTGTTGTTCATATTGTGTGAGATATCTTGGCATGCTGAGGAACATGATATGATATTTCACTTTGTATGGACACCATATTGAAATGATACCATGTGGTTTATACTGTTTGAGATATCTTGGCATGCTGAAGAACTTGATAGGATATTTCACATTGTATTGCTTTTTTAGAGTTTCTAACACAAATTTTTGCTAAGAATATCATTTTGGAGGCGTTTTGAAGACTGATAGGGTTTATTTCAGGTGATTTATTTCCAAAGTTCTATGGGTCGAAATTGACCACAGCCACTGTTTATTTAGAGCATCAACATTACTACGGTGGAAACTCAGTATAAGGAGGTCTGATATAACAATATTCCTGATATAACAAGGTAATATTCCAGTCCCAGCTCTTTATATTCTATTGTGTTTTTTAACCTGATATAATGAAATTCCTGCTATAACAAAGTAATTTTGATGGTCTCAAGGACCTCGTTATACTGAGTTTCCACTGTATCATTAATTATGTATCTATTCTTTATGGGAAAATGACATATTTTTATTGATGTACTGGAAGAAGTGATTTATGTTTTATGAAGAGGATGTACAAATCGTGTTCTATACCAGCATAATTAAAATATTTAATGATAACTAGGCCTAATGATAACTACATACATGACCTCATTCGACGGTTGATGCAGTATGTGTAGTTGATTCAGATTAAAGCCAAATTTATACCAAAACAATATCTGATCATAATCCAAGTTGCTTTGGTATGATTTGGTATCAGTGTTGTATCACACCATCAAAGTGGGGTTTTGTAGTGAGTTTGTATCAAGGTAAACTGTCTCATTTAACTTTTTACTTTGGTTGCTCTCCAGGCAAGCTAAACAATTGCTTTGCTTATCATAGTCAACTGTCTTTAGTCCCTTACACTGAAGTACACAAAATTCACTTTAAAAATATATTTCAGACATTTCTTTATTGGTAGTTGACAATTGGGCAAAAAAATGTTGGTTATTTATGTCAACCAGCAGGATTTTAGGTGGCCAATGGCACCCAGGCACCTGCTAATGTTGCGTCCTGACTGCCTATTGTGGTTGATCATAGTATGAATTGTGATGCGTTACAAATGTATCTAGACAAGGCATTGGGTGGTTTCATGCTTGGTGCTTTTGTCTTTGTAGGAGTTTATTTTGATAACAAATCCTGAGCAAAAATGAAAAGCAATCATTGCATATAAAGAGTTTACCTCAGGGCTCCACATTTTTTTTTCACAGTGAACCCAGATGTAATTTTTTGGGGGTCTGTTTGGATGGGCCCCTTACGTAAATTTCAAAATGAGTGTGGATCTGGAGTTAGAATTGAGGGGCCTATGTGCATCTGACTTCTGCAAGCGTCAAGCCGTGGTTTACCTCTGGGGTCTGATGTCATTACTGATGTTGTGATTTTTCATTACTTTCAATACTTTCAATTTCATTTCTCCCTTTTTTTTGCCCCCAGGATGGTGTGAAGCCCATGTGGGAAGACGATAAGAACAAAGATGGAGGAAGGTGGCTCATAGGATTCGACCGCAAATCAAAACCACAAGACATTGACAGGTGTTGGTTAGAAACGGTGAGCTTTCAGTTGCTAGGTTTTATCAAAACAAGATTTTTATCCTCTTCAGGGTGATATTCATTATTTTATTCATCATTAATTGAATTTCTGAAGTACTTGTGCATTTAGGATAGAAATTTTGGTTGGTGCTATCAAATTCTTGTAGCCATCATGCACGAATCAAATTGTGATGTTATTCCAGTTAACTGTTTCTTCAAGACATGATGCCTTTTTGTGGCAGAGGCTTATGACTGCTTTTGAATGCTTGTGAAAGTACAGTTAACTTTGCGTAAGTCGAATCTGTTGGGACCACTAAAAATAGTTTGACTAATGCAAAATTCGACTAAGGAAATGTGAATAACACATGTTGATTCGACTTATGCGACTTCGAGTTATGCAAAGTTAATTGTACATACGTTTAGAACTGCTGAAGCTGACTCGGTGCATGGTTTGTGATTACCTAGTCATGCCAATTTAGTAGTGATTAGAAATATCGATTTATTCGGATGGATATATTTCAATTGATAATAAGTAGACAGATTTAATGATTGTGAAATACGTGTATATAGTGGGCATGTAGGCAAGAGCAAGGTATTTTTTACCTGTTTGTTATAGAAAATATAAAAAACCTCTATTGTTGAAAGCCCTACCAGAACTTTGATCAGACCAAAATCAAGAAAACTTATACTCGTTGATGTTGTTTACATTCAGTATTCCATTATACTTAGTGACATATGGGACACAAAATGACAAAATACCATATGTACTTGCCCTTATGTATGCACCCATCAGCAAATATTGATGCTATTTTGGATGCTACAGAATCCTCTGGTCGACTAACATGGCTGTGAAAAATGTATCTTTCGTGTTTATACATGTATCTTAGATGCTGCTTATGGTTGGAGAGAGCTTTGATGAGGATTCAGATTTAGTCAATGGTGCAGTAGTCAACATTAGGAGTAAAGGCAACAAGATTGCAATGTGGACGGGAGATTGCAGGAAAGAAGATTCAATAACCAATATAGGGTAAGTTCACACTCATCACATTTAGGAACAAAGGCAACGAAATTGCAATGTGGACGTGAGTTTGGACTAAATAAGATTCAATAACCAGTATAGGGTAAGTTCACACATGTCAATGTTAGGAATAAAGGCAACAAGATTGCAATTTGAATGGGAGATTGGAGGAAAGAAGATTCAATAACCAATATAGGGTAAGTTCACACTTGTCAGTGTTAGGAATAAAGGTGACAAGATTGCAATGTGGACTGGAGATCGGAGGAAAGAAAACTAAATAACTGAAACAGTGGAAACTCACTATAACGAGGACCCTGGCACTATGAAAATTACCTTGTTATATCAGGAATATCCTTATATCAGGGTAAAAAAACAAAAAAACATAAAAGACTTGGGACCAGCAGAATTACCTTGTTATATCAGGAATCTTGTTATATCAGAGCTCTTTATAACAAGTTTCCCCTGTATAGGGTAAGGTCACACTTGTCAACATTAGAGTAAAGGCAAGAAGATTGCATTTTGTATAGGATTCTGGATGATAAAGATTCTGTAATCAATGAACAGTTAGTTTGCACATGCACCTGTAGCACCACCAACTTGTTATAGATGTTTCAAGACAAGGGAAGCTTTTTTTTTCTCTGCAAATGGCTTCTTTTGGAGAAACTGATAAATATTTTGTTCTGTATGTTATGGTTCTATGTCGATATACTATATTCAAAATATGAGCTTCAAATGTTGATTCTATGAAGAGATATTGCAAGTTGAAGTACACTCCCAATAAACAATACAGCGACTTGTGAGCCTGCGCGGAACCTAACTTAGAGTTGGGTTCCATGCTAGGGGGTTTTATGATTTTACTCATTTTCTTCATACTCCTTAACCGTTAACCCATAGAAGGCCAGTTAAAGTGTTTTGAGGTTGATTTTATACATTCTAGCTGTACACAAATTACTTTTTAAGGTTATTGACCAGTACACTTTTAAGATCTTGATCATGGCCGTAAATAAGAACTCTCATGTTGTTGTAACCAAATTCAAATTAAGTAATCAGATAGATAGAGATGAAAAATTTAAAATTTTAATGGTGATATTATTTTATTGTAGTTACCAGACAGGGTTGATTTTACGGGAAGAAGAGTTTGACACTTGGCACTCCACAAATCAGTTGACTAATTGACTATTAAGTGAGCAAGGGTTTAAACATGGACTAATGTTAAAGGGTACCAATCACATGAAAAAATCATTTGTGTACAGCTAGAATGTATAAAATCAACCTAAAAAAAACAACTTTACCTGGCATTCTAAAGGTTAGCAGTGAAGGAGTATGATGAAAATAAAGGATAATGTAAAACCTCATGTTCAATAGGGGACGCATGGAACCAAACTTCAAATTGGGTTCTTTGTCAGTCCTATTCAAAGTGAGCACATACGGATGCATCGACTAGTCTAATTTGCTTTTATGTTTATTGAGAGTGTATTTAAACTTGTAATATATTTTTATAGGAGTAATATTGGAAGCTTATATTTTGAATATTGTATTGCGACTAACATACAGGGCAAAGTATTTTTGGGGTGATTAGTACCGTTTAAAATACTTATTATCATTACAGCCCAAATTGTTTCATCCCTTTTATTGATTTCATTGTCTTGTATTTTTGATTCCTTACAGACGAAAATTCAAAGAGAGGTTAGGTCTACCACCCAAATACACAATAGGTTTTGAGGTAAGTTTTTCTTTTTTCTGTTTAGAATTTAAGTTTCCCATGATGTAGTCTACTATAGAATTGTCATGTCTTGACCAGGACGACTTCCAAAAGATTCAAGGTCATCAACATGTCCAAATCAAATAAAGTCTCCACTTAAAATTTAGAGGCTTGTGAAACATTGGATAATACACTGAATAAGCATTAGTGTTACTCTATGGATTACTGTACATAATCAAGAGTGAACTTATAAGTTGGTCAAGATAATAGCTGTCCTTCACTCAGCTGAAAATGTTGTAATACCCCAATTGCATTACCAAACCGTTTCCAAACTGACTGAAAATAAACAAAATATTGGCCTTTTTAATAAATGTAATGCTTATCCATCTCGCCAGTGTCATTAGCGTATAACAAAAGCACAACAGCTTTACAAAATTCAAATTGGATGGAAACCACACAAGCTTGAACATCTAGTTTGTATTTCTTCCCAGAATATTTCCTTTGTAGTGATCTTTCATTGTTACTTAGTTGTATACATGCAGGAAGTTATGGTGTATGACACTTCCCCTCCCTCTCTCTATCTTTCCCTCCTTTTCTCTCTCTCTTTCTCTGTTTATCTCCCCTGCTCTTTTCCTTGCTCTTTCTGTCTTATTCTCACTCTAATTTTCTGTTACCTCTTCCTTTCCCTCCTCTTGTATCAATCTCTCCCTCCCTTTCTCTTGTCATTATTCCTCTTCTTACTTTAATGCATTGCTCTTTTTCTTTCTCCCCTTGTTATAATCCCCAGGCACATAAAGACACAATGACAAAGACGGGGTCCATGGCAAAGAGTCTCTACACCGTATGATACATGCCTCTCTCCATCCACCCTCGCCATTTGCCAACTGTCCTTTTCTCCTTCCTTCTCAATGGTTGTCAACGTTTCCATCACTGCTTCGTGTTTCGCACCCGATCTTTCCCGACATTTGTGGGAAGATGGACTGCCTGAGAATTGTCTTTGCATGTGGCATGACAGACGCGGAAATTCAATTATCGAGACTTACGACCTCATTACTTGGAGGAGGTCATAAGTCGTATTATCGTTCACTGTAAGTGGTGACGTGTGGCTGTGCAAGTGATCACAGCTGTATTTTGGGACGATTCTGTCACAGTTACTAATAAAATGCAATTTGATTGTTTCTTGATACGGGCAAGTCCAAGATATTTGGTCATTCGCTGTCCCATATGTTATCAAGAATGGGAAATCTAAACGAAAAACAAACATTGCTTGAGTCATTTTCTTCGTTATTCAGTCTGATTCAAGCTCTCATAGGACTAACAACTTGATAAAATCATCTGGTGTACTAAAAATTGTGATGGTGCCGGTAACATATGGCACAAAATACCCTGGACTTGCCCCTGTATGCAATTACCTATAAGTGTAGTCCAAATGATAAGTGTTCTAGACGCAGCATTGTTCGACTAATAAACCATTCTGAATGTCGTTTTCTATTCGCACATTTTGGAGAGTTCAGAATATTACGTGTTCCGCATTTATGGTCTTATGATAAAGTTTTACACATGTGTGTGTGTGTAGTTTTCAACCACTGAACATGCTTTAGCTCCAGTGACAAACGTTTTCTTGAGTCCTGTTATTTGTGTTCACGACATGCTGCTTATGATTTCCATATTTGTTCTTTTCCAAGTTCATAATTGCACATGCTGCCTACTAAAATCCATAGTTACCTGTAAATCCCCTCCAAATATTGCACATGTTACTGTAAATACCACTGTTGAATGAAGGTTTGGGTATTCTCTTTGCTGATCATTTTTAATTGGAATTTAAACTTGTGATGTGACGCAAGTTGGTTACAAAAATTTACCAAGAATTTCATTTTCAAATGATTGGTGTTTTTGGCTTCTTTTCCCCCCTCATCGTTCTGAGAAAGTCATTGAAATATTACAGGAAGACCTGTATAGACCTCATAACATCCTTTTCTGTGATACTTTTACCCTTTGTGGCTCTCAAAAAACCCAATAAGACTTCAAAATATTTACTGGATCACATCCTGATCCCAAATCTTTCTGTACTAATGCGTCACTGTTTTACGAAGAAAGCTTTCAGGTTCTGCATTTTTTGAGCCACAGAAATATATTTAAATGTGGTTTCTGTCCATATCAAAGATTTTGTATACAAGCACGGTCACCTTGTAAATCTGGTAGAGAAGAGAGGCATACCGATAATAAGCTTCTACAAAACTACTTCTACGACTCATCCATCTAGTGTCTTCAAATTCTAACTTTCAACACTGAACGCAACACTAAACCTACCCCTAACTTAACTCATAGCAGTTCAGACTTTTCTAAAGGTCTCCTCCTCATATTGGCAAAAATTATTTGTATTTTCCACTCTTTGATAGTTTCGAAAAATAAAAATGCATATCAAATGAACCAATGTGAATGAAAATTTTAGAAAATCAACAAAATTATAAATTTCCCTCCACGTTGCCAATTTAGAGATTTCAGTGATTATTTTCAATTAAATCATCCTTATTAATGAATGGCACAATGTCGTGCAACAGAAATGGTCGGTCCAAGACGTAAATTATCATATCAGGGGAGCGTTTCATGAAAGGATTTGTCGGATATTTTATCCGACAAGTGTTATAAGCTACTGAAATCCTTGCATCTGATTGGCTGAGAGCAAATTTGTCAGTAAAAATCACTGACAAAATGCTTGATGAAACGCTCCCCTGATTGATACCCAATTAATGATAACAACAAGAACTAACCCATAGTTTTTGATAAAAGAAAGCCCAAAGCAGATGCCATTGAAGCGTGTGTTGGATCACCAGTCACCACACAAACAATATCGTTCAATATCTGATGATATTCATCAGTACCAGTTTGTAATATGCCACTTAGACTGTGCCAAATTTCTTGTAGTCACATGCAGACCTCACAGATTTAGTGAACTTTGTGTAGGTAACCAATTTCTGAGTGGTTTTTGAGGGGCCTCTTTGAGAAAACTGAGCCAAAGATTAGTGTTTTAATATCCCTAGAGCTACGTTTAACCAATATGAGCTAGAATCTGGATAAAGATTAAGTTTTACTACCATGGACTAATGATGATACATCATGCACTGGACAAAGAAGAGATGTTGTTCAGGGTGGTGTTTCTGTCATTTACTTTCTAGAAAATACTGGCGGAACATTTTGAAATGCTTGAGGGCAATTAGCATGAACATGAAGTGCATTTCTGGAGAATTGTACGTACAGTTGACTAAAATTGTTACCTGCTGTTTGGCAATCCTTGATTCTATGCCTATGATTTCCTGTATATAGCATGAGAATATTCTGTCTTTGTGTTACTCTGTGATGTCGTAATGGTTAAGTTATATGCTTCTTCGTTTAAACTTTTTGTCAGTCGGACAATATATTTTTTGGGGTGTTTTTTTAATCATCGTAACACACTTTAGTTGATTGTTTAGACACAGATTACATAGATTTTTCTTCACTATCAACAATACTTTAAAAGTGGCCAAGTAATTTGAGCAAGTGGAAGGAAAACGGAATAGTGGCAGTGTAGATGATCAGAGGTGTAGTATTGCTTTTTATTAAAATAAAAAACATGTATGTTGATTTTTCTATCAACTTTGTATACATATGATGAAGGAAGGATAAATCGTTTGTATGGAGAGTTAATTGATCCCTATATTGGAAAAATTGTAAACATGATAAGACTGACTCAAGAAACAACATTTTGTCATTTCAGTTTTGAAAGAGAATGCTAATATGAAACTGAAAAGGAGACTTGTGAGCAATGAGGTTAAGGCATTTGGAATGCTCATAGTTCTGTATATCTAACAGTTTAAAGATAAAGTTGAGTTCTGGTAATGAGATTGAATTTTGAAAGAAACTGTCTTAAAGCAATTGGGAAAGGTGGATTATTATAGCACATACGAATTGGTGTATGCTGTAAGGTTTTGGAATCACCAAATGATAGGAAATTGACTCATTTCTGCCAAGAGTCACATGCACTGCACACAGAAATGTGTATATGGGACTCCACACAAATGTTCGGCCGGAACATTTCAGCTGTTTCTTGTAATATTTTGAACGTTAGAGCATTTGAAGAGCAATCCTTTTAGGGGACATATCTACTATGATAATTTTCCAAACTAACGTAAAAAGAATGAGAAAGCTCACAAATTATTTGTTATACCTTTCCCAGAACAAAGTTTCCCTTTAATGTACCATGCTTGTACAGGCCATTTTCATAATGTTTTCAAAAGTTTGTGTATTCTCTGTCAACAAATTATCCGGAAATGCTTTAAAACTTGTCCAAGCTTTTTCTTGCGTACCAACAACCAAAATATTTGAAACTGTAAACCTGTTGAAATGACATGGAGGTTAGCAGAGAAGAAGCTGTAAACTTGAATACATTTTGATAACAGTCGATTGAGGAGAGTGTCAATGGATTGAATGTCAGAGTTTTCCAAAGATATGGAAAGTTGAGAAGGGATGGAATTTATTCTACCAAGTCCTGCTGGATTGTTTTGTACATAAGAGTGTGTTTATTCTCAAGAAAAGAGCAGTGATTGCTTGTACATGAAAGCACAAGCGATGGAATCGGTGTTTAATCTTAAAAGATTGTTTGTATGTAGCTTTCAGATCTAATCTGTGTGGAGACATGAATTATTCAAGAAATATCTCACGTTACAGTTAAGTTTAAGCTTTCATGTAAATATACACTGAAGTGAAATCGCTGTGGAGAGAATATTCGAAGAAATTTCGGTTTCAGTTTTACTTACTATTGGGTCATCTTGTGTTCCAACAATATGAATCGAAAAATATCTGCTTCCAAATTTCACATAAATGAGATGTGGTAAAAAAAATTGCTGTATATTTCTTTATGATTGATTCAGTATGTGTAAGTTACATTCATTTGATTCCCAACACATGCCAACATTTCAATTCATAATGCATAATTAATGTAGGTTAAAGGTTCATTGATAAAATGCAGCTTTGAAATCAGCAGTATTCGTTAAGTGTGGTTACAGTGTTTAGTTCTTGAGTTCTTATCTGCAAACAAGAAAGTAGATGGAATTCTTCCGATAAGTATATCTTGTAAAATATTTCTTTGAATGTATTTGGTTCAAAGTATTTTTCAATATTGATCCTCAGTTAAAATATATGTGATGTCTGTCCATTTGGATTTCAAAGCATTTGTAAACAAATACATGTACTCAAATTCTATAAAGATGTTCATATCAGCAAATCTGCTCAGCTATTGGCATGAACCAAGAGAAAATGTGACCCTCCACCACAAAACGACCAATAAGTCGGAAATGAGGGTTTTTAATATTTCAACACAGTTTGGAAGCTTAGATTCAAAGCTTTAAAATGATATATAACTTGTCTTGTATGGACTAAGCAAACCCTTGTAAATTACATTGAGAATGTCAACATGTCAGACAGGCTAATGACCAAAACAATAGAGAAAACAGGCTCTAAAGAAGAGAGTCATTTAAGAGCACCTAATCTGTGTCCTATTGTTTGTCGCACAAAAGGTCGAGTCAAAACTCCCTAGCATACACTGAAGTGATAATTGGATTGGGTTGAAACCTTCTATACCTTTAGAATAGATATTCTTTAGATTTTGAATATCAGACAGTGCATAGTTTTAAAGCAGTACCAGAAAAGTGATGTGAAATACAATCCCAGCAAGTTGACAGATAAAGTTTGAATGTCCAGGAATGCATGGTCATTTTGAATGAGAGTAAAAACATATTTCAACATCGTATTTTAACCTGAAATTTTGTCAGATAGTAGATAAATAAAAAAAACAAAAATACTTTAAATCAAAATTTCCACCCCAAACCACTTTTTTTCAGCTGTTTACTCTAAAACTCCCATTGCGACTTATTGGTCGTTTTGTGGTGGAGGGTCGCAAATGGAAGGTATTTGCCTACTTTTCAATAGCTAAAAGTTGATTCTTTCTCTCTCAAAATGTGTATTATCATATTTTTCATGAAAAGTTATTTGTGAAGTAAAAATGAGGGCTAATTACATGTATGTTATTTTAGATTCTTTACTTATGTATCAATATTATAGACGCATGATCTACGTAGTTCTCATTTCCTATAGAAGATGTACCGCTTATCTATCGTATATCTGAGAAAAATAGGAAAAGTGTTTTATTTATTGCAGGAGACAGGAAATTCTCTTGCAGATTTTATTTCCTTTCTTTTTAGTTGTGCATTCTATTAGAAACTCACTGTTAGCTTTGTGAGTTGTATTTACTCATTATATAGAGAAGAAACCTCTAAGGTGTCCATAAATGGAAAATAAGAAAAAAATATGTACATAATGTACAAATGATTAGGAATGAATCTGTATTGTCATCTTGGCTGTAACTTTTGAGCCATTCTTGTATGTTGTATTTTATATCTTAAAGAAAAAAGAAAAAGACGACAAAAGTTTATTAAATGTAATTTGTTTCCACTGATGGAAGAAAAAAAACAACAAAAAACCTTGGAAATGTGAGTTAATTCTTTGTCAGTTCTTAATTTTCAAATGCTTAGAAGTAGAGCTTGAGAAGGGAATTGAAGGTACTGCTTTCGAAAGTAAAGGTAAATACAAATCTGTCTAAGAAATTTAAAATTACTAAAGTCTTGAATCTCATAGTTTTAGGGTCATCATACACTTACAGCGGTAAAGATAGAATTCCTGTTTGAAAATGAAAATTAATTTTCCCCTTAATGATGATGATTTTCTTGCATTCTAAGCAAACTTTTATAAACAATGTCTCATTGTTAACAACTGTGTCATGAAATATGGTTTGTTACCCTTCTGGTTCTTGAACAGACCACTGTTAAACAAGACACTTAATTGACAATATACTTTTACAAGTTGTAAACATTGGCTGCTTCCATTCCATGTAGTCATTTAATAATACCCACACTTTTCAATGTAGCCAACACTATTCAATCAAGAACCTCTCTGGATTAAAAATATTTTAGCATCTGTAGTAATTTAGACATCTCAAATAATTTTGAAACACATTGGCAAGCCCCTGAAATCAGTTTGTTAAAATTTATGATTTCATTTGATACAGTGAACCAGTGTTTGCAATTTCAATTTACTCAATCCTTTTTCTTAAGTGGTATTTGGCAGAAATGGATTTTGTGGGGTTGCAGACACAGTAGGATTTACATTTGTCTCTAAACACAAGCTGATGAATAATAATGATGGGGGAAAAAAATGAGTAGGATAAGTTCACATATTTATTTCACAACTTTCCAGATTTACACATAATATCACTTCTTCATCTAAAAAATCTTTTCTCTCTTAAGTATAACAATATTTTACATCAAATATAAACAAACTGACAATGAAATCTGCAGACTAACACATGCTCTGTCCAGTAACACCTAGTGTCACTTGCTCAGTTCTTGGCATTTTATGCTCTAATGACATAAATATATTTACAACGGTGCAGCAGTGTATACTTTGAATGCTATAACCAATAAAAACCAGCAACCATATCGGCAACCATGAATACAAATATAATGTTCACACAATTTTGGCAATGATTAGAACCCCATGAGAATACAAAAATAGAATATGATGCATACCTTTTACAACACCTGTTTTTGACATTAAGGTAGCTGTCCTTAGATATTATCAATATTGTAATGTGACCTGGTGTACTGGACACAATTAGGCCTACCACAGTTAAAGATGTACACATTTACAGATTCACGAGGGAAAAATATACTGTTATTTGCAACATATACTATTTTTCTAATATTTTGTTCTTATTCTACTATATTTTATTTAGCAGGATCATGGCGAGCAGCTACAGAACTCAATGTAAGAAAATTAAATTTTTTGTTTCTGTTACTGGGCACTAAAGCAAAGATAATTTTTAAGGAAGACTCATTATAATAATAATAATAATAATAATAATGAGGGAGATGATAAAATAAAAGGAGATTACATAATTTGAAAGATTACACCTAAATGTGATGGTCAGTTGTATCTGATGAAGATAAGTTCTATTCCATTCAGAACACCTCCTCAGCTCACTCTCCAAAATCCTTTAAAATCTGGAGTCCTTTAGGCACAGATTCATGACAGTAAGCCGGACCATATTGCTACACTTGGCTTAATTGAAAATTACAGACACGGGGACTTTACTACTTTGAAGAGCTAAAAGAAGAAACTATGAATGTAATTAGAAAATGGAAAAGAATTCATGAAAAATTAACTTGTTACAAATCAGAACTATAAGAACAAACTATGGGTGTAATTAGAAAATGGAAAAGAATTCATGAAAAATTAACTTGTTACAAAGCAGAACTATAAGAACAAACTATGAGTGTAATTAGAAAATGGAAAAGAATTCATGAAAAATCAACTTTTTACAAAGCAGAACTAAAAGAAGAAACTGAGTGTAATTAGAAAATGGACAAGAATTCATGGGAAATTAACTTGTTACAAAGCGGAACTAAAAGAAGAAACTATGAGTGTGATTAGAAAATGGAAAAGAATTCATGAAAAATTAACATGTTACAAAGCAGAACTAAAAGAAACTGAGTGTAATTAGAAAATGGAAAAGAATTCAAAAATTAACTTGTTACAAAGCAAACTAAAAGAAACTATGAGTGTGATTAGAAAATGGAAAAGAATTCATGAGAAATTAACTTGTTACAAAGCAGACTAAAGCACTTTGCGATTCTCAAGAATAATGAAAAGAAATCACTCTCAAAGACACTGGAACAGTGTGCATCACACAATTAACATGAACCTCGATTATCATTGGGTACACATCCAGTTCAAATGAACTCCTATTGCACTAAAAGGAAAGCTCAGACGAACTCATCTACATGCTTACTGTACACAGTGATCACACATTATTAGTAGTATTACTTTTACTTATACCACGCCTAAAGCGCTTACAATAAATTCAAAAACAATTAAAAATACGTTAAGTAAAACAACATTACAACTACAAACTGCTATTAAAGAGATGTGTTTTCAAGGCCTTTTTCAGGTCCATATGCTTATTTTTTTTTCTACCGGACAATGAAGTTTGTCATGATTGGATCATCATCATCATCATTCATAACATGGTGCTCATAACTTTTCTGTAATATTGAAATTAGAACTTCTCTATCAATATTTTATCTCATAAAATAAAAAGGCAATATTAATGGCGGACATACAATATCCTACATGCTCTTTAGAAATGAATACAAAGCAATGTTTTTTATTGTTCCAAGTATGACAAATTGTTCATCGTTCAATTCACATGTGTGATGTTCATACTGCCTTCTGGCTATTCATAATTATCCATAATAACTTGAGAATTACTAAGGATTTCACACACTAAATGCATGCACTTCTGGGCAAGAAAAAGGCAGTTATTATGTAATGGCAATGGTTGATTGCTTGCTTGGCAATTTTTATTTTTTGTTTGTTGCTGAAACCTCACTAAAAGAGGAAGTCATATTCAATGAGGATATAGGCCTCCATCCCTAGAAATTAACTTTTAAAAATCTGGGAATAGCAGGTACTAAAGTGAGAGAAGGGGGGGGGGGGAGGTAATCTGACTAATAATATTTAAAGTTTAACACCTCTCCAAATCGATGCTTACAACTTTATATGACAGTGGTTGCCACAGGTAGTTTTAAGCTTTTTGGCTCAAACAAGTAAACTTTCAAATACACCACTGTTTTGTAACAGCCAAAGTTTCATAAAACCCAATCTAATCCATTTGGCAACACTTTTCAATGATTGCCTACCAATCTCTGACAGAAGAGTTGTCCATGATGACTACTGCATTGGTTAAGAAGTCATCTAGGAGCTTTTAAGCTTTGGATGCATGTAAAAAGAGCATCCAAAACAACACCATCCTATTATTAACAATGGAATCAATGATTCTACATTTTGCTCTGGGCTGTAATTTACTGAAGATGGAGTGACCATTAGGTTGTAGGTAAGGTTTAGGGTCTTAGGTATAGTGATACAGTGAAACCTGTCTATAAAGTCCACTCAAGGGAGACAAGAAAAGTGGTCTTTATGAGCAGGTGGTCTTTACAGGTTCCTTTAATACATGTTTCGATGAGAAACACTTTTCAAGGGAAACAAAAACTTTGGTCTTTATAGACAGGTGGTTGCTAAAGCAGGTTTGACTGTATAATACTGCTAATAATAATAATAGTGGGTTCTTATATACACTGTAGTGCACATGTCTGTCAGAATTGACACTCCTGGTGCTCCACAATTATTACCCAGGATTTAGCATGGCTGCTCTCTAGCATTCCAAGGAATGAATTCCTGCCAGGTACCTATTACCTCACCTGGGTTGAGTGTGGCAAATGTAGATTAATGTCTTGCCAAGAGACACTAGTGCTGGGCCAGGGATTCGAACCCCATACCTTGTGGTTCACAGTCCGGGGACTTATCCACTAGACCACAACACCTCTACAATATCCATTGTTGATGACTGGAATTCTACCTGTGCTACTTACTGACCTCAGAGCAATTGTCATTGGAGTGTATGTTGTAAAATGCTGGGAATCATGACCCAAATATGTGTCACTGACAACAGTGCAATGTAGATATATCAGGTGGCATTGTATCATTGAAATGAAAAAAAAAGGGTGAATAATAGCCTTCCTTACAACTAGCTGAACACATCATTCCACAGGAGCAGTATGTATGTACAACTTTTTTCCTTACAATTTTGCATGCCAGGATCAAGTGTGATAGATACAGGATTGCCTACATACATGTTACCATACCAGCGCTGGAAAGTCCGAAATTGGTGGAAAAGTTTGTAACTGCCACAAGTGAATATGACCCATTTCTTGGTGTCTTTTAAATACTCAACATTAAGCAAACAAGAAATTTGTTCTTCTTCAGTGACATCTTGCTAAATTGATAATTTTGATGACTGAATTCTGATTCAGAATTCATAAAAACTGTGTAATAATTTTCCAATAATCACATAAATGAAGATACAGATTCAGCAGCAAAACTTTTTAAAATTCCCTCACAATTTGACTCCTTTTTAAGTCGTCCTTTTAAAACCAGTAACTTCACTCTCTTTATTACATCCCAATGTTAGAATTATAGCAACTGCCAATCTCACGATTTTTTTTTCTAAGTGATTTTACATCACAATGTTTTCCCCTAAATCATTTCATGAAAAGGTTGTGATGAGCTTTCCCCCTGCCAGCAAGGAATTTTCTTCAGCATTTTACCACATATGGAAAGAGAGAGATATGTCAATGTCAATTTATATCACAGGTATTCTAACAAACATCTACACACGCCATCCTTTCTGACTTTAGGAGCATTTGGGCAAGCTGGAAGAAATCTAATAAGGTACTACTCCAATTCCTATGATCTTTGTCATGATTCTTCCATAAAAAATAATGGGTTTGATCATGGTCTCTAGTAAATTGTAATTAGTGCAGGGAAAGACAAAGACAAGGCTAGGCTAGCTGAACTGATATCACAGCAGTTCTTAGATTCTCTTACATATGAGAGACAACACTTAATCGGGAGTTATTGTTTGTTGTTTGACATATTTACAATGACTGGACTACAGTTTTCAACCGTCTTCTCCTTATTATGACCAATCTTGTTATCTCCAAGTCTACTTTCTATCTCCTGTTTGGTTTGATCAAGTGTTGCTGGAGTATCTTCATTCAGGTTGATCTCCATCATAACGCCATTCTTGTTGCAGTCCTCGTCTTTAGCTGCAGGATTGGCAAAGACCAGATCCTGTGAAGGATCCCGGAACTTGGTTGGTGAGCCTTCAGTTGATGATGTGTTGGGTGCATCATCCTTTCTGTTCTTGCTGGAGTTGCGCATCCATTTAAAACTTGACCTGCTGAATCTCTTAGGTGACTTCTTACTGTTGGCAAAGTTCCGATTGAGGGTGCAATAGTGGGGTACACCCCCCTCCTGGTAGGGGCGTGAGCCCTTATTCTCTAGCACCTTCTCAGGAGGAAGGGTCCCGGCTTTTAGAGAAAGGGGTACGTCCTTGGCCGTGTCTGGTATCTTCGTATGACCACTATGGTGGCAGCTTGAAGGGGATGAGTTTGCAGGAAGTGTGTTGCGCCTATGGGAGGGCTGATAAGGGTATTCATGATTGGCCGGCAAGGTAGTAGTGTCGGGGGGCAAGGTTGGAGTCTTTTCGGGACCTGGTGCCTGGTCTAGACTGGTAGTCCCATTGGTGGGGGGCCCAGGAGCACACACAGGGAGGGTATGAAGGGGCTTAGAGGCTGGGTGAGGGGGTAGTTGGGTGATAGCCAGCTCAGCTGCTATCTGCGTATTCGTCTGGCTTGAATTCACTAAAGGACCTCCCTGTGAAAAGATCAAATTAAAAAGAAAAGGGTTAACAAATTTGTCTGGCTTGAGCACCTAAAGCACCTCTCTATGGAGAGATAAAGTGAACAAGAAAAGGGTTAAAACTTCCTATTACTAATAGTGAATTCATACTGGCTATTGGTCACTGAAATTTATTAAGATCACCAGTATAGTGTCCAGTGAGTCTGCCATTGTAAAACACAGCCTTGCCTTCTTACGTTTAAAGCCAGCAAAGTTTGAAGAGTCAGGCCTGTTTACATGAAAAATTTGTATGACTACAATGTCATATCAGGAAATCTCTCTTAAAAACAGACAAATAAATAGATCCACAATCAATATAAAACTGCCCAAATTGTTGAGATGATATTAGAACGTAGTCCATTATATAGAAAAAATTGTTTGAAAGAAGAAAACAAGTCAAACCTGACTCAGATCATAATTCTAAATCTTCTATAATAAAACAAAATATGAGATATGTTTTATCAAGATATTTCATATCCTCTAATAAGCCAACTGGTATGATCAGTTACAAAAATTAAAGTAGATAAAACACGATAAAAACTATTTTCGAAAAATCAACTGAAGGCAATTTCAATAGCCCTGTCTATCACCTTTAGAAATGTGCGAACATTACAATGCCGTATTACGTAATCCGAACCTGATTTCTATGGGCAGTACAATAGGCCTTTGAAATTGCCCTTGAGTTTATTTTTCGAAAGTAGTTTTTATCGTGTTATAAAAAATAACTCAATATAGAAGAAAAATTTAAGACACAAGAGTATCACGCACATATCTAATTCATATTCCATTACTAAAACTTCTTTAATAAAAACGATGACAATAGAAATAGTCAAGTTGATGCTATCAATTTACATCTGCTAAAATTATGATGATAAAATTGGAGAACTAAATCACATACATGTAAATTGCAGAATAGGATTTTATACACAAGAGAAATATGCTCATGCCTACGGATTCAAACTCCATTTACATTTGCTGAACAAAAGGTGAACCCATAGAAAGAGCCACAGAAAAATAGTCACCATCATGCAGAGGAGACAATTTGTAATTATGGCCATTCATCCATGATATAATCCATAACCAAGGTATTCCTTTTAAATAATATTTTTTTGATTGACATTGCTGATCCTGATGTCAAAACCAATATGAAGATACTGATAAAAGTGAAGTCTAAATTGCCAACCTTGTTCCTTTTCTCCCTATAACTTTGCTTTTGTCACTTAACCCTTTCAGGACAGGAATTATTTAAGGGCTAAATTAACCATTTTCTTCTTCAAATTGGTAATAATAATATTTTTCTTTTAGTCCTACATGGTTCTAATAAGGTGTAATATCTTTGAATTTTGTTAAAAAGTTGATAAACTTACCAATTTTGATTAAAAAACAATGATTTTGAACCTCTCATTGTGTTGCCAATTTAACTGAAGGATTATAAAGCTTATTCTCGTTTTTAAAATTCCTGGCATCAAACACAATGTCGTCATGCAGCAAAAATGGACAGTGTGTGCAGAAGTTTTTGCTCTTTCTATTCATGCATCTCATATATTTCTTAGAGCTCTGAATCAAAAGTTATTGAGCCAAATCACAAAATGTGGTCAACTGTCTTGAATGGGTTAATGAATTACAATTTCAAGTGAAATATTTAATTTTTTTTAATGAAAATAGTAGTATGACAACTTGTCAGCTGAGAGGCAGAAGGGCATTAACTCTGGAAAATATAGGTGTTAATGCTCTTCTGGATCTCATTAGATGTTCATCTGGCTTACAAATGCTTGTAGTTTCAAGTTAATAATACTACCAGAAAAGATATGTCAAAAACTTTTTAACCAGGCAACCTCCATATCAAGGCCAATTTTAATGAAATATGTCTTGTACACCCTGTCTAGAAAGGCTGCCTGTACTACAGCAGTCACTTTTACAATCCCCCTCCGATTAAAATTGAGAAAATAATAATGCCTTCTTGGAACTCAAAGGGTCTCAAAGGGCATCAGCTCCTCTGGGTCTCAGCACAGCCTGTCTAGAAGGGTAACTTGTCTATAGTGGCTATCACTTTTCCTGTTTTTCTTATATACATGTACAGTCCGACCTCACTTATCCGAACTTCATTTATCCGGCCATCTCTATTAACCGGCCCTGTCTTCCGGCCAGTTCGTCATGCAATTCACCCAAAAGCCTTGGAAACAGGAACACCATGGGCAATTTTCTGTTTAATTTTATTTCATTTCATCTCTTACAAATAAAAAGATCATTTGCAATCATCAACTACACCAAGAAAACATAAATTTCACAGCCAATAGACTGCCCTACCCTATTCATTTGCATAGAAAATGTACATTTCTCTCATATCCGGCCATTTCACTTATCCGGATGGGTGCCGGTCCCAATGCGGCCGGATAAACGAGGTCGGACTGTATATGCAAACAAATTTGATGGCACTGAAGAAGAAAATGTAGTCCACATGGCTGATAATATCATGAATTTCATGCCATTCAGATATATGCTTTAATTCACATGCTTGCTCATGCTTTGCACAATAGCCTTTTATATTTTCTCCTCCCTAATTCATATTTTACTACCAAATATTATTAATACTTAATTTCCTATAACATGACAATCATCAATTAAAGACTTGGTCAGGTTTCAAGAGATTTTAATCATACATCCCCTTCCCCCTAAAATAAGATAAAATGAAGAAGAAAAAAAAATGAAACTAAATAAAGGTGAGAATTATATCAACAGGGAAGCAATGTGTTTACTGATGAGGCAAAAAACATATATCACAGGATTCTCAGAAAGTCGCTCTCACTTCTAGATGTCATTAAAAATGTATAGCTTAATGGTATTCAATTTTTCAGACTGGCTGTCTCCTTCATTAACTTTCAAATTACACACAAAAATAAGAATCTGTATCTCATAATTGCTCAGTATACTGGATTTAACTTTTGTGTTGTCTTCTTAGTCCATAATGAGAAGAAACTAGAAGATAAAGAAAAACACAACATCAGAGATGATGTATGTTTTCTCCTGTCTCCATTTTTGGTCTAGGAATGAATAAGTATCTAATAAAAAGTAATATCACGAGGAAGATGTGTAACATGGAAAAGTAACTGACGTGTGAATCTCATCATATGTCCTGATTTTTGTCTGTCTATGAACGCAGAAGAAAAGAGAAAAACCAGGAAGTTACAAATGAAGTGAAAATATAATTACAGGCAAGCTAGGGGGTACGTACAAGACCACAGAAAAAAAATAATCCACTAGTTATACCGCAGATGGGAAGGAACCTGGGAGGCCTGCAAGAAAAGATGCTTTCCAACATATTTATGAGCAGAGAGGATGCAGTCATTTCTCTCAGATATCTTTTGCCTCTCACAAACTTTGCTGCGAGCTGAGAAGTGAGATAACCATTACAGACTGAAGGTCATGTTTGTGTGATGAAGGAAATATCTAGAACATGCAAACTTTGCACTTCCGCTTGAAAATCATTCATGACTCCCGTATTTTGAGACATTATGCCATTGGTCTGAATATATAATTGGTGTTAGTTTTCTAGAATAGAGGACCTTGGAATGTGTGCCATGTTTCCTTGCAATTTCAAGGTGTGCTGTTATAGAATGTAAGTTGCCATACAGGAGAAAGAGTCTGCTGTAAACCATGAAGGCATGTTGAGTGCATGTTATACATGCACCATTCTAGCTGCCAAATTCACTAATCAAAAGCAACTAAATAAATTTGATCAATTCACTGGAAGAAATGAAGTTAACATTTCTTCTATGAAATTCTTACAGCCAATTTCTCCCTAGAGCAGAAATAGGAAATTAATAATCAAAAATTTTCACTACACTGTATGCTCAAATATGAATGCATAAATACCACAAAGAATATTAATCATATACTTTCAAGAATGTCCCATCCATGCAACAGATATATTTCAAGCACACATGGATAAATATATATATATATATATATATATAATGTATATCACATTGTTTCTACAGGTCAATTTCTCTGAAATGGAAATGATGTGATCCAAAGTGGGAGTTATCAACAGGTGTTTATGGTCCATCAAATCACTAGTGATCTAGTTCATGGTAATTTAATTTTGAAAATAAAAATAGAATATTTTCTCTTCATCTAAAACTGAATATAACAGCTTTGACATCCAACTAAATCAGAGTAAAAAAAAAAAATGCCTCACTGCAAATTGGTATTTGCCAATGCTACCAAACATTTTGCATAATTTGGAAATCAATTTTCCAAATTATGGCTTCTGATCATTTTTGTGACAATAAACACACAACAAATGAAATTCTTTACAATAAAATGTATGGGAATATTTTTTCTCTCACTTTGGAGAGAGATATGGCTCAGGGGCTTTGTAGATGATTTATAAGTTGTAATTCAATGGGATGTTCAATCTAAATTACTTTTCTGACAATGAGGCTTGTTATTTTCTTCTATAGCTAACCCCCCCCAAAAAAAAAAAAAAAAAAAAAAAAATCATCTAATTTTAGGCTTTTCTAGGGAAATTCCCCAGTTTCATTAAACCCACGAGTTTAAAAACATGTATCATGAATAAAGTTAATTATGGTTCCAATTCATTTTTCTTGAGGTGAGACAAAGTTTCCCCTCAGTCCAGCCATGTTGGATACAACATGATATGTCTAAGTCAAGCAATGCAAGAGGTAAAATTTTGATTATTGGCCCAGAATCGGGCTCTTTATCATGAATGTTAGGGCAAGCTGTATGAATATTGGTTATTAGCCAATAAACTCTAAAAACTGAAGTGTAAAAATCAATATTCAAAACGGTCTATGAAGAGACAACACTGTCAAAATGTTGTTGATTCCTAAATTTGTATCTAGAATGTTAGAAGTGTTATATCTTCCATTTTGAAAACACTTTCACTCTTCAGTTTTTAGACTGTATGCATGGATAGCTTAAATGACTTCTGCTCCATGACTGACCAAAATACTGGGTGACCAGTGGGCAGGATTTCACTGAATTTGGGTGTATATGGGCAGCCTTTACTATTTTTAGCCCCGATTGGTTTACTTCCTTGTGCAAATTCTCAGCTTATAATCCCCCAACTGTGGGTGTAGTCCATTTTGAAATTCAAAACAATGCCAATTACTAGGAAATGACCAAGAAAATATGAAACCATGGATAGAAATTATGATGGACAGATTTATTCTAGATTAAAGTTGTCAATGGAATTTGGCACAATTAACTTTCAAGGTAGGGTGGACAGAAAGGTTGATTTATTGGGGCTTCAACACACATATTAGAGAGGATGAAAAAGTCTATATGAAATTTGAGGAACTGACAAGATGCAAAGGAAAAAAAAATGGATAGGGACTGAGAGTGATTTGCCCCCTAAACCCTTTAAAGGTAATGTTTAGTTTTGGTACTCTCTCAAAAAAAATTTCGTCAGATTTCTTGGATTTTTGTTGATAAATAGCAAGATACTAGCAATACTAAGATGCTGTGAAGATTTCACCTCCTAAAGTTAAATATTTTACAAATGAGAGGTAAAAAATGATTTATATACCGGGCCAGGGATATAAACTCCCAACAACGGCACCATGCACTATATGCTATAACCATGCTATAACGCAGGTAAAAAGCTATAAGGATTATATGTATTCCACACAGTGACAAACATGCTATCTCCACGCGAAGCTCCGACCTTTGCGTGGGGAGCCATCGGGGTAGAAAGGTCCTAGTGTAGGGCAGTAAGTTACCGTGATCTAGCGTTCCTTACATATATCTTTACACTAAAATTCACTGGAAATCATTGCTGGAATACCACGTGATCTCAAATAAACCTCTTTTGATACAAGGAGAACAAGATGAGACTATACTGAACATGTTTCTTTCCAATTTCCTTTTTGCTACCAAAACTATCCATGAGCTTTAAAAAGATACTGTAAATGAAAAAAAGTAAGCCATCATTAAAAAAGAAATTTATTAAACTGTATAGATCCCAGGGCCATGCTTCAAATAAATTAACTAAGCAAGCTATCAACAAGAACATTTCATTAGCCAATTTCAAACATTTGATATTCTTATATTACACATGGTTGCTAGGTTAGGATAAACCTCTGGCAAGCACCAATAATTCTGAAGATCAAATTATGTCTCATACATAAACCTGCAATCACATCATAAAGTGTTTGTTGACCTTCCCCCATGTTTTTGACTTCCGTCTTACTATATAATCCACATATTAAAGATTCTCAGGTCTTTTTACTTTCCACTAATGAGAAGTTCTACAAGATAACTCTCTTCTTCATTATACTCTTAAAAATATTGTGCATATATGAAAATGATGTTAAATGTCATATTTACATTTGGCAAATAAAATGTAATACTTTCATTTAATTTCATGTACATGTAGTGTTTATAAGATGTTAATAATGATGAAAATTTCAACTCTACGTTAAGGGCGGGGTTGGGGGAGGGGAGGGGAAGGGAAGGAGAGATCTGTTAAGAAGCTCTGCTCATCCTATGAGTAGGGTAAGCATGGATAGAGTGGATCAGTGAGGATTTAGCAGGATCATCCTAGATTTACAGACATACAGCCTAGCAAACACTTATCTCAAGTAAGCATAGTTACCTGATTGACACCCGGTACATGAAGACATTAAAATAAATCCCTTACTGGGCTTAGGCCTACAAGATTCATGCGTTGAAATTTCTTCAAAATTAGATGCTTCAATTTTCTATGCAAGACTATATGACACACACCCGTACCTGCAATTCAATGTGTATGCATGCAAACGTGAGTTCCATTAGAGGTGGATGTATATGCTACATAAATATTATCATTATCCTTTGTTTTTCTTAAATTAAACACTTTTACAAAGGAAAAGTATTTTTTTATATTGATTTCACCCTCTTTTTCAGGAATTTAGAAATTTGAAAAAGAAAACTTTTTTTCCATTGAAATGGAAAAAAAATAGTAAGAAATTCTGGCAGGAAAATTGCCCCTGAAATCTACATAATGTTTTTATTTTGCTTCCGAAGGTGAAAACTGAATTTGGTAAATAAAAAAAGATCAAAAAAAATTCTCATACTTTAAAATCATCGCAATGTATAAGAATTAAGGGATATATGTTTTGACTGGAACTTATACTCAAGTCCCTGTGTCATTATTCATAGAGAACATGAAATAGTATAATAATAAAATAAATATCAAACTATAATCCCACTTAATCTAGATCCCAGGATCAAGGAGTTGATGAATCTCTGCAGACAGATTGTAGTATAAGTCATGTATATAGGTTTAGTCAGAAATCACTCTTGGCTTTGAGAGTAAATTGACTGACAGATTAACATGTATTCATTACAGATTTTACCCTTACTTTCTTCAGGGGAGGCAGATAACTGGCAAATTGGATATCAAAAAATGCATGTTTCCTTATTCAATAAAATGCAAAATCAATAGATATTATGAAACGACAATATGCTTTAAAAATACCATAACTGAAAATAGGGCCAAGAAAAACGGAAGAGAAAAGCCTGACCCTAACATGGAGAACTCTAGTCTGATTTAATCCTCTAAAGAATGAAAATGATTCAAAACAAAATAATGATATGATAATACTGGGCCTAATTCCTTTATTATTATATGCATTTATAAGCTATGCCAAGCAAGTTTAGGCAATTTTGATTTACTTTAGTCACCTTCGCACACAAAGCATGTATTTAAATTTATTATCCTGTTACTACATCCAGGAAACGAGGCTGATAGCTTTTAACATGATTTAGCCATGTGTAAAATATATGCAACAGACAAGGTTTTTTTTTTTTTTTAACTCTCGATCTCTCTCTTAAATGTGAAGTGAACTAACACTATACCAAGAACATGATCGAAAAGACTTTAAAAAAATCAACCAAAGGAAAATTCAATATCCTTGTCCATCACCTTCTAAAATGTGTGAACATTACAACTGCATATAATAATTTCTTTCATAATCAATACCCAAATGGCAACTGTATTTTTTTTGACAAACGGTAGAAAAGGGTATTGAAATTGCCCTTGAGCAAATTTCTCGAAAGTCTCTGTGATCAGGTTCAGGGTGCCCTCAAATGTGACCCTAGGATCTTCACTTGTAACAGCTTAAATGCCTTGTATATGTTACAGGATTCCAAAGTGTGCCAAGTCCATATAATACCCATCTTGGAGTGTTTTATTCTGATTTCACAAAGCCAACAGCCAATAGTCACTCTCTTGACACGCCAGGAGGAAGTGAAAATCTGTTTCCAATCCATCTGAAATTTGAGTCACATCCTTTGTTTCTTGTCATTTTTTTCCAACAATTGAATTTCATAGTGCCAGTCAACAATAACTGATGCTGACATGTACATGTATTGCAGATGACTGATATGAACCCTAGGAAATTTCTGTTACCAATCACCAAACAGAAATTGTGCAATATTAAAAGACATAAAATGGTTCAAATGGTCAATAATGAAGGGGCATAAGGGAAAAACACGATTTAACATCATGGACCACAAAGAAGTCAACTTCCAAAAGCGCCAATTTGTTGCTGTTGTGAGCACATATGAGTGCAAATTAGCAGTTGCCCACATCCAAATGGCCACCTAAATTCATACCTGGCGGCTGAAAATCCAGCCTTAATTCCCCAGATGACAATACATTTATCTTGTTATTAGTATTTTTTTTCACTGGAATTCACAGTAAATGATTACTAGAAGTTAAAATTGGCAACTTAAACATACATCTAGGTTGCCTGTCTGGCAACCCAAATGAAAAGTTAACCCATTGAAAACAGAATTCTCTCATCCCCATAGCTTGATACAGGAGCCATATGGTCCCTGTATGTATGTCAAGTAGTTTACATAAAAGGTGCCTTCACCTAGAGAGTACCAGTGCAATTTGGGTTTATACACTTGTAAAAGCTACGTTCACACAGGATTTGTAGTTTCGAAACTTTAAGTTAACGAAACTTAAAGTTAACAAAACAACGGCTCACTAACGACGACACTAACAACGAGGAGGGTTCACACAGGCCCGAAACAATGATGCTCATTGTTCAGAGACTACAAGTCGAGTGATCGTCGTTTAACATGAGCAGAGAGGTCATCGTTAACAACGGAGATTGCTAAACTTAAAGTTTATTCTGTCCACACCGTCCGCAACTAATACGAGGAGCCCCCGCTGCTCGTGGTTTTGGCGTTAACCACAGGCTCGTTTGTGGTTCTGGAACTACAAGTAAACTTAAAGTTTTGAAACTACGAGTCCGTTCATACGGTCTGAAACTACAAGACAACTACAAGAAAACTACAAGATAACTTTAAGTTTTGAAACTACAAGCAAAACTTGAAGTTTAGCTCCCTTCGTGTGAACTTCACCAAGATTTCTTAGTTTACCCACTGGCTACCAGGCCCGGGTAGCCCATGTATAAAGCCTATGGGAATAAGAGAATTCAGTAGTCAATGGGTTAAAAAAAAATTTGAATAAAGTACACCAACATAGAATCTGAAACATAGAGAGTAAAAAACACTTTTCGGTGGTCAGTGCCCATACTAATCAAGCCTGGGAATCAGTAACTATGTTCAAAATATTCTCTTTAAGAATATCAAGTTTAACCAGGCTGCCTCCTAAAACCATCTATTTTCTTCCATCATGTTATTAAGATCTAAAAACATCATCTCCCTGGTAAGATTAGTCCCCCTCTCAGGAAGGTGACTGCACATTCTCTAGAGCACATGATACATAGAGTACATGCACATGATGCAATTCCTGAACATGAACACTGAGCTGATAATCATGAATAACTTAAAGGCACAAGTTGATATCAATAGTTTAATATACATAAAAATCTATAACAGGGAGACTAGTTACAATAAAAACTGTTGTAACAACAAAATCCAGCTATTAACTAAGGGAGGTGTACACCAAATGGACCAGAAAATATAACACCTATAACTACCTACAACTTATTTTTTTAAAGAGAAATAAGTCACTATAAAAAGTATTTGTTTTAGAAATGATCTTACGGGGAAAGTCCACCCTGGTATTAAGTTGATTTGAATAAAAGCAGAAAAATGAGAGAAACAGATTAGTGAAAGTTTGAGCAATTAAGTCCAATAAGAAAAAAGAAAGTTATGAATTTATGAAGTTGTAATCAATCAAACACCAATTGGCAACTTGGTGGCATAGCTTGTGAGCTCCTCTCCCATTTGCTCTTTACAGAAAATTTCATAAATTTTCATTTTCTTAGTTGTTGATGAAGGAATACATTTGTTTCATACAGGTTTTGTGTAAAAACATATGTGCAATGATTGTGTATCTATAATCTAGGTTGCATGTATAATTAAATATTTTCTTTAGAAAAGGTTGAAATTTATGATTTTTTTTTAGTACTGGGCAAATGGGTGAGGACCTCACAAGATATGTCACAGAGTTGCCAATTTGTGTTTGATTTATTACAACTTCAAAAATTCATAACTTTATTTCTTATCATATTCTGCTCAAACTTTCACTTACCTGTTTCTTTAATCTTTCTCCTTGATATGAGGATGGACTTCTCCTTTAACTGTCTACAAGAAAAGTTTGACTAGTTTCCATAGCCCTAAAATGTTAAACTGTATCTTTGGATCAAATGAATGAATAACACAACTTATTTATAAAAATTGATCAAAATACACAATTAGATAACTTAAATACATTTTCTCTCTGGCTAATCATGTTCTAAAAGGATGTCCATTTCTAACCATGTTTTTCTCAATAAGACATCCCCATCTCTCTCTCCCTTCCTTTATATATATCTCTTTCCCTTTCTCTCTCTCTCTCTCTCTTACTCTCTGTCCCCTTCTCTCTCTCTTACTCTGTCCCCTTCTCTCTCTCTCTCTCTCTTACTCTCTGTCCCCTTCTCTCTCTATCTCTCTCTCTCTCTCTCACTCTCTCTCTCTCTCTCTCTCTCTCTGGTCATAACACACTTCATGTAATTATTTTCTTTCTACAATATTCATCCCCACCTCCATATCAGTAGCTCTATTTCCACATCTTTACCTGTCCCATTTCCCTCTTTCTACCTTGTAGCTGATGTAAAAAACATCAACATTGCATTATACTTTAATATGGCTAGGGATTTGACTGGAAAATTGTATTCATTTATCAACACATTAGGGAGAAATGAAAGAGATGCTGACAAGTTATGAAGACAAATTGATATTTTCAAGATTTCCCCAGTGTCTTTTAAAACTAGCCACAGACAATTTGTCTCTCCACAATCACATTAATTTTGCAATATACATATTTCAAATGCATGATTTAGTATGCATTCTTACCAAGTTTTTTCCCCAAACATTTTGAAGAAGCATCGATGATAGGCTACAATTTTCTGCCTATTACCTCTGAACTGAATTTAATACTTGGTGCATCTGAAAGATTAAATCTTTAAGGATCTTGCATTTAAAGGTAATTTTCAACATTTTTTGTTGAAAGTCTTATTCTGTGTTGGGATGAATACATAACTAGTTTAAAGAATGGAAATGTATCAATGTTGTGAAGCAATGTCCCAACTGTTCTATGTGTTGAGAGATAATTTTGTGGCTATGAAAAAAAAATTGCAGTTAAAACATATGACTGTTGGGCAAATGCAAAATCTCACAAGGATTCATTTTTATTTTGGCAATCAATTAATGTCATGTTTTGTTTGGGTTCCTTTTCTTTGCTGCCCAGAACATTTCTGTGAATTTGAATAATTGGTTATTAGATACTGAATAGTACTGTTACATGTTAGTGTACTTACATTTTCATACAAATTTGAATTATAGAAATAACAATAATAATAATATCAATAATAATATTTCTAATGCGCACATTCTGGTATAGTACCACTCAAGGCGCTACAAACATATCTCAACAATACTCAAGGGTTATCTAAAAAAAAAAAGAAGATAAACTTACTGTTCTCAAAATTACACATTAGAGCATTCCAAATCTTTTTTTGGTGCACCATTTCAGAACATGAACATGAACATAATGCACTTTCATCTGCAAAATTAAATTACTCTGTAACAGCCCAAAGCGCAAATAATAATTAAATTACCAAACAATCAAAAAGGAAAAAAGAAAGAAATTAAAGAATAAGATTGACAATCTGTATATCAGCATCATCTAGATGCTACTATACAGCTAGTAATGATGATTTCATTGATGACATGCTTGAAATACTTGAAAAGACTGAAAAGCTTCGTTTTTGTCAAAGCTGCAGCAAAAGCTCATTCATCTTGCGGAGTCACATACATGTACCTTTCACAAAGTTCCCATTCCTTCACAGAGGGTTGATGCCTTTAAAACAGATCTATGTGACAGATATTTAACAGACCTGGGCCCTCTTGCATAAAAATTTGCGACTAAACTCAACTCAAAAAATTAAACGCAACTCAATTTTCAACCAATCAGGATCACGTATTTGGGACTTGCATTTAATTTTTTGAGTTGCATTTAATTGCAACTTTTTATGCAAGAGAGCCCAGTTCAAAGATAGTCCTATTCCTAAATCATAATGCCATGAATAACATCAACCAACAAGCTTAAACACACTAATGTCACTTAATTCACACCATATCAACAGTTTATACATAGCAGAATAAATAAACAGTAAATATTGTGCCCCAATTGCTCCAACATACAAAATGGCTAAAATGTCATTTTTTTTCATTTTTTTTTTTACTCAGTAGGATCTTTTTCTTTCATGAGGACCTATAACAAAATATGCTATCTACAATATATTTTGAATACTGCCCCGTGGGTAAAGGCACTTCGGAGAAAACCGCAAACATTTTAATGATATTCTTGTGTACGATAATTTGATAAACGAAAGAGTTGTCCACAAGTATGTTACAATCGACTCACCAAATTGCCAATTGAGATTCGCATAGATGTCGTGATCTCATTTTTCAAACATCCGTAATTTTTTTTATTCCTTGTCCGATTTCTTTCAAACTTTCACCATCCCATTTTTCTTAGTTTTCTGCTATCACACAAATCATCTCATTACCAAGGTTGGATTGCCCTTTAATCAACACATCAAAATCAGGCCTCTCTTTAGCATTCATGGATGCAATAAAAAATTTTTTTTTAAAAAGTCAGTTTCTGCCTGCTACAGGCAAGAAGGATACACAAGAGGATCATGAAATCATTAAGCATTCAAAGAGACACAGTGAGTGGAAATTATCTTGAAAGTGCAAAGGATGATGTAATAATACAGAGCCTGAAATTTGTATAGTTCTAATCAGAACATACAAGACGGAAACAAAAACTATGATGATAAGTAAGGATAGAATAGATGACAACAAATACATGCATGTCCCAAACATTTATGAAATAGGTGATTAGACATGAAGACTGATGAATGAAATATAAAGAAGAGAAAAATGAGGCACAGAACAAGAGGGAACACCCACTATATAAAACTAAAATAGCAAAGTGTCAGATAATATAAAAGGAAAGGGAATAAAGAAAGAAATGCGTAAACACAAGAGAAGAGAAAAATAAGGATCATAATAAACAGAACAGACATCCTTAAAAATGTGTAATCAGTGAAATTAGTTTCAGATGAAAATACCAAAGAAGATATAGAAAACAAGTGCAAACAGGAAATAAACAGAAAAATGGGAAATAAAGAAACAAGAATTCAAAATAGAAGTTTAAAAAAAAAATCAAAACTTTAATGCTCACCTGATTTGAACCATTAGCAGATGGTTGTGTAAAGAAATCATTCCCATTGGTATTTTCAAATGCAGGGTTTGCATAGAAGCCACCATAGGTTTCCGGGGCTGGCCTTGCCCGAGCATTGGGGGATTTGCATTGAGTGTAGAATCTGAGAACGAAGGAAATAAGATAAATATTTATTTATAAAATGAGTAAGATTAGAGGCCATAACCTGAAATTAGATTGATTCAGCAGCACCACAGAGATCTGTATGTATACCGGGTGTCCCCAAAAAGCGGAATGGCAGATTTTCAGTACTTTGCCTTTGAAAAGTATATATATTTTGTACATCATTGGGTAAAGCATCTTCTACCGAAAAGAATGATATCAAGATCATGGAATTTGGTAAAGTAATTTTGATTCTATGCCCGTTTCTTAAAATGCAGTCATTTTCAAATTTCACACGTTTTTTGTGACCGATGAGAGTAGAAATGTGTCAGGAATGGCCTTTCATATGGCAATACAATGGCATACAATAATTAGCGTCATTTCCACTTTTCCTGAGCTACAGCTCACTAAAACTCATTCCCGATACGATCTGTCGCAAAAATCAAGCGAAATTTGAAAATGACGGTGTTTTAAGAAACGGGCATAGAATCAAAATTACTTAACCAAATTCAATGATCTTGGTACCATTCTCTTTGGTAGAAGATGCTTTACCAAATGATGTACAAAAATTATATACTTTTTGAAGGCAAAGTGCTGAAAATCTGCCGTTCTGCTTTTTTTTTACACCTGGTATATAATAATGATGATATTCTTTTCTTACAATTATAGCATTTAACATCCATATACACTTCCATACAGCTTTGGAAATCATTAATCGACAGCTTTAGCTCTGCCAGCCATTAGTGCATTTTATTTCAAGAAATAATCCTACCAGGTACCCACGTATATATACTACACCTGGATTGAGAGTGGTAGATCTAAAGTACTGTCTTGAAGCAGGATGTTAGTCTCTTCAGTGGCATAGCCAGGATTTTTTACAAAGGGGGGGGGGGCAAATTTTGTCAACTGTCAAATTCCGCTTGGAGGGAGATCCGTATTTTGTTTCTTCTTGTCAGCCCTCAAAAAGTCACTCAGTGGGGGGGGGGGGGGGGGGGGGGGGGGAATGGCAAAAAAAAAATTCCCCCATCGCTCAAAAAGTAGATTGGGGGGGGGGGTTCAGGTTTTATGGGGTCCAGAATTCTCTTACAAGCAAAAAAAAAAAAAAAAAAGTATAAAAGGGGCAATTTTTTTTTCTGTCAAAAGTTGTCAAGGGGGCAGTCTGCCCCCCTGCCCCCCCTTGGGTATGCTAGTGAGTCTGTTTATTACAAGTTCTGCAAGTTCTATAACACTGCATTTGTACATAATATCTGATAAGCTGCATATGACTACAAGTATATAATTATATTTGAGAATTTTCGTCTCCAATACAGTCACTGATATCTGATATAAACACTGTAAAATCTAGAGGTCATGTCCGTTGTCAAGGATACGGACCATAAATTTGGATTCTCCACTAGCTTAGCACTTGTCTAAAGATCATGCACGATCCCCACAACAACCTGTCTTCTATGGAATCATGGCTTTTAATTCATTTGATACCTACATGTACATGCTAATGCAATTCAATTACTCATACATTGTTGCTTCAACATATAAGTATTTTACAAAACAAGAATACATTTTGGGGGTTCACTTCACAGAAACATATTCGACACAATATTTGTTATCCTTATTTATCTTGCTATTCAACACACTTTTCATTAATTTTGGACCATTAAGCCTCCCCTCACCCTAACAAAGTTAATAGTCTGGGAGCCTGTCCCGAAACAGTCACCCCATTTTACATATGAGATTTGACCCCTTAAAGTTGCTAAGACCATCCATGTCATTCACAAAAAGCTTGTCAGCTCGAACAAAGCCGCCGGGTTTGGCCCCCAGAGCCCCCAAAAGGGGCCCCAAAGTTGGGTCGATTTCAACCCATCTAACATATGCGCCAAACTTTGTCAGAAGGAAGATGTATAATTATAAATTACCAAAACACCAAAACTGACAAAATTTTCCGTCGGGATGGGTTGTCAGACCGCCCCTAAAAATTGGGGCAAATTTTTCCCCTTAAGGCCCATCGACCAAATTTTGTCAGAAGGAAGAGTTATGGGTGTACATTACAAAAATATAAAAACTTACAAAATTTTCCGTCGGGAACGGGGTGTAACACGTCCCTGAAAAAAAAAACACCAAAGTGCCCCTAAACCCAGCTTTGCTGCCCAAAATGCTCTGGATGTAGAGAAAAACCATTTTCAGGCTTTACAACCTTAATTACTCTGAAGTGTCTCATTCAATTTATGTCAAATTTACCTAGTACAATCTTGAGAATAATGTAACTTTCTTGGGGTGAAATTTTGTGTCAAATGATAATTTCAATAATAATTTATTAAATTGTGAAAATTGTACTGCTTTCTCAAAAGTAGTTGAATGATATTGTCAGGATTATGTAAACACACCCATTGTTCATCTGCACCTGTTTGACAAGACATAATAGAGGAGCCACGTATGTTCGTTAACTACACGACCAGTAGGCACTTCGAGGGCGCGGACATCTTGGCAGATTGCATGGCTTGGGGACAAAAGGCCGCTAATTATTTGCCTATTCTACTTTAATAAGGCAAATGAAGGCGCCAACGTTGTTTTTTGTATTTTTACTTTCCAAAGCTAAAAAAATGTTTCAAAATTCCCAATTAAATAGTTGAAATGAGTTAGGCATGTTATAGTTAAAGACATGTGTTTCTGTCTCCAAACCTTCAATCTAATGAAGTTAATTTAGGCAATCGCTCACTTAAAGCTTATTTGCTGATCGACACTCATCATGCTCGTAAGGGACTGCCCAGTAACACTTTCCATCGACATTGCTCATCATTCTTACTCTTTATTTCATAAAAACATTTTGTTATGAAAGAAGGGGAAGATATTTGCTTTCCGGGGGTATTTATCAAACCAGGGGATGAGATTTAGCTAGGGGTCAAGGACTCATTTGGTCAAAATAGGCATTTATAATTTCGGCCCACATCTTAGACCCTACTGATGTATTTTAGGACACCTAAAGATATGATGCATAGAGCGTATCTGGAAAATTACCCCCTGACAACTACCCCCTGGAAAACTACCCCCTGGACAATTACCCCCCAGGACAATTACCCCCCCTCCCCCCCGGACAACTATTCTGGGGTAGTTGTCCGGGGGAGGGGGGTGTAATTGTCCAGGGGTAATGGGGGGGGGGGGATTTTGTTCCGGGGTAATTATCCGGGGAGTAATTTTCCTGGGGGTGGGGGTAGTTGTTGTGGGGGGAGGGAAAGTTTTCCTGGGGGTAATTGCCCTATGGGGGTAGTTGTCCAGGGGGTACTTGTCCGGGGGTTGTTGTCCGGGGGATAGTTTTCCAGGGGGTAGTTGTCCTAGGATTTCGTAGAGATAATAGTCATTATCCCCAAGAACCAGTGACATTACCATGACCCAGCTAACAATCGGATGTTTTTAAAACGTTCTAAAAACGTTCCAAGTTGGTTCTCTGGACGTTTCGTAAAAACGTTTTTTGGACGTATTTTTGTGGAAGGTTTTGGACGTTTTAAAAACGTTTTTTTATACGTTTAAAAAACGTTTTTTAAACGTTTAAAAAACCAAATAAAAACCTTTGAAAATTTGCTTCTAAATGAAGGACCTGCAGAAAACCTACGGACGTTTAAAAAACGTTCGAAGAACCTTTAAAAAACCTCCAGCAAACGTTTTATGAACGTTTATAAAACGTTTCTCAAAAACCTTTCTAGAATGTTTTGAAACCTGGCAGACGTTTTAAAAACGTCCAAAAAACCTTTGGCGGACGTTTTAAGTACATCCAAAAAAATCCTTCCAGAACCTTTCTAGAACGTTTTGAAACCCGGCAAACCTTTTAAAAACGTTCAGAGAACCTTTAAAGAACGATTATAAAACCTGGCAGACATGAGAATAAACACTACAATGTCTCCTTGGAATGAAGGTGTTTCTGCTCATTCCATTGTCATTATAATAGTCTATAATCCTAGCATCCTATAATTCTAACAACTCTAATCCTATATCCTATTCTGTTATACACTATCCTAAATCTACTTACAGTTCTCTTGGCAGGTTTTTCTATATATAGGGATCAGATGGCAATGACCGTAAAAAATAGTTGAAGATTACATTTTTTCAATTGTGACCCATAAATACCTCTTCGAATTGCATCGGGCATAAAAATTAATGTAAATACATTTTGCATTATAGCACAAATTTAATTGTCAAAATAGATTGCCGTTTATCCTTTTTAAAATATGATTTTGGTCAATCGTGTTTTTTTGTGAATTTTCATGAATCATGATCGATTATATCATGTACATGGTCCAATTTTAAACGATTAAAAAACGTTTTCTTTTGGACGTTTTAAAAACGTTTGGTGTTTACTTTGAATAATAATTATAATAATAATAATAATAATAATAATAATAATACTGATAATAATAATAATTATGATGATAATAATAATATTGATGATAACAATAATAATAATAATAGTAATGATAATAATAATGATAATAATAATAATAAAAATAATAATAATAATAATAATAAAGATGATGATAATAACATCAACAATTACAGTAAGAATCATATAATAATAATGATAATAAACATCTACTCCAGTTAAACGTTCAGCAAAATACGTCTTGGTAAAACGTTTTGTAAACGTTTTTTAAACGTTTAATAAAGACGAAGTCGTAGCGGACCTAATAAAAACGTTTTGTGAACGTTCATTAAAGACGAAGACGTAGCGGACCTAATAAAAACGTTTTGTAAACGTTTATTAAGACGAAGACGTAGCGGACCTAATAAAAACGTTTTGTGAACATTCTGAAAACGTTTTGTGTTTGCTGGGGAGCACCCTTGGACCACAGGAATCCCCCCTTTAGTTCAGTGTTCCCGTGACCCTCCTCCCCTTTGCCAAAAACCCCAGGCACTCCTCTTTGCACATTGACACCTACAAAATAATATGAGGTAGAAATACGATGTAAAAATCACCATAAAATTTATTCATATTAACATTGTTAAAACCCATTCTTGTATAGCACTGCTTCACAATGATTACACTGCAGACCCCCCCCCCCCCCCCTATCAGAGATGAAGATGAGGCATTAAAGTTCGTACGCTTCCCTCGCTCGTAAAATTAAAAAACAAGATACCAAGCGAAAAACCTCATGTCTCAGCAGCATGATGCATGAATATTCTCATATTTAGGCAGTGGGATGTCTGGCTATCCTTATCTTTGGGCAGGAAGGTGCCCAAATATAACAACTTTTATTATTATCTAGTTTATTTTGATGGCGGGATCACATTTCAGAGACAATAAAGTGTCGTTTTTTGCTCGTTAGCAAGATTCAGATACAGTACGGGCAGCAAATACCCTCATACTAGGGCAGTAAGGTGCCCGAATATCCTCATATTTGGCAGCGAGATTACCGATTATACAATTTGCATAACCATTTTGATAACGAAATAACATATTTTCTACCATGATAAAGTGTGCGTAGGCCTACATGTATATTTTTAATTTTGTGGTCGTTTGCTTCGCTTACTCAAAATGTAGAAACAGGGTGGTTGATATTCGGGCAAGAGGCGTCATCCCCCCTCCCTCATCTTCAAAAGTGCTCCGCGGCCCCTGTCCTATCCAAGATAATTTAAACAGAATATTGTAATGAACACTGATGAAATAAGAACAGTTTATAAACCCATGACCCCTAAATGGTTCAATCCACAATTAATTGGTTTTGAGAGTTACTCCTTATACTCTACCAAAGTTAGACCAATTTGCCAATTTGCCTAACATTATTTCTGATATCTTAATGATAAATTTTGAGCCCATGGCTCCAAAATCAGTAATAAAAAGAAAAGGTTTACAGCCTATATCAGTGAGCAGTAGCATGTTTTCATTAGAAGATTAACGAAATTTTCATTTATAGAAAATTCCGTTGATATCCTTAATTCACCATTTTAAGCCGGGGTATAAGAAAGACATCGACGAAGGAAGCACAGGAAAACAAGGGCATCTTCATTCTAAACTCTGATGTGGGGTGGCTCCAAGGCCTGTGGGGGGGGGGGGGGGGGGGGGGGGGGGGAATGTTTTTACCCCGAGTGATATATTTGTCCACAAAGTCCCTTTTTGGGTGGGGTCCACTTTTTAAAGTTGATTAAATCATCAGAACATATATGATGACATTGCTAAATTTAGTGTATAAAACGGCAATTTTTGAAGGTTCAAAATGGCTAACTCTCGGGAGCTTCAGGGGGCTCCATCCAGTGGACCCCACTTAATTAGGGGCTTTGTGGACACATATCACTCGGGTTAAAAACTATATTCCCTCCCCCCCCCCCAGGCCTTAGAGCCACCCCTCATCTAAGATGATTATGAACCACCCCCTCATCAGAGATGAAAATGACCTTGTTTTCTCGTGCTGGCTACGTCGATTTCGGAATTTGACCTTGGCTAAAAATGGTGAAATTATCTAAATTACTTATCTAAGTACAACATAAATAAGTCAGATTAGTTTTAAAAAATTGCAAAAATAAAAATATTTGCCGATGAAAATAGACACACAAATAATTCATAATTATTCATAAAGTTTGAAAACATTTTCTAATCCCAAAGTTAAAGTAATTTCTGATTTATTTATGTGACATAAGTTAGCTTCACTGAAAGATCTTGATTCATACATTGTCATTTATATTCATTTGTCTATGACATTCCTCGGGGTATTCATTGGGTGAACCATATTTTGAGGTATTCATTGGGTGAACCATATTTTGAGGGGTGCATTGGCTCATTATCGCATTGGAAGGTGGTAATTATAGATGCAAATCTGTCCGGCGGTGCTCACTGAACCGGTTCAGTGATTCCCTCATTAACATTTCAAAATGGCCCATCTCACGAAGTGAGCGGTGCAAACATATGTGGAGCTTATTGATATCTGGGCTATGTGGCTGCCATGCTGAATTCTACCATTCATGTGTTAATTACACAATACCTTGCAAGCTCTCTATTATGCCTTGCCAAACAGGCGTAGATGGACAATGGATGTGTTTACATAATCCTGACAATATCAATTTACTACTTTTAAGAAAGCAATACAATTTTCACAATTTAATAAATTATTATTGAAATGATCATTTGACACCAAATTGTACCCCATGAAAGTTACAAAACTCAAGATTGTACTATGTAAATTTTAGCTGAATTGAATGAGACACTTTCGAGTTATTAAGGTTGTAATGCCAAGAAATGTATTTTCTCTGCATCCAGAGCATTTTGGGCAGCAAAGCTTAGTTTAGGGGCACTTTGTTTTTTTCAGGGGCGTGTTACACCCCTTCCCGATGGAAAATTTGTGTAAGTTTTTATATTTTTGTAATGTACACCCATAACTCTTCCTTCTGACAAAATCTGGTCCATGGGCCTTAAGGGGAAAAATTTGCCCCAATTTTTAGGGGCAGTCTGACAACCCATCCTGACGGAAAATTTTGTCAGTTTTGGTCTTTTGGATTTATAGTCATACACCTTCCGACAAAGTTTGGCGCATATGTTAGATGGGCTGAAATCGACCCGACTTTGGGGCCCCTTTTGGGGGCTCTGGGGGCCAAACCCGGCGGCTTTGTTCAAGCTGACAAGCTTTTTGTGAATGACATGGATGGTCTTAGCAACTTTAAGGGGTCAAATCTCATATGTAAAATGGGGTGACTATTTTGGGACAGGCTCCTAGCCTATAAAAATCCATTTTCTAACACAAAGCTCTTGTACGTGACTGAAGTATCTTGTACTGAGTCATGCACTGCTGGTTCTCCTAGACATATTCAATAGCAAGATCACTTTCACTGGCAGCATTTAGACAGCTTGAACAAGATCCTCAAGAATGATGATTCATGCCATGCTTGTCTCCTAGGTATTATCATATTGTTCACACAGTAACCAAAAAAATAATACCCAAACCCCAACAACTGCTATTAAACGAAATAGCCAATTTATGATTGGATTTGAGGCCTGTGGATTATCATAGTATTGTCAAAACTTCTGAAATACAGTCAGAAATTCATCTTATAAAACATAATTTAAAACATTGAAGTTATAATCAAATGATATGAATGGACTAATTTGAATTCTATGTCAGATCAAGGTAATTGTCAAAGCTTCATGCATAGTGAGAAACTCATGACTTGAAACATCTTTTACTGTTCACAGGTGATTGGATTGTTTAATGTCTACAGTCTGATCATCACAGTAACTTATATCTCATCATATATGTCTCATGAATAAATGATGTTAATGAAAATAATATTCTGGATATATATTTGCATAATAACTGCTTTACAGATATGTTATTACTCCGGTCCTTGGATTGAGGCTTGCCCTGCATGCAATGTATGCACCTTCTCCACTCCCTGGGGAGCATTCCAGCCAGATGCCTTTTTCAGACGCTCACATTGCTTAACCAAGGAGTTATCACAGAACCACAAATGACTAGTTCATCCTACCAGGTCAGAATGATTGCGGTGCATATTGGGCAATTCAAATAACATACATGTAACATGAGATGATGGATAACTTTAATATCAAAACAATGACTCAAAGATATCATCCAATCAAGCTAGTTATAAATATCCTTTATACAATAAGAGACAATCAATATTAGTGGAGTCTACAATGTAGTTTACAAAAACAAGTAGGGGATGAGGGCACATTTACTTTAAATATTTGAAAGAGACACAATATATCGTCTCTTTGGAGCCAGAAGGACGTTAAATCATATACTAACATAGGCCCTTCTGGCTCCAAACAAACCAATTGCACTATATGTGTAGCTGAAAATGGGCTATATCCAGCCATCTCTTTCTTGCCTTTCCTTGATTACATTGTATCTTCAATCGTTCTTCATTGTGTTGTTCAATTTAATGCCATACTACCGTACAGTTTGGTTTGTGTTGTATATGTATATGAATTTTGTTATTTGCTTTATATTCATGTGATTGTAGATCCTTTTTATATGACGGAAATAAAACTAACAAACAAACGGACGATATGAGAAATGAACCTATGTAAAAACAATTTCTTTCTATGGGCCGCAATGATTGAAATCTCTGAACATTGTAACCCATTAAAATTTTGCTTAACCCTTTCAGACAAGAATTATTTAAGGGCTAAATTGATCACATTTTGTTCTTCAAATTGGCAACAATAATATTTTTCTTTTAGTGCTACATGCTTCTAATTATGTGTAATGTCTTTGAAAAAAATATACATGGTTAGGAATTTTGTCAAAAAGTTTTAAAAATTGCCAATTTTGAGAAAAAACAATGATTTTGAACCTCTCAATGTGTTGCCAATTTAAGGATTTTACAGCTTATTCTCATTTTAAAAATCCCTGGCATCAAATACAATATGGTCATGTAACAATAATCGACAACGTGTGTAGAGACATTTTTGCTCTTTCTACTCATGCATGCGATATATTTTTTAGAGCTCTGAATCAAAGGTTATTGAGCCAAACCACAAAATGTGGTAAATTGTCTCAAAAGGGTTAAAAGGAGAGCCCTTAAATCCTTTTTTCCCCTTGAAGTGGAAACAGATAATGCAAATTGCAATACTTCATAAATCAGAATATATTACTTTCAAGATGCAGAACATATTTTAACATCTCATTTTCTGACTTGCACCTTGACATCCTCTGACAAGTAGATCACTGCTAGTCAGGAAAGGCATGAACAACCATCTTGAATGTTCCACATAACATGTTTCGTGAAGAACGCATGTAACAAGATACTTGCACCTGTTCTGGGCAAATAGGGATGATTCGACGTGAATGCCACGTTAACTTACAGGTCATGACATATAAGTGGCTGAGATGAATACATCTTTGAAAATAATTTATTCCATATTCCAAAAACAATTTGGCATATGCATGATGGAAGGAAATACAGAGAGAGCAGCAAATATCAAAGACAATATTAAGTTTATTATCAATATCAATATATTATTAATATTATCATGTTGAAAAGACAACAAATAAGAGATAGAGATAGGAGATAGAGCAGAGAAAGGCAAAGTCATTCATTGTCAAAAGGGAAAGGTGAAGACCAGAAAGAGAGAGAGAGAGAGAGAGAGAGAGAATTAAAAAAGACAATAAGGAGATCTATGGAAACAGGAGAAATAGCATGAAGACTGGAGAGACACTTGGACAGATTATGGAGGAAAAAAATAAACAGAATAAACAAAAAGTGAGATGGAGATAGAGAGGGAGAGGAATAGGAAGGAGAGGGAAAGGAGGAGAGACAACAAAGAGCAGGAGATAGAAAAAAGAAAGAAATATGATAGAGATAGAAAGAGGAGAGAGAGAGAGAGAGAGAGAGGGAAAGGAGAGAAAAACAAAGAGAGGGACAGAGAAAGAGAAAGAAGTGTGATAGAGAGAGTGGAGAGAGAGAGAGGGAGAGAGAGAGGAATAGGGAGGAGAGGGAAAGGAGAGAAAAACAAAGAGCAGGAGATAGAAAAAAGAAAGAAATATGATAGAGATAGAAAGAGGAGAGAGAGAGAGAGAGAGAGAGGGAGAGAGAGGAATAGGAAGGAGAGAGAAAGGAGAGAAAAACAAAGAGCAGGAGATAGAAAAAAGAAAGAAATATGATAGAGATAGAAAGAGGAGAGAGAGAGAGAGAGAGAGGGAGAGAGAGGAATAGGAAGGAGAGAGAAAGGAGAGAAAAACAAAGAGCAGGAGATAGAAAAAAGAAAGAAATATGATAGAGATAGAAAGAGGAGAGAGAGAGAGAGAGGGAGAGAGAGGAATAGGAAGGAGAGAGAAAGGAGAGAAAAACAAAGAGCAGGAGATAGAAAAAAGAAAGAAATATGATAGAGATAGAAAGAGGAGAGAGAGAGAGAGAGAGAGAGAGGAATAGGGAGGAGAGGGAAAGGAGAGAAAAACAAAGAGCAGGAGATAGAAAAAAGAAAGAAATATGATAGAGATAGAAAGAGGAGAGAGAGAGAGAGAGAGAGAGGGAGAGAGAGGAATAGGAAGGAGAGAGAAAGGAGAGAAAAACAAAGAGCAGGAGATAGAAAAAAGAAAGAAATATGATAGAGATAGAAAGAGGAGAGAGAGAGAGAGGGAGAGAGGAATAGGGAGGAGAGGGAAAGGAGAGAAAAACAAAGAGGGACAGAGAAAGAGAAAGAAATGTGATAGAGAGAGAGAGAGTGGAGAGAGAGAGAGAGAGAGAGAGAGAAGGGCAGTCTATTGAATTATATCAACACACACACAAAATCATAAGACAATACATGTACAACCATAATTTTTTAATAACTAATCTAAAAGTCATAACCAAGACAATATTTTTGGAAAGGGAAGGAACACATGAAGTATTAAAAATCTATATTAAGAACAGCACCCTTCAAAAAGGGAAATACCTCCCTGCTATCATATACCGGCAAAGGACGATTCACTGACAGTAATGTTCCTTTTTCATCTCCCATCATTTCCTCAAGGGATTAGAACTCGATATGGGCCTTGCTACAGTCAAATCTGGAAACATACATTATGTATCAAATATAAACCAAAACCTTTAAATATAGTTGCTGGTGAGTGACTAACTGAGGTCACGTTTATGCAGTGCTATATTGAAATCAGCAGCATGTTGCCAACTTGCCATAACTCTATTTAGAAATGTTACACATCATGTAGAAATCCAGAAGTTATAGAAGATAAAGTAGCCACTTAATAAAACTATCTATGTCCAATACACATAATAACAATTATAATAATATGTCTTGTTTACCCAGGGTTGTGTATTCTGGTTTTTTAGGTATTTTATTTATTAAATAAATGACATATCAATATTCTGTTCATAATCTTACATTTGTGTATAACAGGGTATATTATACATACATGTATATCAAAAAAGTATAGAAATCATTAAGGATCATATGAAAAATATATACAACAATTTGTGTTGACACTGCTTCAAAAATATTGAAACAAGCTTTCAAGCTGTTAAGAGGTCTTTCATTAATTTCTCTCTTCTGAAGGGGGAGGGGGGGGGGGGGTAATGGGACTGAGTATAGAATATATTGTGATTGTGTTTTAAAAACTGAACTTTCTCCTTGACTGAACAATATGTGTCAGTGACAATTACTGAGTGGCATATTTCTAAAACTAATTGATTTCCTAACTTAAACCCTGGACTAAACACTATATACATTTATCCCTATACCTTACCTGAAACCAAATCACAACATTAACCTTTACTCTTTATCTTTGATGAAATAAGACAGTAGCAGCTATCAAATCATTCCTTCCTTACATCCTCCTTTTCTCTAATTCATGTCTTCTTCATTTCTTCTTTCCAATTTACAATTCTCATCCTACAAATCCCTTACAGACATCATTCATTCAACTCCAGATTGTTTATCCTCAAGAATCTCGACATCTCCTTGTGGAGACCCATCCTATTTCTATGCCATCCTCCCCCTCTAGCGCTCTCCTGAGCATCCATGGTATCCTGTTACATGTAACAGAAGAAGGGCCACACTCAAAACAGTAGAAGGGTCACACCTTCCTTACATCCTCCTTTTCTCTAATTCATGTCTTCTTCATTTCTTCTTTCCAATTTACAATTCTCATCCTACAAATCCCTTACAGACATCATTCATTCAACTCCAGATTGTTTATCCTCAAGAATCTCGACATCTCCTTGTGGAGACCCATCCTATTTCTATGCCATCCTCCCCCTCTAGCGCTCTCCTGAGCATCCATGGTATCCTGTTACATGTAACAGAAGAAGGGCCACACTCAAAACAGTAGAAGGGTCACACTTAACACACAATCATCATGCATTTGAGCACCAGCTTTGCATTTGTCTGCATCCTCCTCCTAACCCTTTTCAAGCTCCTTGCTTCAATAGATAAGGTTTCATCAATAATTTGCAAAAACTTGCAATGTCCTGGTTATAAAGTTTGAGCAATGCATTGTAAGTTCTTATTCAGAGCTAGAGTTTTGCAGTCTTTTGCTATGAACACAAAACTATTTGTTTTTAAAGTTTGTGTAAATGTTGGAATTGGAGACCATAATCTGTACTGACAGCAGTTATAATTATAATCATGTTAAATCATTTTTGCAATCATCATCACTACTATCATCACCATCATCTTTATCATCTCATTATCATCACTATCACCATCACCACCATCATCATCATCACTATCCCCCTCCTCCTTCCTACCCTTCTCATTCAAACCTGCTATCTTGAGTAGATAATATTTCATCCATAATTCACTAAACTTGCCATTGCCCTGTTTATTAAGTTTCATGCATCTGGTTCCTTATTCCGAGCTAGCGTTTTGGAGAGTCTTTTGCTTTGAACACAACATTACTTTTTTCCCTTTAAATTAGTTTAAATGTATGAATTGCATATTATTATCCCTTAGTAACCCTTACTGACAGAAGTTACAGTCACCATTATCTTCGTACTGTTTTATTCATCACCACAATCATCATCATCATCATCATCACTATTACCATTAATTATATCATTACTGTCATCGCCATCATCATTATTGTCATCACTAGCCTCTTTATTTTCATCATGACTGATTTCATCAATTATAATCAACCTCAATAGTATACCATTGATAACATCATCATCATCATCCTCATCATTATCATTATCATCATCCTAATGCTCCTCCTATCAGAAGCACTTAAATCCTCAAAGTTATCCTCATCATTAACCCTGTATGCGACCCACATTACTTTTATTATCATTATCGTTATTACCAGGGGCGGATCCAGGATTTCGTAAAATGGGGGGGGGGGGGGGGGGGGGGGGAGGCACAAATCTCAGAAAAATTTTCATGACAAGCAGGAGAAAAAAAAGGTCATCATACATTTTGGGGTCTCTTTGTCCTTCCAAATTCTCTGACAAGTAACAACAAAAAAAAGGGAGGGCACATTTTACAAAGGGGGGGGGGGGGGGGGGGAGTATAATGCACACTTTTCATTTGAAAGGGGGGGGGAGAGGGCATGGGCCGGAAGTGCCGCCCTAATCCGTCACTGATTATCACTAAGTACTGGCAAATCAGCAATATTAATTGTGCTGTTCACCACTGCTACCAGATGAGCCTACAGGTATTCAATAATCTGACTTACAAGTACAAATTTTTCCATTTCTTTCTGTTAACTTCCCTTCCATCACCTTCCCCTCAAACACCTCCCCCCTTCTCTCTCCCCTCATTCTTTGATCTTTTTCCCTATCCTGGGAGAACCATCAAGCTTCTCTGAAGAGCAAGGGCCTGGGAAATTACATTCACCATCATACAAGCTCATTCACTACTTGAAGCAAACATGAGAGGCTCTGCCCGGGACGGTCTGAATACTAAATAGGTTATCCATTTCCTAATTCAAATCCTTCTTTATTTTACAATAACATGAGAATGAATACTGATGTTAGACTGAATTAAAATATATCTATCATTTGTTTTGGTGCCATGATTGATCCAAAATACTGTAATTAGATTAGTATTGAAAAAGTGTTGATATTCACCACTTACATCAATCATGAGAGTCTTTACCAAGGACAGTCTGCATTTATTTATTTATTTATTTATTTATTCATTTTCGTTTTTCTTTAATTTATACCGCAGGGTTGGCCTGTTCAATTATGCAAAACTGCTTTCCAAAGGTGCCCTGCAGTTTAACAAATCATTCTACATGAAAATACAAAATACATAACAATTAGGTAACATGGTAAATTTAAAAAAACAAACAAACCCAAAAGTGGAGAGTGAATTAATGGTATTATAAAAGTAAAATATTTGAATAGTAAAGTTATCATTCCATTGAGTCAAGATTTAAAAAAACTTATAAGGGGATGTACACTTCTGAACAGTGCATTAAACAAAATGGCTCCAACATATATGCAAAATAATTTTTTTTATATTCTTTATTTATTTTAAAGAAAAATGTGTTCTATAATCTACAAATCGTTTGCATATCAATGATTCTAGATAAGTCGGTATTAGATTATTTTGTATTTTAATAACAAAAACACAGCTGTATTGATATTTTATACACTGCTCTACTGATACCGACACTAAATAAATTATCCATTTTCCTGTCCGAATTCTTCTTTACTTTATACCAACATGAAATCAAGGTCTAATTTTAGCAATATTGAATAGAATTATATCTAGGCCTATCATTTGTTTTTGTACCTTGATACATGTACATCCAACAGAATGTAATCTAGTTTAGTACTATTTTTCTCCCTATCTGAAAAAAGGGTTCATTCACACTTGGAACAAATATGAGAGACTCAATCTGTCTTAATGCTAAACAAGTAAACCTTTTATATTCTTCACTTGTGAGTTGTATCCACTACCACAAAGCCAGGTCAGGTGTAAGGAATAGGAATAAAATAACTTATTATTCAAAGTACCTCAATACATCTAAAGTAAAGGTTGGTAATAAAAGCATAAAAGTATAAAATGTTAATGTCTTGCCCAAGATACTAAATACATTATCCACTTTCTCATTCAAATCCTTCACTTCATCACTTAAAGTCACATGAAGCAGAGATATGAGATGTTAGAAGCAGATAATAATTAAAAAAAGTGATACATGTCATTTGTTTTGGTATCTTGTTAATTTCAAAGGCTTTAATATGGTTTAGTAATGGAACAAAAAGCTCATTCTGACCACTTGCAGTAAAACACAAGATACATTCCCAGGATAGTCTGAATACTACAATAGGTTTTCCACTTTTTCATTCAAATCCTTCACTGGTATCATGTACAATGAAGGATATGTGACATCATCAACATTTGAAGAAAATATCAAACCTTTTGAAAAAAATAATTTTGGTGAGACGCTAGATACAGAGAGAAACAAACTAAACAGAATACTGCCTCACTTTACTAACATCATGGTTTCCACAAAAATGTCTTCACATCCCAGACTGAGTGTTATTCAACCCTACAATCTACACTGTAGAAGACTTCATGATGAGCACTACACACCAAGGTATATCTTTCATATAATCAATCTGGTAAACAAAGAAATCGCATAATCCAACCATTTAATCCAATAAAGAAGATAGGGTATCGCTGGAATGAAATGTTTGTTGATCAAAATATTTGTAGATGAACAGAAGATTCAGACACATATGAGAGGTCTTAAAATCTATAGAGGGGATAATTTTTGAAGAAATTACCTGACTACTGAGACGTGTACACTGAAATTCTATCAAGTTTGCTACAATTACATTAAGAGTGTTTCAAAAGCTTGGTCAAATAAGTCTACAAAATTATCTACAGTATTTATTGTCCTGAAAAACAAATATGAAGTTTATAACCCTCTTAATGGCCTGATAAGAATCATAAACTAAAAAAAAACTACTGAACCCATACAAATTTAACATCTGTGTGAAGTTTTTAAGTTGATTTTTTATCATTAAAACATCAACATTTTGAGTGTTATACAAAAAGTGACATAACCACAAAATTTAAGCCCTGAAATTTGAATTACAGCATAATTGTCTATGTATTTAACAATTTTGAAAACAAAGCAAAACTAGAGGCAAATTTCTGTTTCAAGGTAATACAACACACTCAACTTGAGGCAATGGACATTTAAATATATTTCAGGTATCTTAAGATATTTGCAGAATTCTAAAACTTAATTTCCTCCTGTTAATGCTAAACAACACCTTAAAAACTTTCCCAGCCACAAGTGGTTTAAATTAAAACCGCCCAAGTTTTGATATTGCATATTGTTTTCAGTCAAAGAAAATCTTGTTTGTCTTTTTGAGATTCAAAATGGGTGAGAGAATTGTGATGGAACATAATAATAATAATGGCTTCTTATATAGCGCTCATATCCGTCACGCAGTGACGCTCATGGCGCTTAGACATTATTACCCTGATTATAGCCGAGCCGCCAAAGTAACTAGCGCTCAAGCATATCAGGTACCCATTTACACCTGGGTGGAGAGTGGCAAATGTAGATTAGAGTCTTGCCAAAGGATGTTAGTGCCATGGTGGGATTCGAACCCCGTACCTTGTGATCTGCAGTCCGGTGACTTATCCACTAGACCACAACACCTCTACATTATTAAAACACTATTTAAAAAAAAAAGAATAATGGAAATAACAATTTTATTGTAAACATGTGTCAAGAAATTTTACTTAATTTTTTGAGAACTTGGAAGAGAGGATGAAACCCTCCCCAAAAGCATTTACTCACCTACAGCAGACGCACATTGTTACTAGCATCACCATGGTAACTAAAGTTCCAATGCTAACACCCAAAATGATACGAGCTGATGACTCATAAGATTTCTCTCTGTCTGCAAAGTGTAACAAAAAATTTACAGGTAAGAGTTACAATCAAACATAAAGTAATTTTCAATTTTTGTTCTTTCAAACACAAAAGCAATATAAGCAAAGTGCTTTTTTCGGCTTATTCCTAATTTCACCTTTAAAGACTAAACTTGAGATTTGGTATTTGAACTACAATTGAAAGGTACTGAAACAGCTCAAAAAGACGTGTATACGTTTATCTGTAAATTTATCTTCTTCTATATCACTGACAAATTACAGAAAATGTCTGTAAAATTGAACCACACATGATTCTGCAAAGTGTCACTAGGAAAACTTTATTGTTGCAAAACCCATCAGTAGGAAAGTAATAAAAATGTTATAACATCGGACTTGCTTTGAAAATGAACTGTTTGTCTTGCACACTTTAAAAAGCAATCATATATTCTTCATCAAAGATATTAGAAGAGAAAATGGACCTTTTCTTTCATCTTACCAAGAGTTTCATCATTGACTTCTACATCCCCGACTGGAGTTCTATAAGTCACAGTATTTTCTGATGCCTCTGATGATGGCGATATCATTTTAGGATTAGGAGTTACAGTTGTTGAAGTACTAGGCTTTGAGATCTCAGTTGGACCAAGACTTGTTTGCTCTATCTGCAGTCTCAATGTTGTATTATTAGTCCACGGTTCCGTGACAATGGTAGTGACAACGGGGCTAGGAGGCGTCGTGGTCAGTTCCGCCATTTTCGCACTGATGCAATACGGGTTCTCTATCATGGAGGGGAATGGTGAGCACTCCACTTCCGGCTGGCCCATGCAAGGCCCGCGGACTGCGTAACATAACTCTCGACAGGGAGGTATCCTCATCCCAGAACTAGCGTCGCATTTGGGCGCCACAAGAGTACATACAAAGAAAACCAACAGTTTATGGCATCCCAAAACTTGGTAAATGTCAAGGGCGTTTGTGTACCCTGAGACAGAATGAGCTGCAGATGGATGTCCCAGATAGTTTGGGTAAGTCGTTGCATTGTAGGGAAGAACTCTGCGGCAATCTTCAAAGGGTATAGGTTCACAGGCATATACTGAAGGAAGAGAGAGGGAAAATAAGAAAAAACATTGATACTACTATGTATTCCAAATCTAATATGATAGGCCTATATGGTAAATTGAGTTCATAATCATACAAAATTCAATTGATCTGCATTTTCCAATGGACCAAGACCCAATTTTTTTTTAGGCACAAGAGATTTAATGTCACAAGCGTTCGAATGCGTTCAGAACGCTCCTATTGTTCTGCTAACCCCATGACAAACGCGTTCGAACGGCCTCGAACACACCCGAACGCAGAGATTAATTCCTGACAAAGGGTCTATAGAAATTGCTTTAAGTACTGCGTTCGGAATGCGCTCGAACGGGGTGCGTTCGAACGCTTGGATTATCTCCCTGACTGTACTTGCGTACAGGCTCGACTCGGCCGCCGCCCAGAAAGGAATACTACCATTTTTTCCCGTTCGATCGCGATTGCCCGGTGCGTACGTCTCGGGGCCGCCAAAATCGGAGTTCTGGGGGCATTTCATCAAATATCTCGTCAGTGATTTTTACCGACAAACTGCTATGAGCTACTGAAATCCATGCATCTGATTGGATGAGAGCAAATTGTCGGTAAAAATCACTGACAAAACACTTGATGAAACGCTCCCCAGGTCAAGATCAAATACTAGTAGCCCGCCAGTTCAGCCTGGCCTGCAACTCCGCTAGAGCGCTAGAGCGGCGTGCCGTTAGTGATCGAGCAGTAGCGCTAGCGCGTTGTGATTTTCTGAAGATTGAAGAACCATGATTGTGTAATTTGCCCATAAAAATAATTCCCCCAAAAGATTAAAATTAGGTATCGTTATTTCTATGCCAGTCGTAATATTTATTGTTGTTGCATTTGTATATCTGCCCTATTCAATTTAAAACAAAGGAAATCTGTATAATTTAATCTTATAATTTGAAAAAATTCAAAGAAAAACAATACAGAGCAACAACAAAAAACAAAAAAATCTAATAAATCCAGTAAATTATTAATACTGTAAAGTTAAAATTTAGTTTGACGGCGCGAGCACGTAAATTCAAGTAGTCGGACGAGATTGTCATCGAGAAGCAAAATCACCGGTGGGCAAGGAGAGAATAAGTTCGCGGGCTTCGCTGAGTCCAAGCACAATAACAATATATATTTATTGATCAAGCATGCATGAAAGTGTGACTCTAGTTGCTCTATGACATGATGATTGATATGATTGATAATGATCAATGATGATAGCGCAGGTGTCCACCTGTGCTGGGCGCTCATGGCGCTCGCTCTAGAATGTCTCTAGACCGAAAATTCTGTCTCTCGTTCATTAGCCTCTTAATATTATTTTGACAGGGTCGGCCATCTAAGTGAATGGCCGATCCTGTCAAAATAATATTAAGAGGCTAATGAACCAGAGACAGAATTTTCGGTCTAGAATGTCTCAACATTCAACATTCTTGTGTGTTGAAGTGAAGTCCAGAAGTCTAGGCTTTCTTCTAGTCCGCATTAATAAATGGCTTGAATTTGGCTAATAATTCAAAGTCAATCCAAATGATCAATATCAATTAACCAATACAGGTAAACACCGAGTGAAATTTGAGAGTATACATCTGCCTTGGCCTAACTTTAGGGCTACTATTTTCTGATAATTGCGGACATGACAATGCGTCCCGTAATGTAACTCGTTTAGGCTTGTAAAAAGAAGAGTTCCGTTTTTATTTTAACAGGAAACTTGGAAACTTAGCAGTACTTATTAAACTATTAACTACTTACATGTATTGGAAATTGCAAATTCCTATTTCAGGCATTAATCGAATGAAAATTAATACAAGTTCGGCTCGTCGGACATAATTCGAAAACGTTAGAATCTGAGAACGAAAGGATATATAAGGACTTCATATGCCACCACCGAATCACATGTGCTAGACGGATTATTACTCACGAATCGTACTTGTATTTGTTTGAGATCGGTAAATGGAATTTAAAAACAAAAAACACAGATCCAAACCGATCCAAACACAACGTTACGGTGAACCGTCCGTATGGATCTCGTGAACCAAACCCGCCGGCCGCCGCCCGAAGATCTACCAATATATACCACGCATGTCAATTGTGCTTATAAGTTTATAACTAGGGGCCACAGAGCGTTTTTGAAAGAGGTGTTTCTAAGAAAAACTGAACATTATTGTGCTATTTTTGTCTTCTCATTATCAGAAATATGCATATCGCCACGAATGCTTGGCCTAGTTTTGGGGGGATCAGGGGATCAGGCCAAATAAAAATTATTCCTAGTTTCTCGCCCCCGTCCGCATCCTTCCTTTTTCTTTCTTTTCTTTCTTTCTTTTTTTTTTTGTTTGTTTTTTTTGTTGTTGCGCCTTTTTGTGCCTTCTGAGGTCCAAAGGGACTCTAGAAAAATAGAAATATAACGGGAATCAATTTTAATAGGCCTCACAGGAACAGGGGCATATCCAGGGTTTCGTACAAGGGGAGTAGCATAAGTCTGGAAATGTTTAGACAAGCACTGTTAACTAATCAATAAATAGGTTGTCATATATATTCAAGTCCCTTGTTTGGTCGGGAAAAATTGTACTTTTTTAAGTTGTGTAAAACACACTTGGCACTTAATAGAATGGCCGAAAAGTAGGAGAAATAGAGAGGGGGGGGGGGGGAGAAGTGGTAGATGGCTAGATGCAAAAGGCAATTGAAAGAAAGACTATTCTCCACCCTCCCCTCATATCCATTTTCTCTCGTATTTCATCTACCTCGTAGACCCCCCCCCCCCCCAACACACTGGGAGCACTGAGGGCACTGGTGTCAAAGAAGAACGAATGAAATGCAATGAACATGAACCGCGTTCACTATGAAAAGAAAACATCGATGAAGAAAACATGATGTACCCATGGAGATACAAACACTTGTATAAACACCCAGATATAGCTGTCAATAAAACTTCATATTCATATTCGTTGTTCATGACTTAAAAACAATGAACATTGTGAAATTTTGAGCATGTGGTGAAGGTTTGTGTTAATGAGCCGGAATTTTTGAAAATTTCAGTTCAATGGTTCATGCTCGTAAAGAAATTGCGGGGTCTGAAAATTGCGACTAGTGTTAGTAGTATTGCGTAACATGTAACGACATGGTCATGGCCTGCTTCTTGTCTGTCATCGCTCACTGGCCTCGCCGCACTCGCGGTGCCTTTCATCTACGTGAATTTATCAACACGCAATCTACATGAGGCAAGCGCGCATTCTTTTTCTCTATTTTCGACCTGTTTACATTTACATGTATACTGCGATCAATTACATGAGCCTGACAAAGGTGGAATTTTCATTTTATTCATTTTACCGTAACTTTCCATTCATTCATGACTAATTTATGTTATTCGATTTCTCTATACCACCACACTGAATCTCTATAATATTCTATGATACTTGCCTTTTTTCATGTGATTCTTCCGTATGATTTTGATATTGATTCAATATATTTTTTTTTCATAAATTACCTTTTTATCCAAGAAATGTTTTTTCCCCTCTATCAAACCAATGAGATGTTCGTCCTAAATATGTACTTGCCCCATTTGACATCGAAACTAAATGAGACTCTTAAGAGTGAATAATATACATCTTCAAAAGAAATAACAGAGTTGCTGGTTTATTGATCTTCGAACTTATTCGGATTTTCTCAATGTTAATTCTAAAGGTAATACACTTTCAATGGAGCGATTCAGTGATTTCGTGATTTCTGTTTATATATTAACTATAAAAACTGATGGCTTTTACTTGTCAAAGTTGACTTTGACTTATGGTCCATCATAATAATAGCCGCCGTTCTAACACCCCCCCCCCCCAATATCAATAGGCCTATACTCTGATCCTGGGCAGCGGAGCCGGGGGGGGGGGGCTGCAGTCCCCCCACTTTTTTTGAGTAGACACGTTTAAAAAAAATCGGAAAAGAGGCTCGAAAATTGTCATTAATGGGTGATATCAGATCAGCCCCCCCCCACACTTTCAAAAACGCTCCGCGGCCCCTGCTGATTACGTAACCAAAAAGGCCTACAATGTTAGTGAAAGAACATTGTGTAACCAAGAAGAAGGCTTTGTAAGCGTGCACCCCATCGACCCCTACCCCCCCCCCCCCCCTCCCCAAAACACACTTCTTCCATTACATTATATATAGACATTAAACAAATATGAACGTCAGCTCCACAACAGACGTCTTTTATCTCTACGGACAAATATAGGGGACAAAATAAGAACTCGTCTTTCTACACTTTACAATGGTTCTGGTAGACAAAAGACATGTATTCATTGCTATTATGTAAAATAAGTAGAACAGCTGAACATGCACGTGACACCTGTTCTACATACTTTTACATAAAAGCAGTGAAGGGTATTCTTTTGACTCCCGGAACCACTGTGAAGGGTACAATAAGAATTTAAGAATTTGTTGCTTTGTCCACTCTCTTTGTCCACTCTCTTTGTCCACTCTCTTTGTCCGTCATGTTCAGTGACTCTTAGTTTATCAATGGCCTACTGATTACGTAACCAAGTACATGTACAGCGTTGAGGAAAAGAAACTTGAACCTTCAACGTTGATATTGTACGTTGTCCCCGCGATTTGGACATTCAAGAGGCATTCGTAAATACGTGACACAGGAGCGGGATGGATTGTGATTATGTGAATCCAAGTGGTTAAAAATAATCTCCAGTAGATCGATGTGGGAGGGCAGATGCACAGACGACATTGTAGTCTTTTCGAAACCTGTTCCGTATTCACACGTGCAGAATGAGGGGGGGGGGGGGGATTAAAAGTGGTTAGAGAAGGCACTAAACCCGAGAGGGAAGGCATGGGGCAGTTGGGGGCAGGTAGTAGGTTTTAATCAAAAGAAAGACTCGTGTTTGTTTGAAACCTTAGAATCATATTTAAAGTGTTATTATAACGTATATTCTGAAACAAGATATAATAACTGTATCACCATGAAGATTAACGAAATAGCACAGGTGTCGCGGAGCGTTGAAAGTGGGGGAAGGGGGATGATCTTATTTCACTCATTAATGACAATTTTCGAGCGTTTTTCAGAGATTTTTTTTAAAACGTGTCTACTCAAAAATGGGGGGGGGGGGGCAGCAGGCCCCCGGATCCGCGGCCCATGTAGCAAACTATGTTAGCTCATCAAGACGACAAAATCGTTGTTCCAAACTTATCTTCAGTTTGTTATAAATGAAGTATACGGAAATGTGTCAGATTCTCTGGAGAAGGAATTGGGAGATTTAGAGAAATAAAATTAATCAATTAACAAAAAAAAAAAAAAGGGAGTTGATTATCATAACCATAGCATAATAATGTGTAACTAAAAATAGGAGGTTGGACAATTCAGACAGCTGAAAAATATGTCGGGTCTACGATCGAAGGGTGGGCAAAATGCTTTACTACTCAGACGGGCACACTACAGAACGTAGCTTGTGCAGTGTTACCGGCAGCGGCGTCGCAAGAGGGGATGTGGGGGTGTCACACCCCCACCCCCCCTAAAAAAAATGCTGTCGGCAAAGAAAGTGGAAAAGTGGAGAGGGCTATATGGAATAGGAAATAGAAAGGAAAAAGAGAAAACAGAAAGGAGAAAAAAAAGGGGAAAAGATAAGGACATGAAAACAAAAACAGAAAGAAAAAGAAGGAAAAACTGGCCAAAATTTTTGCCCGTTTCGCTTGCTCATGAACTCTGGAATAAAATGGGACCGTAATGATCAAGATTTCTACATAATTATCTATCTGCGATTTTAATTCTTACATTATTATTGGGGAGGAGATTAGGGTGCAGCATTTTTGTCGGCCGATTTGGGTGTCTCACCCTAAAAATTTGTCTGCAAATTTGGGTGTCACACCCCCAATTCAAAATGTTCTAGCGACGCACTTGGTAACCGGGGGGGGGGGGGCAAGGGGCTGTTTCCCTCACATGATTATCATTCATTTACAAGCGAGCGACAAAGTGCAAAACCGTGCGGCATGAGGATTTTGGGGTATAAAGTTAGCTTGGGAAAGCACAGGGGATAAGGGAGATGATTTAATAATTTTTTTTTTGTTAAAGATCGACATAAAAGAATTTCAGAAGGAAAAAAGTGACAAGTACGGTATTCCGTAATTTTTTTTTTTTTTTTTACTCGATCACATGATTGCATGAAAGGGTTATTGACCTCTCTCGCTCTCTCTTTCTCTCCCCTTCCATTGGCGAAACAATTTACAGGGCCGGGGTGTACGTTTCACATTCATTTCTTATCAATGAATAAGGAATTTGTCGCCGTCGACCCAGCCCAAACCGCAAATACAAAACAAAACGGAAAAGCATTTCGTTGCACATGTTAATCGATCCAGACTTCTAAAAATTGGATTACTTTAGGAATCCACCAATAAAAACAAACCTTGGGAAAAGTAAGTTCCGAAACATTTTACAAGCAAGTATTTGCTCTAATTGTGTACATGAATTTGCAGAAAAATTGAAACATAATGATAGGCGGGTGAAATTTTGATCAAATTCTAATTTTGGCATTACCCAACTGAGCATGCATGGGGGTATTACATATACATTGTATTATTATAATGTAGTTATATTATTGTTACTACGTACAACGCGACGTAAACATGCAAGAAAAGTTGATTTCAAGATATTTCGTTCTATTTTAAGAACATTGCGATGATCGAGACGGGCAAGCCAGTGCCATCAGAGAAAAAAGAACTCGCTTACAAGTACTACTACCCCTTATTGATTTATATTTTGTAGCTAATTGGTGTATAGTCAACCTCACCTTTATTTATGGACCTCGCATATTCGAGGTTCTAAGCAGGTCCTGATCACCCCCCCCCCCTTTTTTTTTTCTTTTCTTCCTTTTTTACAAGTATTTGCTCAAACAGCTATATATTTCACAAGGCAGCTAGGTCAAAGGTACCACCGAATCTGATTCACTCGACGTGCACATACACTTTTTCATTCGCGCGCTCGTAATTCCCACATCTCTTCTACACTCTCATGCACACCTACATGCACGTCATAGAGTATAGGCAGGGCCAGGGCCGCCAGGCCCTGTGTACCCTATAACTCGTGGGTGGAAGTCAGCTGGTTTTCCGTCTTAACATGCTGTACAACACACACGGATACACACATCATCGCTATGTACAAACGTGCACATTGAAGCGGTCACAGAAGTGTTCGAACATCCTGTTTTGGGGATGAAGACTTTGAATTGAAAATAATTTTTATGTAACATACATCCATTCAATGTGAGGAACGTTACGGTAAATTCCCATCGGATATTCTTCTTTTTAAATAGTGTGTTGTTCATTCCAAGCCATTTTCTGTAAAGAAAAAAACAAACCAACCAACCATAAAACAGAACATCGGGTCCGAAAGCACAACGAAAGTCGCATCGTACTTTAGAAATAAGTCTTAAAATGGCGAAGCAAATAAAATACCTTGGACTTCTTCTCTTTTTAAAAAATCTGTTTGCAATAATGTTTCATTTTCCTTAAAAAAAAGCATCTACTTGTTTACTTGGCGTTCATAATTATTACTAAAACGCGGCTATTTTCCTTTTCATCTGCGAATTTTGTACTGGCTCTGTCACCATAATACAAGACGGAAAAAAGAAAAGAAGAAAAAAGGAATAACTACTTTAGATTCGCTCCGCGGAGAGCCCCAAACATCCGACGCTGACCCACCGGGACCGATTCGGGGAGTTTAGGGATTTTCGTAGACGAATGTCATGTCAAGTTGCGCCTTTCAAATCAGAGGCACATCTCTAATCCGGCCGTTCGCACGCATTCACCAATCGTTAATCCGGCCGTTCGCATTCGTTCACTGATTGTTAATCGGGCCGTTCGCAGGACCGTTCTCGAACGCACCTCTATTGTTCGAGAGAACAATGAAAGTTGGGGCTCTCCCATGGCTCGCTTAACGGACTGCGTTCGGAACCCGTTCGAGCGGGTTCGAACGCTTCTTTTGTTCTCATTTTTTAATCTGCGTTCTGAACGCGTGCGAACGCTTGTGACATTAAGTCTCTTGCGCCTTAATGAGAATCATATAAAAAGTAACCCCTATTTCATTTTTCATTCACTCCATATTTTTATTTACATACAGTGTAGTGTGCAAAGTGGCAAAAGCCCTGCATATGAAGCTATCCACTTTTCATATTGACACTACTGATTTGATATTTTAGATTTGATTTAATATTTACATTCAAAATTACGCATCATAATACACACATCCAATAATTTAATTTCAGATGTACATGTATGACAAAGATACAGATCTAGGCCTACAGAGTGAAGGGGAGTTCTGGATTTCTTCCTGCAGACCAACCAACCGAGAGTTACATCCATTCTCTGCTTTCAATAGAATGATGAACCTCTGCAGGCAAGTTCAAACCCCCCCATTCAGACAAAAGAAACATGTATACATAATGTTTTGTACAATATCTGCACAGCTATATCATAAGTAATTAACCCTTTCAAGACAATTGACCACATTTTGTGGTTCCAGAGCTCTAAAAAATATACCAGATGCACGAGTAGAAAGAGCAAAATTTTCTGCATACACTATGTCCATTTTTATTGCATGACCATATTGCGTTTGATGCCAGGAATTTTAAAAACAAGAATAAGCTTTGAGATCCTTAAATTGGAAACACATTGAGAGGTTTCAAATCATTGTTTTTCATCAAAATTAGCAATTTCTTTCAACTATTCAACAAATTTCTAACCATGTATATTGTTTTCAAAGACATTACACCTCATTTGAACCATGTAGCACTAAAAGAAAAATATATCAGACAAACAAAACTATACAATGTTGTATACCGTATCTGTAAAGCGATACCCCTTTCACTATACATGGTTACCATGATTATACGGTTATCATACATGCTTCTTTATACATTTCTTAACATAATGTTTCCTCTCATCTGAAAGGGCTATAATATTTTACAGGCCAGGAAGCGTACCAATCTGCAACAGAGACTATTGTCCTGGGGCTTCCGGGGAGGGAAGTTCAAGGCCCTATCTTATGGCTCCCTGCAAGGTCTGTTATGATAGGGGGATATTCCTATAGCTAAGCGGAGTGAGATGATCGGACTAATATTGATTCAAAGATGCCCACTGTAAAAATGCAATTAAATCCTGATGTGAAGGGTTGAAAGATGTGATTATAACGGTACAAGAGTGATCTGGGTGCAATATACAGGTAGATAAAAGTTAAATTCTTGAGAGCATATCGGTTTGTATACTTTGTAATAATTAAAGAGAAATGTGAAATCAACAATTAATTTGGGTTTTTACCAGTCTGTAAGAATTCAAAGAATTTAGAAAAATTCTATGTAATGGAGATGTTTTTTTTCTGATTCTGTACATTACACTTGAATACATGTAGCATCTCTGCTTCTTTGTGCTGATAGACATGAGATAGCATGAAAAAAAGAAACATAACATAAATCCTCTTCCAGCTCATTAAATAGCTTGCAGGATCTACCTGCTATTCAGCTTTTTAAAGGCTAAAATCGATCTAAATTTTCATATAGGTCTATAGTAAAATACCCTGGGAAACAATCATGAGTGTGAAATATTTCTGAAAATGAAAAATCAGAGCCTTTGTTTTGTCTGTGCATTTACCACAAGGAAACATACACAAAAAAAAGAAATAGAGTCATTTTCTCCTTCACTACACTAAATAGTAAATACTACACCAAATGATAATTATTCAGCCTGAAAGTTCCAAGTTATAATACAAATGTACATGTACATGAATACAAAAATATATGTTAAAAGAAGTATGTAATTGTCCTCAAAGGGGTAAGGAGGGATAATTAATAGCACATTCATCCCTTGTGTGTCTCGAGTTCAAATTTTTGAATATTGCTTTTTGCCTCATGATATCAAACTTGTTAATCACGGCATACATGTACATGTACATCCGAAGCTTTCAAAGCATTTGTTAGTATGATCCTGTGCTAAAATTAGATTAGGTTTAGCACAGGAATTGTCACCGTTAAAGGGAAATCCAACCTTAATAGCAAGTTGCTCTGAAAGAAAGAGGAAAAATCAGAGAAGCAGATTGGTGAAAGTTTGAACGAAATCGGACAAGTAATAAGAAAGTTATGATTTTTTGAAAGTTGTAATCACTATACATATGGGAATTTCAAATCGGCCGAACAGGTACTGTCACTGTGATGTAGCTGTGGACAACTCTACCATTCGCTCCAACACACAAAATGACTAAAATGTCACTTTTTTCAAAATGCATTACTCAGTAGGATCTTTTCGTTCATGAGGACCTATAACAATATGCTATCTCCAATATATTTTGAGTACTGCCCCGAGGGGTAAAGGTGCCTTGAAGAAAACCGCAAATTAATGATATTTTTGTGTACGACAAATGGGAGAGTTGTCCACAAAAATGTCACAATTGACTCACCAAATTGCCAATTTGAGATTCGCATAGGTGTAGTGATCTCATTTTTCAAACATCCATAACTTTCTTAGTCCTTGTCCGATTTCTTTCAAACTTTCACCATCCTGTTTTTCTTATTTTTCTGCTTTCATACAAATCATCTTATTACCAAGGTTGGATTGCCCTTTAAGCGCATCCTTTATCCAGGGATGTCCTTACCCTATCCCTGTAGGAAATCTTGAGCATAAATATTACCTAAAATCTACTTGTCAGAAACTAAGAATCATTTTATTTATTCCTTCAAAAATATGTTTGTATGAAACAGTCCAATCCATGATACTATAAAAAAAATTTCATACAATTGGAATATCAGCTATTTAGTATTCAGATTCATCCATTTAGATATTTAGAGCCAAAAGGGGATTAACCCATTTCATCTAGGCAAATGATAGGGAGGAAACTTACCCCCCCCCCCAAATATTGATAAACTTTGACTTTTATATCTGCAGATACATACATGTATCTCCCCACTGTAATGCATTCTTCTTTCATACAATTTCACACTAGTATCAGCTACAACTAGCCACAATTGCAAATTACTCATTGTGCAAATAGCAAAGGAATGACAGACCTGAACAAAGCTACCCTTGATCATTCATTCATGATGCTTCATCAAAACCACAGTCATTGAGCTTCAAAAGAAGTCAACTTGTCCTAAAGTCACACCAGCTTCTTCTTAGCAAACAACCACCTACTCACTCACTCAGTTATTGATAGCATGTTTGACAATATCCTAAGTGGCAATAACAGCAATGCAATTTGTAGGACACACACTGTCAACTTCATGACATAACATCCATTCAGTGATACAGTAGATATAATGCTCCACATAAAATACAAACCATGATTAATATCTATTTTTCTGTTCTGAAGAATTTTATTTTATTTGTACAAAGTTTGACTTAGAACTATGTAAACAGAGTCTCCAAACAAGTTTCAAATAAGTACTGTAGATGTAAATATACATTATATTTTCACACAATATCTTGCCAATGATCCATTCCAATATCAATTTGCAAAAATTTCTAGCTTGGCTGATAATCTTAAATGTTTGTGCTAATGTTCAATTCGCAGAATTTACAAATATGATTAATCACATTTTATGTGAGCTACTGTACCATTTGATTACCAAGTGTAAGTTATGATTCACGTACCTATCAGAAAACAATTCCTTCCAGCCAATTATTAATTTAATTGGAATGACCAGTATACAGTGGATATTACTTCATTTAATAGTTGTGTTTTCTATGAGGAAATCAGGCATACATTACACCCACTATCACAGATCTTGTGTATTATCATCATATATCTCTTTGAATGAATTTCTAAAATTGTCATTTTCAAATAAAACTAAACAAACACAGCTACATTTACTTTACTCACAATCAATTGAAAAGGTATTTAAAAAATATATAGCCTATGTCTCACTTTGAGTTCACCACACTTGTGCCTAATTTTACCTCATTGTATCAAAATAATTATATAATACTGACTGGCCTTGAGGGGGATATCAAATATGTTGCCTGCAACAGAATCATATTGCCCAGAGTCGACATTTTCGATATTCCCCGAAAGTAGAGCCAGCCAATATTATTATTATTACCTATATCATATATATGCATATTTTGTAGCAATTACAAACACATCTGTTTGCCTGTCAGTCCCTCTGATTTCAGGTTATTCATACAGGTATGTAATTTTGGGAAAGCAATTGTGACGTAAATTGTTACCTTGCGTATCCATTGTTTAAGCCTTTGTTCACTTTAACGCGTACAAAGGCTTAAACAATGGATACGCGCGGTAACAATGAAAGGGTGGAATATGGTAAAATGTTGCCCTCTTTTTTAGTACAGTGGTCTATAAGGAAAACCCGGAAGAGGGCAATATGGCAAATATTGCCCGCTCCGGTGACGGATTCGGAGCAACGTGCAAAATGCAACTTTTTATTTTGCAGCTAAAATGCCCTGTATAGGTAATAATATATTATACTAACATCAATCCATATTTCTCCCTAGATATGGATATAGGGCATAATACAGATGCTGAGCTGGGCTATGATTTGTGGCAATGTCAAACGTGAAATTCAATCCTAGCCCACTAATATGCCTCATTGTATTACCAATATTCAATAACCTACTTTGTGAGGTCGACTACCTTTTGTAATGGCCCTTTGGCTATATTTTTATTTCTTTGCACTGCCATCCCTCCCTCCTCTCTGTTTCTCCTCCTCTTTCTCTCTCTCTCTTTCTCTCATTCTGTTCCTTCACTATCACTGCTTTTCCTCTCTCTCTCTTTGCTTTTTTTTTCTGTCTCTCATTCTGTCTCTTTCTCTATTTAAAATGTTCTTCCCCTCTCCCTCTCTCTTTCTCTCCCATCTCTCACTCTCTTTTTCTATCTTTTTTTCCTCCCATCTCTCTCTCTCTCTCTCTCTGTCTCTAGTCTCTCTCACTTACCCTCTGTATGCATCTTGTTTGTTTGTTTTTATTCTTTCACTCTATTTCCCTCTTCCTCTCTATATTTTCTTTTTACCTCTCCCCTCTCCCCCCCCTTCCTCCCATCTCTCTCGCTCTCTCTCTCTCTCTCTCTCTTCCTCTCTCTATAACCCTCTGTCTGGTTACTGTTAGTTTTTCCTCTTTCACTTTATTTCCCTCTTCCCCTCTCTATCTTTTCTCTTAACCTCTTTTACTCTCATTCCCCTTGTCCTGCTTTCATCTCCCCTTTTCACCCTTTCACTCTTACTTCCCCCCTCTCCCTCTCTCTCTCTCTCTCTGTTTCCCACCCTCTCTCTTTTCTAACTTTTCATTTCACCTGTTATTACCTGCATGTATTTCTCCCCAACTTCTAAGAACTGACCTCCACAAGAAGTGTGATGTGTGATTACAAGTAAGTGAAAAATAATATTTGAAAAAGGACTTACACATGAGTTCACACTTCCATACATTTTCAAGATTGTAAATTTTGAGATCCATACAAGCCTACTGGAAAAGGTCACAGCAGATGATTAAGTCAATGAATGTATAATATGCAAATATAAACAAACATATCCAAAGTAAAATTACATTTTTTCAGTTCTTTTTAGATTTTCTTGTGAATTTAGATGATTTTCCTCTTGGGAGTTGCATTCCATAGCTCTTAATTTCATGATTTTTCTCAAAACTAATTAAACTACCCCCTACAATGTATGACATTTTTTCATTGAATACATCAAAATGAAATATACCAAGCAAGAAATGTAGCCTTATACATGTAGAGATGTGGCACAGTCAATATGAAATAGCACAGGAGTGTATGCGCAATTGTAAATCAGCCAAAGAAAATATGACAAGTTTTAAGTGTCTAACTCAAACATAACGGGGTTGAAGGGAAGCTGAAAATATGAAGGAAACCAGAAAGATTGCAGGAAACAAATATCAAGGAAAGCAGACTGAGGGAACGAGAAAGAAGGTGGAGGATGAAGAAGTGTTGAGAGATTGTTTGGGAGAGCAGCTCAACACTTGCACAGTGTGAGTGACTTGATTGTAATTAGTTTTTAATGCTGGAAGGGAAAGTGATCTCACCTAGCTAAAAATAAACACCACCATCATCGGTCTTCGTCTAGACTTACACAGATTCAATTTCTCAATACATGACCCGCAAAACCTACTTCTCTTGCAAGTACATGCAATCTTCATACTCAATGGAATTTAATCTGAAGGAATTCCATTCAATTTGATTCAATCGCAGCAACAAGGGAAAGGTTATGTACATGGGAAGACACAAAGCGATGTTTGCACTTCTCATGGATGTCTTGTGGAGTGGGAATAATTCTACAATTACAAATCTGGGCACTCCTCCAAGCTCCAACACAGGTCAATATAAGGTGAGGATCTAGATGAAGCTGGTGATACATCTCTGTACTACATCTTTTGGACTTTTCATTATAGCTAGTCCAAAAAGTTCCATAGTTTAAAGAGTCTGACCCTACTGAGTTCAATCAAGAATTAACTTGTAGACTTTAGTACCACAACATCCTTTTACATGTCTAAATGGACGTCCTCTATTTTCTACTTGGATAAGCTAATTCAAAGGGGAGTCAAATATAGACTTGAAATTCCAGGGGGTTGATGACTTGATTATGAACACAGTTTTGACCATTAGAAATGGACTCTAGCCCTAATGGCATGCTGAAATTTCTCTCAAGATTGGAAGATATATAAGATTT